>VZTU01002560.1:105878-218358 GCA_013400835.1 Zapornia atra | reverse complement strand
GCTTTGGCAGGGGGATTGGACCCGATGATCTCTCAGGTCCCTTCCAACCCCTACAATTCTCTGATAATGGCAAGACTGAAAAGGAGAAAACAAGAAATTAAGGTATGAAGGGAATATTTAGCTGCTAAAGCATTTTAACAATGTTTTGTGCTCATCTGATTTCAGTTAGGTCCAGCTGCTGGTTATGCCTCAAATTTAATTCATACAGGCCTAAGCCTGTCTAAATCACAGCAGTCTCCCAAAACTGCCTGAGGGGTACATTTCTGTCTTGGATCCTTTCAACGCCAAATTACATATACCTGCCCAGACATGTCTTGGAAACTAAGTCTTGAGAGGCAATTATTCACTTCCATTCTCCTATTTCTCATTCATGCTATTTGTGCCAGGGAATCCACAAGAATCTAAGCTTTCAGTTATCCTTTACATCCCACAAACTCATTGGTCCCACAGGCAAAGCAAAATTATGATGAAGATGCAAATCATGATTTTCCAGAGTACTCCTCAGGAACAAGTACTAGAGATAGCAGCTTGGGGGGTGGTGCAATAGGAATCAAAGAAAAAAAAAAACTAACAGCAACTACAGGAAAATATAAATACATAAAGAATGATGGGGAAAACCACAACATGATAATTTTAAAAGTAAACCTATGCATTTTGTTAAGATGGCACAGAAAACCCCAGCTCATCATGTCACTAGGTGGTAAAGATGAGCAGAGTACTAGGTAACTTTTAGACAGTGGTGGGACGGAGGTACAGGAGGAGGAGTGGTAAGGTCACTTGTGATAGGAAAGTGAAAACCTGCAGAACAGTGCATTTGAAACTGTCTCTAAATCAGAGAGACATGGATTTGACAGATGGACCATTCGGTGGATAAGGAATTGGCTGGCTGGTCATACGCAAAAGCTTGTGGTCAAAGACTCAATATCTAAGTGACAAGTGGCATTCTTCAGAACTTCTTGTTGGGACTGATGCTGTCAAACATTTTTGTTGGTGATATGGGCAGTGGGATTGAGTTTGCCAATGACACTGAGCTGTGTGGTGCAGTGGACACACTGAAGGGAAGGGATGACATCCAGAGGAACTCTGACAGGCTTGAGAGGTGAGCCCATGCAAACTGCATGAAGTTCAGCATGGCCAAATGCAAGGTCCTGCACATAGGTTGGCACAATCCCAAGCACAACTACAGGCTGGGCAGAGAATGGATTGAGAGCAGCCCTTAGCAGAGGGACTTGAGAGTGTAAGTGGCCGAGAAGCTCAACAGGAGCTGGCAATGTATGCTTGCATCACAGAAAGCCAACTGTATCCTGGGCTGCATCAAAACCAGTGTGACCAGGTCAAGAATGGTGATTGATTTTACCCCTCTACTCAGCTCTGGTGAGATTCAACCTGGAGTACTGTGTCCAGCTCTAGGGTCCTCTGTACAAGAAAGATATTTAACTGTTCGAGTGAGTCCAGAGGAGGGCCACAAATATGGTCAGAGGGCTGGAGCACCTCTCCTGTGAAGACAGGCTGAGAGAGTTGAGGTTCTTCAGCCTGGAGAAGGCTCCAAGGAGACATTATGGAAGCCCTGTAGTACCTGAAGGGGCCTACAGGAAAGCTGGAGAGCAACTGCAGTGTAGTGTAGTGATAGGACGAGGGGTGATGGGTTTAAACTAAAACAGGGTAGATTTAGATTAGGTATTATGAGGAAATTCTTCACTGGGAGAGTGGTGAGACACTGGTACAGGTTGGTCACTGAAGTTGTGAATGCTCCCTCAAGTGTTCAAGGCCAGGTTGGATGTGGCTTTGGGCAACATGGTCTAGGCAGAGGGTGTCCCTGCCCATGGCAGAGAGGATGGAACTAGATGGTCTTTGAGGACCCTTCCAACCCAAACCAGTCTGTGGTTCTGTGATTCTGTAACAGGTTTGGCTTCATGGCTGAAAAGGGAGCATGATTTTAGAGAGAGAGCATGATTCCAGCTCAATGTCAGATGCAAGATGTAAGACACAATTTTTCTGCAGTCTTCTTTCCACTCAAGACTGTAAAAAAAATGGAGTTTACTTTCAAGGAAAGCCCTATTTTGGTGTATCAGTCCCATGAAGTTTTGTGACAAATCAATCAAGCCGACTGGACTTCAACCGTAACTGAAGTAACACAGGACATGCAATACTTGGCTCATTTGTTTTCACTTGTCAGAAGAAGCAATTTTCTCCTCAGTGTATGAAGCCAATAGGGTGAGCATGACCTAGCTGAGAGAACTAAGCAAGCAAAACCTCCTGAAATTCAGGCATTTCACATAGACTGCGCAGTATTCAGCAAATCTTGTCTAACAGCAACATGAAGCAAATGTATCTTTCCATTCCCTTCCCCAGGCTCTCTGTTGTTAATGACGTGCTTATTTATGGTCATGCTGTTCTTACTAACCTTCCACAAATTTTCTGATATTCTGGGCAAGACTCCGGACGCTGCTGGGGAGGTTCCAAGGGTCTTGCTTGATGTGGAGTCTTAGCCTCTTTGGACAGTTAAGCTTCGGTTCAATTTCCTGCTGAAACTCTATGCAAGGACAAAAATAGTGTTGTTCTGCTTAGACATTATTGTTTCCTAAATGTTTTCACAGCTCAAGGTGGTGTCAACTTATTTAAGTCTATTTAAAGCAAGGGTAACAGATCTAAGGAGAGAGAGGGAGAGAGAGAACAGTATTCCCAAACATGATTCTTTCTAAACCAGGTTTCTAAGCTGGAAGGTGCCTGTCTCCGTGGAGTAAGCAGGACCCTGAAACTTTCAGAGCCAAAATTAATTCAATCAGAAAATTAAGCTTAAACCAAAATTACTTACTGTTTAACCTATTTTATCTTTCAAAACATTGAGGTGGTCCTTGTACAGTTCATGAAGATGGTGCAGATCACGAATGAAATACCTGACTTGCCTGCATCTCGTGTCTAACTGAACAACTATCTATTATACCATTGGAAGGATACTGTTTTGTTGTGTGAGCCTGCCAGGTACTCATTCTGAAACACTGAGAAACACAAGAGAGCAGAACTGCTCTAGGTTCATCCCCATTATATTGGTCCCAGAATAAGAAACAAAAACACAAAGTCCCACCTCCTGCACAAAACAAAATAAATTAAAAAAAAATATAAAGAAGTTATGTGGTCTTTCATGCAAATTCAGTGGTGGTGGTGGGAAGTACTTCAGGCTTTGTAAAATCAGATAATTGGTGCACAGTAATTATACTCCGTTGACTTCAGAGGGATTCTGGTGATTTATAAATGCCAAAGATCCACCTTCTGGCCATCTAAAATTAGTATTCTTTTCCAAAAGACATAAGCAGGATCAATAAAATCAGTTCACTGAAAGAAGTCCTTTGCATTTTTCATCACAATCTTATGGTTATACCATATACTTATTTATACACTTAGACTTAAGTAGCTGTGTGTGAGTGTTAGCAGAGTATCTGAAATTACATACAGGGTTTGGGTTTTTTTAAAACAATCCACAATACTTATATAAGTATATATTTGCCATAATTACTACTGTGACTATAAGTTTATATTTGCAAATAAATTATAAATCAGTGTCACAATTAAAATATCTACAAAACCCCTTCACAATCTGGCATTAATAATAAAATACATCAGAAGTGGCTTTGGTAGTTGAGGCAAAAAAAACCCCACCTGCAATATAAAAAAACCCGTTTCTTCCTTCAAAAAACCTCAGCAATTTTACAGTCAGTTCAGAGTCTACAATTTACAGCTGACTTTCCAAACCTGAAATTCTTTCATACATTATGCAAAAAAGTGTAAGGAGACAGTTTTCAACAAAGAATAAGATCTACTTAATAATTTGAATAATCAACTACTGCAGAGCACACTGAGATTAAGCAAAATCAGTTCTTTAACATGCAGGTCAAGGAGTAGATAGCCATACTATATAACCTGCAAGCTGCCTTTTGATTCTCATTGCATTAAACGTTACCTTGAAGGCCTCGACCCGGTGTAAAGTATTTTGTCTGCTCAAAGGCTCTCATCACAGCTGGTCCTTTCAGAAGGTTGACAATTGAATCGACCTGTTGGGATCAAGGTTCTGTGAGAAAGATGGGTTTTTTACAGCGACAATTAGAAGTTTCTTTAAAAATATGGACAATAGAAAAGCAGCTTTGGATTCTTTCTTACCTAATGGCTCTAGTTAAAGCAACTAGCTAAGGAATGACAGATAAAATCGAAGGACCTGTTTGATTTGCAGTTTTGAATTATTTACAGAAAATGGAAGGAGAATGAGTAAATACATACCATCCCAATAAATAGTGGAAAGCAAAAGTAAAAAGAAAAAGAAGTATTTGCTACAGGCATCTTAGCTGAAACATGGACATATGGATACAAGCCAAGAAAAATAAACTCGTACCTGACCAAAAAGATGCTCCAAACAGCTATGCAGCTTGTCCTGTTTATCATGAGAGATTCGAACACTTATGGGAAGCTCATCACCTGAAAAATATTTTAAAATGAAAAATTGTTTAGAAGTTTCAGCACATTTTCCAAAATCTTTCTTGCTTGGATAATCTGCTTTGCCCACACACTGATGCGTAGGCTTTCAGAATTGTAGCCACTGTGCTTCCATGCACAGAAACACTAGTCTGTGTGTGTTATCCAGAATCCTACAGCATGCAACCGTTCTCCCTACCAATTTCACATTAAGCAGTCACTTAACAACACAGAAATAGCTCTTAGTAGAAAGGACCATATTCAAAACCCAACTGGACATGGTCCTGGGCAACCCGCTCTAGATGACCCTGCTCAAGCAGGGGACTGGGCTGAATGATCTCAAGAGGTTGCTTCCAACCTCAGCCATTCTGTGACCAGAATACCCAGTTCTATGCTGGAGAACATCCTAATCACCAGCCTAAATGGCTAAGTAGTATGAACTTAATGTAGCAGACCACAAAGCCATTGAAATACATTAATCATAAAACTTCTAGAGACAATTCACAATCTTAATGTTTTTCCTAATTAAATGGTTCTGAGATTTTAGTAATTCAACAATAATACAGCATCTGGATCCTGTATTTGATATGTAGAACATACTGCATCATGTCCTAAGACATTATAAAGGAGAAGGACTCTCCTAGGTCACAGACCTCAGTCACTCACTCTCTCAGACAACGGTGATGCAACCTGAACTCTTTCAAAAGCTGTGAAAAATTGAGCTTAAAACTGTTTTGCCTCCTTGCCGTTGCAGTGACAGATAAGAAGTAGCCACTTGATAATTTATAATCCAAATTTATTCATGGTCAATCTGGACTCATTTTTCTTATGTCAGTGAAACACTTAAATAGCACTTTTCTCTCCTTGATTTTTTTTTAGCTCCTTTAGATGTCCTTACAGCCAGTAGTTACAACCCTTCACAGGATTTTAATTGCAACAGATGGAGCACAGAGACAAAGAGCCCTCATCCGAAGTCAACCAGGTTAGCTCTGG
Source organism: Zapornia atra (assembly GCA_013400835.1). Taxonomy (NCBI): domain Eukaryota; kingdom Metazoa; phylum Chordata; class Aves; order Gruiformes; family Rallidae; genus Zapornia; species Zapornia atra. The sequence goes on along the minus strand of VZTU01002560.1, from coordinate 212,901 downwards.
AACTAAATTAAGTCATTAGGAGAGTGGAAGTTTCACCGAGTAGCAGGATTTATCAACTCAAACACTGTATCTGCACTTGGTTAGCAGAGATATACGCATTTATACCTTAAATTGAAGATACAGACCCCAGGTCTCCTCTTAAGTTCTTTACATCCTTTGTCCTCTTCCTCTCTATCTGCTCAGCTCTGTAAGCATGTATCATCTGGGGAAAGTAGCTGCCTAGAACTGCGTTATTCACAAGGCCATCTCACATACCTTGTATAATGTCATTAATACTTTCCTGTCCCAACTGAAAAGACCTCTCCTAGTACAGCCAGCAGTACAATTTGGCTTCTCTATGGGCAAGTCTCACTGGTGGCTCATCCTCAACTAGCATGCCCAGTTCTTGCTTTTCCTAAATAATTCCCAATTATAAGTTCCCAGCTTAGAGCAAATACTTTTTATCATTAGTCCCCAAGTATATGACCTTGTATTCCATGCAGTTAAATCCCATCTCATTCCTATTAGCAGCTGTATTTATTTAAATTTAATTTGTCACGGCATAAACAAGAATGTGCTTCTATGTGGTCTCACATTCCTTCCTACAAACATACACAGACGTATCCTGCCGTCCGGGTGCTGACGTAGGCTGGGAGAGCATTCCACACTCACCTAAAATGCTCCTTACTCTGTGCATCATAACACACTGTCAAGGTCAGGGCATGAAAGTGGTTAAAAGCAGTGACTCTAAGAGCTCTAACTAAACCAAGCTATCCAGAGAGATGCTGGAATGTTGGCTTGCTTTCACAGAAGGACTCGAGTGCAGGACCAGTTAGGCAGAAGCACAATGATACACTTACATTACTGAAGAGGGTGCAATTCTTAAAATAAAAACAACAAAACAGCCAGGCAAATGAAAAGAATAAAACTGAGTGAAAGGAGCAGATGACAGATTCATAGCTGACTTTTCTAAACATACCTGAATCCATTTCATCACTGTGAAAGTAAGAACTGCACTGACTGCTACAAACGCTGGTGAATGAAGCAATGGAGTTCCTATTGCTGTTGCAATCGCTTGGAAAAAAACACAAAAACAAACAAAGTCATGTCCTTTAACACAGGCTTTGTATCAAAGTTACAGAAATTCTTCCTCTTTTCCCTGTCTTGAATTTAATGATGAGATAATCAACAATAAAGATCCCTATACTTAGGCTATCATACAATTTGCAATCCTGGTAGGACTGAGGACCAGATTTCCAAAATAGATGATTCAATTGTCTCCCTTCACTTGTATGTGAACAAATACTTGCAGAATAACACACACTTTCAACGCAAAACAAACAACCTTTCTTACACAAGTGACAGTTTTTGAAACCGTGGCCTGAAATGTTTTAGTAACTCCAGTGTTAAATTTTGTACTCTTAGTCCACAGCTAATGCAAACGAGGAAATACTCTGCTTTATGATTTGCAAACTGGAGTCCATAATGGGTTTAGAAGTTATTTGATCCATTTGAGTAGCACCAAAACTCAAAGTGCAAACCATTTTTCCCAGCCAGCCAAAATATAGTTTACAATCCCACTTCTTCCAGCTGTTCATTCTGTGAAAGAAGTATAGACATTTATATCTGTGACTTCAGTGAAAACTTCTACGCATACAAAAAATCACCCACATTAGTCTAATAAGGAGATTTGCAGATTAAAATGCAAATGTATTTTTCCACTTGTTTCTTTCAAATATAAATTGTTCTGTACAGAAAATAGATGGAGAACATACCTACTTCTGCAACAGAAAGAGTAAAACATAGCCTTTTGTACTAAAGAATCCTATGAAGACAATTTTGAATTCAAAGTCTTCAGAGTTATTTAGCCACAAGAAGATTGTTTCGTTTCAGTGGAAGAAATGCTTAAGTAATTAACCAGAAAAGGCAGTCTTAAAAACCACACTGAATATAAGATAATGTAGAAGTGCACCTAAAATATTTATATAGAACAACCTGGATTTGTTTTATTAATTGGTTGTACTCATTCACCAAGATACATATATATCTGTATTTCATAAACAGCGCTATAGTTACACATGCACCCATATTCTCCCTACTTTTTTTCTTTATTTTTGTAAACCTGTAAGTGATCTTATACTAGTTTGGGCATGCTGACTCACGTTTCCTGGCTAAGGTATATGTTTTGGACCTGCAGTCAGTCAGGTAAGGCATTGGGGAAAACTGCTAAATGAAGCAATATAATATAATTACAATCATACCCGTTAAGTAGGTGAAAAGACATCAGTAACAACATGTTCCTAACAGAGGGTGAATGGTCCCAAGGAGTATTAAGAATTTCTGGCTGGATATTAAGAAATGTTTTCTAACTAATTCTATTCACTTATTAAGGTCTCTAAAGGGAATATGAATGTTATTTAAAACTGGATTGTGCAAAGCATGAGAAAATAAAACACAGACAAATGAGAAACAGGTTAGATGCGTTAGCTGTATCTTTCTGCATTTTCATTGTGTTGGAACGTAAAATTCATAATGAGACCCTACACCACAAAATGAGAGCACTAACAGCTGAGATTAGCCTACTAGTTCTAATAATAACAACCACAGCAACATAATGAGATCTGGAGATTTTAACTACTGCTTAATATAATTATTTAAGGAAAGTAAAAAATTTCCAATCTCACTCCAACAATTGTTTTAAACTCTCAGATTTTATTATTATTCTGCATATGGAAGCCTAGATTTTATCATTCCTAAACAAGCCAAAATGGACTATAAATGACTGTGATCAGAATAAAGAAACTATTTTAAACCAACTGACACTCATGTCCTAAGTCACACCTTCTTTTTCCATACACAAATCTTGTCCCACCTGGGGAACTTCCCAACCGGAGCAAGAACAGGCCACTGGAGTAGCTCCCACACAGTCAATTTGACACGATGGCCATACTGAAACTCCTCAACATGCTTCAGCTGAAACAGCACTTTGCTGGTGTGTTCACCATGGTTAGAACAAGATGAACTTAATCTCTGCAAACTATATCTACATTTATTTCTATTTAAATGCACAATATTTGTACTCTGACAGAGTCCCTATCTACCACGCTGCAGTCATCAAATATTAGCTTACGGAAGAGATCTCAGCAACACAGGGTTCTGTAGAAAAATTATGACCCTACTGAGATTCTGCTATCTGAGCATAATAATGAACCTTGATAATGAAGAAATAATGAACTCCGAGTTTACTTGCAGTTAAAATTTTAATTCAGACTTTATATCATGGAGTTAAACAATTCTCTCTTCCTTTCCAAAATTCTTTGTATTTTCATTCACAGCAAATGTGATGCATTATGAATTCTAGAGAGGAGATGATGCTACAATATTTAGAGTGGAAGAAGGTGAGGAATGTATGTTAGGAAAGAGATTTTTTTTTTTTTTCATCAGCAAGAGTGGTGGCATGTCGCTTTCCACAGCAGACATTCAGGTTGTTGCAGGGGAATATAATAACAGAAAATATTCGTGTTTATCATAAAACAGGCAATCTAAAGTAAAGCTTTACAGCTCTGGCTGGGATATCCTATAAAGATTAGGGATGCTAAGATCTAATAACTAATCTGTATTCATAGAATATTTTACATAACTTGTAACATATTCGATTCCTGTTAGAAATGTCCGAATCATTATAATCTAGTAGTCTTCCTAGCCACTTGACAGTCTACAAACCCACAGCTTCGATTCAGTTGATAAATAAAATATTATTAGAGAAGTTACCTGTAAGAATCCCTGTTGCTGATGGTATCATGACCAGAATCTTCTTGTTCATCACCTGTCACACTGAAACAGACTTTCTTCCCATTCCTTTCCCCTTTTTCATTATCACTGTCAGCTGGTATCAAGGGTTCAGGTGTTTTACGTTCTGATTTGGGAGAATACGTTATTGAAGAAAGAAGGCTGTGAGACAAAAAAGAAGGGGGAAAAAAATCAATTGATGATTTCCAAAAGTGAGCTAACAAGAAGATAACATTTCTTGTCAATGCCCTCCAACTATTATTCTAGAATATGTGAAGGCAACATCTTAATTAAGTCCATATCTATTTGATAAGGGAAGAAAGGGACACATTCTGCTCTTAAAGAGTGTTAACAGCGAAAGCCATTAGAATAACTACTCAATCTTGTAAGAATGCAATGAGTCCATCTGGGGAAGAAATACAGCACACCCTTGAACACTTGGAGTCAAATTTTATATTAACATAACTATTTTTAAACATGAACCGTGTACTCCTCAGCACATAGCAAGAAAACAAACCAAAGAAACTGTATCTCTGTGAAAAGTATATATTTTCTCAATTACTACTATATCAGACGTGCCAGCCTGCACCACAAGCTACTTTATTAAGGCATTTTTAAGAAGCTTTAGTTACATATCTGTATATCTTCTGACATTCAAGCGTCTAAGCTACTACCACTAGTAAAACTGATGATTAATCTACAAGCTTCTGTGATGAGCACAGAAGTGACATTCAGTCAAGAAGAGAGAACAGTGCAGACTGCTACATTTAGAACATGCACAAATACTGGAATCAAAAAATACATGTTCTTGGGTGATTAATTCCTATTGAGATGTTCTAATTTACTTTCAAGATCAGAACAGCTATCACGGGCAATTGTCCTTTAATTCCCATTACTCAAACACAGCATTTGAATGACATTTTCTAACTAATATTTGAATTTGAAAGGCAGCATTTTTCTTGCAAAAACTACCTTCTAACTACCTGAAAGATGAAGACACCGCATTTTTCCTGTGAAGTACTTAGACACAGTAACAGGGATTTATTGCAGGAACTGTCAGAATTGTCAGCTGGGAAACTTTCTACCAAATACATGGTAGGATTCAAACATATGTTACATCTTTTTCTTACATAGAATTCATTACTTCTGAAGGAAAACTACAGGAGATGCATATCTTTTGTGAACAAAAATGCTGCCCTGATAATTATTCAAGGGTAGCATTCAGAATTCCTTCCTTTACCCCTATTTCTCATCATACGTGTTTGTATTGTTACATTACAGAAGGGGGAAATTCTGATTTTAAGTGGTTTAGACTTCCATCTTAATTTTGAAGGGCTCTGCCAACTGAAGTAAAGAACTTAAGTCTGTTCACCTACAGTTACATTACTACTGAGCTATCTGTTTTTCTACTCTTTCAACAGATATTCCAACAGAAAACAACCTGATACTAAAGTGTTCTTGAAAGTTCAAGTTTCTGGACTCAGAGCAGTGACTTTCTGCATGCAAAACACAGACACTGCGTTCAATACCATGTTCAACTATAACGTTTCTGAGTAAACACAAATAATTGCCTGACTCTCAGGCATGGATAGAATTTTAAGAAAGGAATTAAGAAACCATATACTTTGGAAAAGCAATAGGATATATTATCACTACAATGCTGTCTGTTGACTGTATAGTAACAGGTACATGCCTCAAATGCTGTATCAAGCTTGGTCTCATTGAAATCATGACCTGAGAGTTAACATAGGGTTTGATACTACCTTCATGGAAGCAAGGATAAGTAAAGCTTTTTAGAAAATCTTTTCATCATTTTTGTATAACTTACTTTGGCTAAGAGCTAACAAGAGATGGACAGATATTTATCCCACACACAGGAAAAGGTACTGATCTGAACTGCAACTGAAATGTAGAAAGACTGTACAAAAGGTAGAATTTTACCAGACTTTAAAACCCACTCATCCACTACAACATCTTTTTGTGTACATGATGCCCTGACACTTCCTATCAATGTGAAATCACTACTCATTTCTTCCCAATAATGACACCCATTAGCAGGATTACATAATTATGAGAGTAAAGACAAGGGCCTGTATTTTGCAGCAGCATTCAGTTTTGATCTACCTGCTAGAGCATACATGTTCTTGAACATGTCCTAAAACGTGATATGAAAACATAGACCTTAGAAACTCAGTTCTTGATACTTGTAAAACTTATTTTCTGAATACAAAAAGTGGTTCAAAAAGAGGTTAGATAAATTCATGGCAGATCATTCTAACAGTGCTCTTAAAACAAAGGGTCCATTTCAGTAAGACCTTATAGCACTGCCTGACAGAAGATGAGATGAGATAAGGACAGGAATTAATCTATACTTCTGCCTTTTCCTGTGTTATCATCCACTTCTAAGAAAACAGAAATGGGCTTTGGGCAGATCCATTCTTGTAAATTCTAGCGGATTTTGTTGTTGTGAGAAAATAATCAAGAGTAAGAAACAAGCATAATGAACTGCAATTTCAGCTCCTGAAAATATCTTCCCCTGAGTAATTATTTGTCAAGACACAGACAGACTATTATATCCCCTTCTTTTATGTGACTGTTTAGTCACTGCTGCCAAGATTTCAGTAAAAGACTGATGAAGGTAGCTGGAGATTTTCCTAAGGGAGCTTTTCATTTTGTCTCAGCAGGCAGGCTCTTTTTCTAAGGAAAATTTTTTTGCTGAACTCCCACAAACGAAAGCTGGAACTTTGGATAACAGTTCTGGAGCTGGTAGTTCCTGAGGTCACTAATGTGCTCTTAGAAACCCAATTCAGGGAGTCTAAAAACAAAAACCCAAATCTGGATGGAAAAAAACCCTCCAATAATCATGTTTAAATAGACCTTTTTTTTTTTTAAGGTTTTTGTTTGTTTGTTTGTTTTGTTGTTTTGTTTTTTTTTTTTGCAGGGGAGGGTTGTTGTATGGTTGAGGGGTTTTTTTTAAGCACAGTACATGAACATTATATTTTCTTTAGAGACAGGTCTACCCCAAACAGAATTACCTTGGACATCTATCTCTCAGAGGAAAAACAAGTGAACAAGTAGTAACTGACAGCTAAAAAGTCTCTGCAACTATGAAGAAAATTTCCACTAAACAGATTTAAAGCTCAACAAAAAAAATCCTCACATGTGGAATTAATCCTATATGCAACCCAAATCAACACAATCTTAAAAGTATGTCAGAAACAAACAAAACCTGCTATGGTCAGTCAAGGCATTAAAAATGGATAGCCAGAGGCAGTAACAAAAACCTATGCAACTTGTGAGCTGCTTTGGCTTTTCCTCACTCCACAGAGCCTAGGAAAACTTCCAAGCCTCTCATATACTCCCAACAGACATCTTTCCAAAAAACAGCTGGGATCGTGGGAGTACGTTGAGTGCTTGTGAACAAAAAAACCCAGCAGTGTCACCATATAGAAAACAACTTCAAGGAAGGCTTATTTCTGTGTAACACCTAGCATCAACAGTGGGTATCTGGCAATGGTACTAAAGAAGTACTAGAATATTATTAAACTATTTGAATGAGGAATCAGTGGAACTTTGAGGGGCTGTGGAAGGGTGGTTTTATATCTATTGTGTGTGTGTCTCTCCATCAGGACTGCATTTCTTACGCAACCCAATCTCATCAGTAACAAAAGTTACTATGAAGATAATGTTAGGACCACACACAACCTTCCACAAGCTCTCACAGATGTACTCTTCAGGTCAGTTTAATTCACTGACAGATAGGAGAGGTTGGGCAGATAAAATACACCCCAAGATTTTGGGTGAGAGAGACCATTCTTGAACTCAATGCAGAGCATGGGTATTCAGTATCATGTAAATTTAGAACTGTGATACCGTGTTGATACCTGTCTGTTGGTCTGTCCTTAGAAAATTGTAATAACGAGGATTGCTTCTAATAATAAGCAATTCAGTAAAGACATCAATTTTATGGTTCCTGTGCTGCTAGAGAAAACAGAAAATCTAAAACTGTTATACAGTTCATGGACTGGTATTTTCAAGCATGTTCTTCTAGCTGCTGAAGAATGAATATCTCTAAAGCACAGCTGCTTGACTATCCCATCTTATTACTCTTATCTTTTGGTTTTTAGTGGTCCTCACTTTTCTCTCAAGAGTTAATTATTAGCTGTAACTATGTTCTAATATAACACATGATGTTGTGCTGAACTGCCAATACTCAGATAGTCCTGGTTTCCCTCTTCAGCATTTATAGTAGGTCCCTGGCTATCCTATCCTGTTTCCTGTGTAGAACTGCTTTCCTCCACAGCAACACGCTGGCAGACCTCTCACAGCCCATGAGGAATAAAGCACAAAAAGTCTCAAGTCTTAGAAATACCAAAAGGTAAATTTTGCTAAAAGAAAAATAAAAATAATCTGTGCACCTTTTACGAGATCTCTTATGAAGTCAGTGTACAGGCCATTTATGAATGAAAAAAGTGAATCCTGGTGTTTACTGTCACAACTGAATGACTCTGAAAATACCTGTACACACACAATTTATGTGTCTGTGTGTACTTACAGATGCATGTGTAAAAAAGAAAAGCTCAGAAGTTCCTGTGTTTTTACATCACAGGCTCGAGGGAGTGGAAAGGAAAGGTGTGCCATTCCAGTAGCTGGAACTTCCTGAAATACTGACTGAACTTCCATATATAATCTTCTGACTTCCTTGAGGAAGAGTGACCACACAGGCTTTACAGTAATTTTTAAGTGTACACAATCACTGAAGTTATCTTAATTAACCAACTTCATCTTTGCATGATTAGGCAAAGAAACCAAAATTTTCTTTAAGTAAAAAAAAAAAAAAGGCTACTCTTACTTTTATTCCTATTTCAGTATAAAATACACTGCAATTACTTACTACTGTGTAACTTTTGCACTATATTATTGTTAGAACAGTACAAAACAAGCCCGATTCTGAAACAACTCGGAAATGACAAATCATTGTATGATCTTCAAAATAAGAGGAGAAGCACTGATATACCACTTTTCCAAACTGGAGATCATGAAAGATTGGGTTTTAAACACAAAAACGTGTTGGTTTATGTTTTTCAAATAAGTATTTTTTAAAATTTGCATTACATATGGGATCTTTCATAACTGAAAGATCTATCATCCTTTTTCACCCTCATCCCAAGACAGCAAATAACCTAGAAGTCAACCCATGCACCCCACAAAATGGAAAAGGAAGTTTTAAATCCATGTCCCGAATTAGGACAAACTGTGATGAGAGAGACTGGGTCTCCCACATTTAAGCGAAGCATCCTAATGACTCCAGAGTGGCTCTCCCTAGATTCAGAGTTCTCCATTCAGGCCAGTTTGGTTTTGAAAAAATATCTAACAAGCTAATTATCTTCCCACGGGTGAAAATTAATCTTCATAACTATTCAGCAATATCTGAAGAGTTCAGTAAAAGCTATTTCTCTACCTTTTCGCTATGTTTCCATTCCCAGCAAAATTTTAGATGACATGTGGACCCCATATATTTCTCTCACCTCAAAATAATTAGTCTTTCCAAATTCTCAAGAAAAGATATAAACTAAAGTGTGGGAAAAAACCAAGATATAGTATTACCTACACTTAAACCCTTTGCATTATTTCAATTCTATCTGAAGTCAACATTGTTCCTACACTACACAGAAAGAATGCCCAGATTTATTGGTATCTTCAATGGAAAATTGAAAGGTAAGTCCAGAGGGTAACATTTACTTACTCGTCTATTTGACAGACACAAGTTTCCACTTCTTTCAGTGCAGCTTGCAATTTGAACAGCAATTTCTGATAGACATCTTGTGTTTCTAAATCTTCTTCTTTTAAGAGGTACCTCAGACCATGGCCTTCTTGCTGGCCAAGAGACTGTCCTGAAGGTGCAGCCATAGTAGTAATGGTATGTTGGACATAAATCATGGGATTCAGTTTACCTGGGAATAATCCAAAGAGGTTAAATAATTATCTTTTCTTCAATATACATTTTGAAGTTAGTAAAATACCTAACAGACATTGAAATATATTCCTGCTTGAAACTTCATGTAATGATTTCATTTTGCATTTTATTTTGCCTATCAAAGCTAAGCTATTTAGGGAAAAAGTTATTGTGAAATTATGACGAGCATTTATTATGCTTTAAAATACACCTAAGTATTGAAATTAGGGGTATTTCATAAAGGCTTGTCCTTAATTTCACTACTTGGACATAAACGTAAGCCAGTTACCTTTTAAGACTCTGTATCAGAGGCACTGAAAGTAGTTCATTCAAGCTCAACTGACTTACCTTGATCAGTATTTTTGTTTTCCTTTTCATGGGAAGAATGCTTTCTGCTGTCTAACTGCACACCAAAGGCACTACCAAGAGAAGTTGAGGTTTTAGGGTAAGACACTTCCATCACATTGATATGGCAATTGGTTGGACAGAAATCACTGCTGTGAAGTGGTGAAATCTTTGACTTAGCTTGTTTGAAAGTAGGCCAAGCTCTGTTTTTCAATACTCTTGAAAACTAGAAGTGAGAAAGAAAACAAAATTTTGATTAACAGCTTTTGATGTGTCAGCACTTGGCAGACAAAACTTGTGTACCTGACTAGAAAACATAATTCTAAAACATTTCAGGCATCCTTGACTTCAGATGGCTTGACATCGTTTTTTCCATCCTTCTCTACAGGAGAAATAAAAAATATTTTTCATTTCATATTTTTGAGGGGTTGGTTTTTGAAGTAAATTATATTTACAAATGTAAATAGCCTTGTAAAAAGATGATAGAATTTATATACCTTGGCACATAATAAAATATTAAGTGTTTTTCTGGGGAAAAAGTCTGGAAACGCTCTATGATCCAGTGCTGTCCTGCACATGACATTTATAAACAACTGGTGACATAGATGTTTTAAAGTCCATGTCTTGCAAAAATTTCTGAAATTTCTGCATGAAGTTATAATAAAGACAGAATTGGAAGTTATTAATTGTCAATTTCCTTTTCAGGAAGGATTAAGTCTTCCCTAATGGTTTTCTGGGCTGCATCAGGAGAGGCATTGCCAGCAGGTGGAGGGAAGCGATCCTGCCCCTTTATTCAGCAATGATGAGGCCACAACTGGAGGGCTGGATCCAGGTCTGGGCTCCCCAGTACAAGAGAGACATGGGCATTCCGAGAAGAGTCTAGATAAGCGGTTAAGAGACTGCAGCATCTCTCCTGTGAGGAAAGGTTGAGAGACCTGGGACAGTTCAGCCTGAAGAGGGCTCAGGGGGTTCTCAACAATGTGTATAAATACCTGAAGGGAGGGTGTAATGAGGACAGAGCCAGGCTCTTTTCAGTGGTGCCCAAGACAGGACTAGAGGCAACGCACTCAAACCAAAACACAGGAGGTTGTCTCTGAACATCAGGAAACAATTTTTCCCCGTGAGGGTGACTAAGCTCTTTCACAGGTTGTCCAGGGAGGTTATAGGATCTTCTTCCTTAGAGATACTCAAAAGCCATCTCAACATGGTCCTGAACAACAATGTCTAGGTGGCCCTGCTTCTGTCCCCATAAAATCACCTCAGCAATGATGAATAGCTTTTTCCTCTGTTTTATGCCTAATTCTAATACAGTGCTTAGCCACATCTCCTTCACTATAACACTTGAAATTTTGAAAGCACATTCTTGAACAGGGGTAGAGTTATTTGGTTTTTAAGATGAGACAATGTCTACCCAAAAATGGGTAAGACTGAACTGTACTAAATTTGGACACTTCGAAAATACATCTACTTCAGAACCATAGAAATTCTGAGATCAAGTTCCCCCACTGGAAAAGCAACTTGAGAGTCAAAGGTAGGATTTCTGTTAACATGTGTCCTTTTCACTGTGTTGTCTGTTATTAGGGGAGATTTTTTTTTTTCTTTTTTCTTCCATGGAAGAGATACAATCAGTTCCAAGTCCCTGGTTATTTTAACCACAGTACCTCTCCAGTCAAAATACTGCACTGACCTTCCTCAGCTATGGAGCATAACTCATGTGTAAGAATTTTCAAAGTTACCTTGCGAAGTTCCTTCCCTAATACATGTGAGTACCAATTCAATCAGCCAAGTTTTGCCTAACACTTCGGTTGAACAAAGGTATGGCCCTTCTGAGTAACAACAGGTTTTTCTGCTGGGATTTAAATTTGTTTATTTTGTTGTCCTATTACTTCAGCCTGATGAACATTTGACTGATTAATTATATTTAAATCTCTGTATCAGAACAAGATCTGGAAGGTTACAAGAAATCCAATTATGGAATTGTTCGAAGGCTGAAGAATGTACAAACAGTTAAGGGCACTAAGGACATTCAACGATGAAAATGTTCCTGCAAGCAGTACATATTTCACATCTCAATCTCCCACACATCCTGCTCCAGAGAGACCAAATGCCTGGCTATGATTTAATCAGGTCATAAGTCAGCCTCAGAATTCTTTTCATATATGTGTTGAGAAACATCTGGGACTCATGGCACTGGACTTGAGGTCTATTATGAGCAAAATGTTCTGATAATAATAATAGTAGGAACTGCAGAAATCTACAGGATTTCTATTTATAGAATTCAAACTTTCACAGTGAAACCAGGAACCAAGCCGGGCTCAGAAAATCTCCTGTAACTATGGTTACCTTTACCTTGCCAAGAAAACGACATGTCTATTCCTGAAATTCATTGCATTACTAATTGTCATTAAAAGCTATAACTGTGAAACTACTGATTTTTGAGCAGATGAGCTTGAAAGTGCAGTTTGTCTCAGCAGTATCTGCTTCTAGACAGCTAACCACTATGAAAACTTCCCCAAGGCCGTTCATTTCACATCCAGCATAACACAATAAAATTTCATTTATTGTCTTGGCATTCTGTAAAGCGACAGTACATTATGTGCAAATTCTTTGGCTATAGGAGAAGTATAAACTACTTGTACATTACTTGAATTCTAAATACACAGTCATTAATGTTAAAAGTAATGAACTATTTTTTTTTAAAGATATCTTGATTTTTAATCAATTTTAAAACATAGAGCTTTGTAATTCAGGCAAGCAATGGAGAGATCAGATGTTTGGCAATGCAGTATCAGAATCCATTTAGGATGTATGGGAGAGGAACCAGAAGCCAGGATGCAAAAAAGTTTACATTAACAAATTGGCAAATGTTTGCAACTTATGCTCTACTTAGCTAAACACCTATAGAGAAATACAGCAACAGAAACTACAGGTCATACTCTGGCTTATTTATTTGTTCAAAACTCATCAATTTAGATCTCAAATGTATGAAAGTCAGCACCTTCTCCCTTCTTCCATGCCATAATGTTTTACTAACGCAAGTTAATCTAGCAATTTACAGAACTATTACCATCAAAAGTCATGCTAGAAAAAGGCATACCAATCTGAAGGGCAGCAAAGATGAATAAAAGGGTAACAGTTTGGTATTTAAAATTAAGATGCATGAGAAGGAAGAATATGATTCTGCTTTTATTGCTTCATTTTTGGTTAACATCTGCAAATTCACTGGAGTATTGGTTTAAGGCATTTTACAAGAATTCTGGGCCTTTCACAGGAAATATGCAGTTGATTGAATCTACGACTGAATGCAGCAAACAAGAAAGGATACAATCTACCCAGAGTCTAAAAAAAAAAAAAGGGATAATAAAGAGCCTGGTTTGAAAACAATATATGCAATTACTCAGTTTAGACATTGACACCTCAAAATAGCTAAACTTTTAACCATATTTTTGTCATTGCATTAGACATTTTGAAAAGTTATTCACACAGTACCACATTCCCCTGTTTTTCCCTTAAAAGACAAATATTACCAAGCTTAGGATGTGCTGGTCATACCTTTTTATAACTTGAGATTCTTCGGTAGATATGCTCAATTTTTTCACTGCAAATGACACTGAATTTACTTTGAAGTTCAGTGGGGATCACTTCATTTAAGGAATTGAGGCTGTTGCAATTCTGCACAAAATGTTCATCGCTTTTTGCCAGTGCTTCAAGAATCTAAGATAATAAAAACAAGAGCAGTACGTTATGAAATAAGATGACTAAGATAGCCCCTTACTTAACCCCTTTCTTATCACTCCTTATAATTAAAGCTGAAAAGCCTGACAATCAGTTGCCTTTTAACTTTGCAGGCAATGCTGCATAACTACAATTAATGAAACTTGGAAAGCAAAGAGGTTTCTTTAAATCTAGCCCTTGCATAAGTTATATCCATAATAAGTACTTCTATTTGCCTTCTCATGACAGTCTCATAATGGATTTACTACTAATTTCCTACTAATGTAACCACTATGGCTCTTCTGAAATACATTATCTGTTGTATTTTCTTGAACAGCACATATTCTGCAAAGCTGATTAATTAATTCATTACTTATAGCAAAACTTTGGTCTGGCAGTTTAAGCACTAACAACAGATCGAAAAAGCATACAAGAAAACTGAGTGTTATTCTCTTTTAAATTTTGCATCTATCAACAAGAAACAGGGAAGAGGATAAGCCATATTGTCCAGCAAAGGCTGAAGTTTTGCTACGATAAAAACAGCACCATCAAATGATGGTGATAGAAAACTGGAAAAAAAAAAATCCAAACCCAAAGCAACATGTTGAAGAGATGAGGGTGGTATATATGTCCCCTTTTTTGAGTTTGAGTTACATTTCAGGCATAGAAATTCACTGTGTTATGGAACACTGCAGGAGAAGAGCTATGTGGAGAAGGACCTGGGGGTCCTGGTTGATGACAGGTTGGCTATGAGCCAGCAGTGTGCACTGGTGGCTAAGAGAGCCAATGGGATCCTGGGATGCATCAGGAAGAGTGTGTCCAGCAGGTCAAAGGAGGTGATCCTCGCCCTCTACTCTGCCTTGGTCAGGCCCCACCTGGAGTACTGTGTCCAGTTCTGGGCTCCCTGGGATAAAAAAGACAGGGACCTCCTGGAGAGAGTCCAGAGAAGGGCTACAAAGATGATTAAGGGCCTGGAACATCTCCCATATGAGGAAAGGCTGAATGAGCTGGGACTGTTTAGTCTCAAGAGAAGGAGACTTAGCGGGGACCTAATTAGTGTTTATAAATATCTTAGGCAGGGGATGCAGGGGGAAATGGCCAGCCCCTTTTCAGTGGTCTGTGGGGACAGGACAAGGGGCAATGGCTGCAAATTGGAGCATAGGAAGTTCCGCACCAACATGGGGAAGAACTTTTTCACAGTGAGGGTGACAGAGCAGTGGGACAGGCTGCCCAGGGAGGTGGTGGAGTCTCCTTCTCTGGAGATATTCAAGACTCATCTGGACACCTATCTGTGCAATATGAGCTAGGGAGCCTGCTTTGGCAGGGGGGTTGGACCCGATGATCTCTTGAGGTCCCTTCCAACCCCTACGATTCTGTGATTCTGTGAACCTGGGAGATGCCTATTGGTGGTTGGGCCCAAGTCTGAAGATGTGCTCAAAAAAAAAATAACAAAGAAACCCAAACTAAGGATTAAGGCACCGAAATAAGAAAGGCTCACATTTTAAAGATATCCAGAAGTCTGGACAAATGATACATACAGTATTAATTCATCATGGGACTTAAGTCTGTAATTCATTTCTGCTGCCGTACATTAAGATACTCTCTATCACCACTAATGTAATATACAATTTTCAAGGAATTTAGAAAAAAATGACAATGTGCAGAAATTTTGGAGTGGAAAACCTGAAGTTTTCAAGATGTCACAGATTCTGACTGCATCCTGGGAGATTTCAGGTTTTTCTCAGTTCCCCAGCAGGAGGAATTAATGAAAGCCTATGACTTCTGCTAAAATTTTAACAACCGTATTAAAACATGCCAGTCCTTTTGGTCTCACTTTTAAGTTGCCTTAATATCAGGTTTAATTAACAATACAAATTTAAATAATTCAAATATGGGGTTTTGGCAACTGTATATTACAGTAAGTGCATTCAAACCCAGTAACTTTTGCAGCACAACTTTGGATACTTTCTCATCATAGTAATTAACACAAGGATTTACACAACATAGGAAAGCAGTCCAGGATTACTTCACTCCCCTACCACAAATGATGCAGAGTAGAGATGTTTGAAAATGCAAAGCAATAAAAAATATACAGCAACAAGTGAAAGAAAGATATGGAGAGAAGCACAAGACTCCACTGAACACACCAAGTTTAGAGTATTTCTATTTAGAGTATTTAAAACCACAATTATACTTGATGAAGTACCACAACAATTTCTCTTACTGCCTTTGAGTGAAGGGACCTGATTTTTCTACCACTGGGCCTTTTGTAGTCATTTAGATCACTATCACTTGATCATAAACTTTACAATATTCTAACACAGTCACATTACAGCTCCTTTTCTTCAAAAATTTTTAAATATTTGATTTGACAGGCTGAACATCAAGAGTGATAACAGTGCATTATTTAAGGTGAAAATCAGTGTACCGGAGTACTTCTTTAACTAGCTACTCTATATAATACAATGGAAAAATGTTTCATAGAATCATAGAATGCTTTGGGTTGGAAGGGACCTCAAAGCCCATCTAGTTCCAACCCGCTGCCATGGGCAAGGACACCCCCCACTAGACGAGGCTGCCCAAAGCCCCATCCAACCTGGCCTTGAACACTGACAGGGAGGGGGCAGCCACAGCTTCTCTGGGCAGCCTGTGCCAGGGCCTCACTACCCTCACAGGGAAGAATTTCTTCTTAACGTCTAATCTAAACCTGCCCTCTTTCAGCTTGAAGCCATTCCCTTTTGTTCCATCACTACACTCCCTGATGAACATTTCTTAAGCAGTTAGGAAATAATACCATAAACACTTTATATTAAATTTTAAGCACAGCAAGAATTAACATATTTTGGACCAATGATTCGAAGCATTGACTGGACCAGCTCAGGTAAATCTTAGGATGTTGGTGCCAGAAGTTGCTGCTCTGTCAACCTGACCTGCTGCAAAGGGAAGACTGGGAAAAGAAATACGTGCCAACGCCTCAGTCATTTCAGTAAAAGACCAGTATTTTAGTTTACACTTCTGATGGAAAAAGGAACAGGAAAAGTCAATTCACAGAAATACTCTCACAAAAAAATTGAGGTTTTGTATTTTTATTAAGTGTACTGTTAGCCTGCCTACGTGTGTGAAAAGATAAAACCAAACTTAGTAAAAGAGCTGCATTACTACATTATTTGTCTATCTGACCTAGCCAATACCAGCTATATATAAAAAAAAATTCACATCCCATCCACAGCAAACACAGATTTTGCCATCTGTAAATATTCACAAAATAAAAACTCCAAAGTAAACCAAAAGCTGCACTTGCTTTTTTCTTCCTCTGTGATTTCGCTAATGTGTGCACTTGTAGATTCGCACCCTTGTTTTACTTTCAGACACAGAAAAGATAGATGTGCTGCTCCTTTTACTGAAACAAATTTTAAGAGTTGCACCTGCAATGCTGATGAGATAAAATAAGTTTTGGAAACTAAAGCCTGCCTTCACCAAGTTTTGATAGTTCAGCGAGTCTTTGACTTTCTTTGAAGGTTTATTTGAGAATTAAGACAAAAGGGAGGGGTGCAGAAGGAATGGAAGACTTTAATGTTCTTTCAGATTTTTTCAGTTTAGAGGCTCTATTTAGAACCACATCATGCCTTAGTTTGCTTCCCAAGTACACAATTAGCCTCCAAAATGCCAGAGATATAAAAGTGACTAATTATAAGATACTAAATGAAATACACACAATCCTAAGAACAAGCAGAAGACAGACGTTGCTCCACTGGTATTGAGCATGTAAGAATTAATACACACAAAAAAAGCTGCATACCTTTGCAGTCAAGCTGAAAAATCCCTTTGGTTCAATCATTTTTTCTAACACATGGCACTTAATTCCAGCTGTGCTGTCATACTCATAAACCACTCCATACTCCAGGTGAACATTGTCAACAGTCAGACTCACATGATCTTTCTTCCCATCAATTATTGCCATTGTGTTAAATTTGTCTATTACCTCTAGAATAAAGAAAATAACACAAATCAGCTGAGGAGAGTTGGCCATTAAGCAAGCTATATAGGACACAGACCAATGTTGTAGAAACTGGTATGCTCTGATCATTCTACTTAAAAACGTTCATCAAAAACCCCAGCTACTAGTATAATGGTTCAAAACCACAATACCACTAGGTGTATGGATGCTAAAATACTAGATTTCTAAAGCAACATGAACAGACAGACAAGTCACAGTAATTACAGTTATTGAAGGGGACTAATCCAACTCTTTTACAATCCAGAAACATAAAAAATGCAACCAAAAAAACGAGAAAACTGAGAACTTCTAAGCAGGCTAGCAGAAAATGATCACTGAAAAGTGTCAACATTCAAAAATGAAACCACAATATCAGAATTTATCCAGTGAACATACAGTCCACATGTTAACTGTCTCTAATTTCCACAATGCATATGAATGCAGCTTTATCTAAGTGTTAATTACCTGAAAATAATCTGACGGATGGCCAATTTGTTATTTCTCATGCAGGAGTCACTAATGCATCTAATTTAACCTCAAATGATTACTAGTGGTGAAAATATAACATCTAATTCCTAGGATTATGTATCCTATGAATAAAAATTGAACAGATTTTCCCTAAATATTCACACAAGCTTTTTCTCAAAATGGGAAATAAAATAATTTTCGGAAAACAGCATGTCAAATTTACATCTTTAGAATACATAAAAAATCAAATCCATATGTAAAACATGTCTTACAGTCTGCTTGCAATTTCCTCTCTGAAAATAAACCTGTATTTTCCTTGCTACTACACCAATGTTCTGAACAACAACGAAATCAAAACGAGCATCACATACCTTCCACTTTGCAGTCAAAGGCATCTCCTCCATCATCTCCAGAGGGTTTGGTGTTTGTTTTCTGAAGATCTTCCTGTGCACTTTCAATGCTGTTGTAAACCCACTGTATAGAATCTTGCTAAAAAAACAACCAAAAATAAAACAGCTAGGAAAAGCTTTGCAGTTGCAATTGATAGCAACTTATTTTACTGTTCTCCAACATGAAATAGTTGCTTTGGTTCCATATTACCAACTTTACTGCCTTCTGAGCTCCAAGTTAAAAATAATATTTTCAAAATTACACAGAATTTTGGCTTTGTCTAAAACCATCTGAAGCATTTTGTCAACTTATTTTATTTCAGAGTATACTGTCATGAGGCAGTATGAAATCTGTGACAACATGACATCCATCAGTTTCATGTCTCTGCCAAAAATAATTTAAGACATTTCAAATCAAACTGCAGACTGCAAAGTATTTGAGACAAGAAATAGTGAAAAAAAATAAAGAAAACTGGTTTTTGCCGTGCTAAATTTGCTCAATATCCACAAATATGCTGGTAATTATTATGGAATACCAACCAAAGAGATAGTATGTCCAGTTAATCTATCACCCGTGTGTCACTGGTGAGAAGAATATACACTATAATTTTCATTACTTATATTTCCCTTTGCTACAGTTATCTCATTAGATGTATTTTCCCCCCCAGATTAAGAACACACACCCCCCCCCAAAAAGACAAAATCTCAGGCCCCAAAAGTCCATGATTTTATGTGACTGACATGCAAGCCTATGAATGGTGGCTTGGTCATACAACCTATGAAGAAGCCATGTGTGTGTCTTACACCTAGTTCTTCCCCCTCACTTACTCAGCCACATGCCCATTGCATCCTTGTGGAAAGGGCTATCAAGTATGGCATCTCCAGACTACTCTTCCCCTTACAAAAGAAGCTGGACAGTCATTGAAACACTCCCTCTCCAACAGCTATAGCAGAATAAATGACATGGTTATAACTAATCCGAATTCATAGACTTTACAAAGAAGTTTGCAGGAGGATTCAAAGTTAAGCAAGGATAGCAAAAGTTTAAGCTGGATGTTACAATTTTCACACAAAATGCTAAGTGCACCCAATTCTGCTTTGCTAATGTACAATATTTAGCTGCTATCTTTATCCCATTAATCAGAGATAACTAAATTTTTCATATGATTAAGGTACTATTTCTCTCTGGGTTTCTTAGATTCACCCATGCCTACCTTTTTCACTCAATGGCACTGAAATATTTTAATAAGGAAGCTTAACTTTGAGAGGTTTCTGTTGATTCTTGGAAGACACCCGTGCACAAGCTGATCAAGTGCAACACTTCTGAAACCTACGATTCTTTGCAGGTACTCCTGAAAGCTGGCTGCTTATTTATGGAGTCTTATGGGTCTGCTTGGCAGCATTAAAACTGCCAGGCCAACCTCTAATAGGAGATCTACATCACATCAAAGGGTCCCTACATTATTTGAACTTACTATGGAAGAACCTGAAGTCCCTCTTTCAAAAGTGAACACAAGATACAACACAACAGTATTTGGAGCAAAGTTCTCCAAAGGCATTTCAGAGGCACAAAGGAAGCATACACCTGTCACATACATCATGATTAGCATAACTGTAAAGAAACTGTTAATTCCAAGAAGTAAAATCTGCTGTTCATTTCCTTTAACCAGACAAGACAGAAAGAATATAAACATTGTCCAAGAGAAGTTACACAGTAATTCACATTGCAAGGATCTGAAATGAAACTTCATGCTCCAGGCAAGCAGGAAGACTCCTCACCCTGAGAAGAAGCACGTACAGGAAACAGAAAAAGATCCCCTTTCAATTATGCAATTGCCAACCACAAAAGAGACTGCAATATTCATGTTAATTAAATGATAGGCTAATACACTATACTTACAAAACAGAAGAAATCCATAGTCATCTCCCAAATAATTAAAACCCCTAATTTCTGAATAGGAAATGAAATTTTAGCTGTCTCGACACCAGTGGGAATACTGCCAGTTATTTTGGTCTAGACAGCTCTCCCGTAGCATTTGATAGCACTACATCCTATAGTAAGTTTTTCTTGTTATTCCCAGGGACTTTAGTTATTTGTTATTTGCTGAATTTAAGATTCAAATAACCACTCTGTATAGGAATAACAGTTATGTACTCCAACATATTACACGAGTGGTTAAAAAAATCGAGTAATTTTGCATGGCAAGGCACTCATGCCAGCCAATATTAATCAGCCCTCTCTGAATGTCACTAATCTCTATAGGAACTCTACAGTTACACAGGGAGAGAACAGACCTGCTATAAAGGATTTATCTTTCATGCTAGCCAATTTTGCTACTATTGGTAAAGAGAGTGCTTTGTGCTGAGTGCATCTTCCTTGAAAGAATAGGTGAGCTTGATCTTGACATGCTAGACAACAACTTCAATTCTGTAATGCAAATTTAAACAGAAACATCCAGACAAACATTTTCATAACCACTGTATATACATGGCAGAGATCTAACTAACTCTTACTTACAATTCTTATATCTATGCAGTTGGTGTGAGAGAAGGGTTTAGCTTGATTTTAATTGGATTTTTCTTCTTGATTAACGTGCACTGGGAGATTGTGAAATTAATTAGTGATATTGGTTCACAGTTTCTAAAAAAAATTCACAGCAATTTAAATAAAATATATTCTGGAATCCAGCTGATTTGGGGTTTCCTCCTTAAATTTGTGTTTTAGCAGAAAATCTCAGGCTTCCAAGACAACGTGACAATGATAACCAAAACCGCATGCATTTTTTATTTAAAAAAGGGGAAATATTGAGTACTTGAATGTATGTTTATTCCCAAGATTGAAAGTAATGGGAATACAGAGACGTTTACAGATGGAATATGTGCACTCTGCTCTCTATGTGCTGAAGTGTTACAAAATACTGGATGAAGATCAGCTTTTTTCATTGCATTGTCCTGCTACTGAGCAGGCAGTGAGCTGTGTAAAGCCCTCCTCACCATGATGATAATCTATCTCATAATGCTTTCTGTATAGAACTGCAGAAGCACTTGAAACAATCCTTTGAAAATACCATATGAAAAAAATGTTAACTGTAAGCTTAAATTTCAGTGCAGAAATTAAACAGATCTTGAAAATCAGCAATATATTGAGCAGCCTTTAGCTGTTATAATTCGACTTGTTGCCCTTCACTTTTATTCACCCCTCCTTTCCCCTCTTCCCACTCAAACACAACAGATACAAGGACAGAGATGCACATCTCATTATTTACTGTGACCACAAAAAAAAAATCAGAAGAAAATCTGCAAGGTGACCAAGTGAGACCTACCTGCATTGGCCGCCGGTACTTCCTGCATGCCGTAACGTGAGCAATAACACTTGCATGAGTCTCTTTGCTGACATTAATTCCATTCACTTTGATTATGCATTGGCCAGGGTGGAGACCTGCCGCAGCTGCTACCGTTCCTGTTAAAAAAACCCCACACAGTTAACAGAATTATTTTCCTAAGCATCTCCTTTAAGGCTCACAGTCCAAAAGCTCATTTTTTTTAAATCACAATCTGCTCTCAACAGTTCCTACACACTTTGCCTGGCCACAGGGTGCTTCTGCAGTCAGCTGGACTCCAAGAAAATGGAGTACCCCAGCAGATGATTCCATAAAAAGAGACCATAATTTTCTAAAGGCTGTTTTATACACCGAATGTTGATTAACAATATGAAAATGGGGGAGGTTTCTCTTAAAGGATTTTAAAAGGATAAAAAGGCTCTAGCTTAAAACTCAGTAATTATAACTTAGACCACTTTTATTCTGAATTCTTTTATACGTCCCAAGCTTATGAGCTTCTTGACTACTTCAGGTGTGTCTATTTTACATAGAAAACAGAAGCTTTCTGACAATTCATAAAGAAGTACTGGAGCACATTAGAGTTTCTTGTTGAATATTAGGTGAAACATCCAAGACATTTCCACAGATCTTGTTCTTATTTTAATCTTTTTAACCAATTCAATTATAACAGACTGCCTCCTTACAACTTTAATCAAAACGCTCAAAGATAACCAAGTAGGGGATGTCAGATTTAATTATTTTTGAGGGGGAAAAATCCAAACAAAAAAACCCCAAAACACGCTTTTTGAGCAACATAAAATACATGGTTCGGTGATTTATTTTCACAATGGAATAACCACCTTGGGAAAACCTTCTATCCACTGAATGGGTACTACAAAAATAGCAGCTGTCTCCAGGTCTTTTCAGTGTGACTCAGGCCCGCTCCTGAAAGACAACCTGCTGGAGTATGACCTTAGTTTCAGCTACCTGAACATTCGCCTCTCTCTGTCTCTCTTGATACTGCCACAAAGGTGCCAGGGAAGTCAAAATCTACTGCCTAGAGACTGCAAGGCTGAGGTGCAGAAGTTAGCTGCTATGAAAGAAAAGGATGGACTGGATTTGCAGGGCTGACAAACAGAAAAGCCATTATCATGACTTGTCAACTGAGCACATTTGACAAGGAAATAACTTTAAAAAATACAGTTGGATTTCCCTTATTTTAGCTCCTAATACATTAGATGATAGTTACATTTTAAAATCAAACATCAAAGGAAGTCTTTGGAAATTACATCATTACCAGCTACTGCAATACTCCCCCTCAAAAAAAGGTTTTAGAAATAAACACTTAAATCGGCCTTAATAAATGTATCTTAAAAAAAAAAAATCCTCTCTTCAAAAAACCCAGGGTCCCAATTCAGTATCTAAACATATGCTTACAATCTTTCAGGTTTAGTAAACCACACAAGCAAGCACTTACAAACTGTTGAGGCTAATTGGAATAAAGTATGTGCTTAATGAATAAGGATAGACAGCTGAATCGAGATCCAGGTGCAGAAATAATTATCACATCAGCTCCACAGCCTGTAGTTTATTAGACTTTCTCTTGAAAATTTAATTTCTGGCACCGCAGCCTAGAAAAAAAGTAACTGAGTTCTGTTCAAATCTGGCTGCTTTGCAGATCGGTTCACATTAAATTCCTCAATCACAAAGGGAGGAGGGGTGAAAAAAGAACACAAATGCCTCACAATAGCTGAAAACACAGTGTTAGTTGGCTCTAACATTAGCAACATGCAACAGCAACAAAAAATGTTTCAACATCTTTCATTCCCGGTGCACCAGTCAAGAACCTATTGAGTTGGGATGGCAAGCATCTGACAATCACATCACAAAACGGATGAAACCCCTGCAATTACTAAAACAAACTAGGTCACTAGCAGCCTTGAAAAGATTTGTGAAAATTGCATTTTCTGTAAATTTTTTTCAAAACATTGCAGAACCACATGGCCACCTAACAAATTAAAGCTCAGGATGCAAGTGGTTCCTAAGAGGCATTCACTGGAGAAGGTGAATCCATCAGCTGTTCCTTAGCCCATAAAGAATGCATGGCATTAACTTAACTTTGCTACATTTGTATAAATACATGCACACACAAAAAGAAGACAGAAAATCTATCCAAAGTTTAAGAAGTGTAAGAAAACAAAGTAATCTCTTTGGTTTTATTTAATATTTTTGTTGCATTGGGGCGGAGGGTGTGTGGATAAAATCTAAGCTGAATCACTAGACCTGATTTTTATTTAACTCAATCACACCATTTATTTATTAAATGTAGGTTTACTACTACCACTGGCCACTCTTACAGAATCACAGAATTTTAGGGGTTGGAAAGGACCTCAAGAGATCACTGAGTCCAACCCCAACAGCTTACCTCTCCCAACAGCATGGACAACCGATGGACCAAAGCCCCGGATTTGGAATCCAAGTCCATCTGCAGAGTCAGGAATCTTCACTGTCCTGATACAAGCAAAGATTCAATATAAATGCAGCAAAAGGGAGCATTTTGTTATTCAAGATAAATGTGGACAGCAATAAGTAGGTTACAAGGGTGGAAGACTACACTCTTTCCATTCACTACTTCAGATGCAGCGCCACTCGTATTCCCAAATCCTGTGCACCACTGACATCAGGAGTGCAAGCTGAGATACCAAAACCAATCTGAGCTAGGCAATACTGATTTGCAGGGAAATTTAATACGCTGATTATGACCAAAGCACCATCATAACTTTGAAATTCCTCCCAAAGGTTCTGCGATTTGGGTAAGTTGCCACAGCACAGCAACACTGAAAGCGCTGGGAAGGCAGGCAGTCTCTCCGCCAAGCGGACAGAGCCTGGGGACCACAGGCCACGGCAGGCCTTGTCAGATGAGCTGCAGAAGACTGAAGAGACTAGATACGTATTGCAATTTGCTAACATTTAAGCATCTCCTCAGTGAGTTTTACTGAAAACACATTTTGTTGCAGTTTTTCTGAGCAGCAATGCAAAGTACCAAGTTTTGTAAAGCAAAAATCACCTACTACTGTTCATATAACTTGCAAGCACATTATGCTACGTGCCCACTTAGTCTGTGTGACAGTAATAAACCTACTGACAAACATAACCAGCAAAAAGACAATCAAAATTTGCATCTGCTCTTTAAAATGAAGCCCTGAGCTCACCCAAAGTAAGCTAGCATATCCACATGGTGTCAGCTCAGGTTCCAGGAAAAGCAACACAGCTGCATTAGTCCTTATCAGAGCTAGTTAGGTCATACATAACACACTGTGCTGATTGAACTTTGCAGCCTTTACTTCCAGAGCCAGCTCCATTAAAATTTAAGGGATCTTTGCCCAGAGCCCCATTTGCCAGTGCAAAAGCAGACAAATTCAAAATTATGCTGAAAAGCGATTTCCAAAATATATTTAGTCTGTAATAAACTTGATTAACATGTAGTTTTGAGTAATATTGTTAAATCATTTCTTGTACATTCATTTTTTCTGGTATACGTAATGTTTATTATTTGGAGATGATTATCAGCATAAGATCCAAAACACACTGAAATCTAATTTTTTTAAAAAAACATTAGAATATTCTTGAGTTTAATAAATTTTCATTTGAAGTATTTTCCTCTGTATAGCAATATTAAGTATTCTTATACACTAAGTAAGATTGATACAATCTATATGGTTTCATTAGGAAAATGTTTTTGAACATGCTAATGAGGTATGAAAGACCATCACTGGCAGTTTAGGCTAAGATTTTAGGAGATAACAGTCTCTTCTGCTAACACAGTTGTGCTAGCAGAAGCTCCTGACAAAAAGCAGGCAGTTCTGAGGAACAAATTCTTCAATTCCTCTGAACCCCCCATTCACTAGGTCACCTTGAAATTTACCCATATTTTCAGTGGGAAATTGTGTCAGAAATTAAACCAAGTTCTAGATTAAAGAAAGGCCAAGATACACCTTTTATGCTTGCTACAACAACTATCATCTACAACACTATCATCTACTGAATTTTTGTTGCTGTTTTTGTTTGTTTCTTTGTTTGGGGTGGGTTTTTTGGGTTATCAATCCAGGTTATGATCTTTATGCCATGTTTTCTCTTTTCCCCCTTCTGGGTGTCATTGTAACTCTTGAGACACCTTCACTTATTAACAGGAGAAATACATCTCCATTCTACTGCTGAAGTAGAGCCATTTCTAAGGCACTCTGTCTGTGCTGTCTGGTAACAGAAGATAGCTCCTCCTTTCACTGCCAAATTTGATCAGCATTACTCCTGACCACACCGTTTCCTACTCTCCCTTATCTCTGATATGTATAAATTAGTAACAATTCCATTAACTTAATTAACAGACCTATGCTTGTTTACATACTTACTGAATCCAGCCATTAGGCATCACATTGCACTCGGGTAGGAATGGTCAATGCTGTGTTCAAAAATGTACCCGAAGGGGAGCTGTTTACTTGCTCCTGCTGTTTACACAACGAGCACACACGCTAAAGGGGGCCATTAGATCACAGAATCTGACATCTACCGACCCAGCAAATAATCCCCAGACAGAGGAACTTGTTTAATAAACACAGTGAAAGATAAGCAATCAAAACCGTCCACACAGTCAAGAGAACTTCATTTACACTAGCAGTTCCTGCACATATTTTAAGAGGTAGAGCTGATGATCTACAGCACTTGTGTTTGGCTTCTGCCCACTGACAAACATAATAAAATCAAAGCAGATCAAATTGCTTCACTTTCCAAAGTCAGATTAGATACAGCTTTTAAAATAACTTTACAGTAGTGCTGCCTGAAGTTCCACTGGTCTTGTAAAATTCACTTTGACTGTAGTTTGTAAAAA
Organism: Zapornia atra; assembly: GCA_013400835.1. Taxonomy (NCBI): domain Eukaryota; kingdom Metazoa; phylum Chordata; class Aves; order Gruiformes; family Rallidae; genus Zapornia; species Zapornia atra. The sequence goes on along the minus strand of VZTU01002560.1, from coordinate 186,059 downwards.
TTCCCCCAAAGGAATGACAACTTACTCCCGTGGTTTAGTGCTCACAAGAACCCGCAGGGGCTTTCTGCTGTTTAAACATGCTTTCAGGAAGCAATCCACTTCACTGAAGGGTCGCAGAAAAACCAGGTCACCGTTAATGGCAAAGATTTTTTTCCCAACTTCTAAGCCTGCCATCTAGAAAACAATAACAGTTGTGTACATGTTTGCCTTTTATAACCACTAACATCATGCTTTCTTCTGCTGGCATGCAACCTCAACAGGAATAACAACATGCACATTTCCTTTATGCTGTTTATGCCTCCTTTACATACCATGCACAAAAGACTTCCACCACAAAACACTTCTAGAACTGGTTTAAATTGAGATGAAGGGTACATTAAGCACTGGTTCTGAAGGGACGTAAATACAAGACTTAAGACTTAATCAAGATTTTATGACAGTATTACAGTATCAGTATTTGTAATAATTAGCATATCAGCTTTCATGGAGTCAGGGTTTTTTTGTTGTTGTTTTTGTTTTTAACCTAATTTATCCATACCCTGTTCTCCAAATGAACTAAAGTTTCTTTTCATAAGGAAAGATCTGATTCATATTTCAGTAAGTGAATATTTAAGTTCCAAAACAAAACAACATCTTAAATGTTTCATGGCCTTTGAACCAAAGGTATGGGAAGGCAAACTGCATACAGTTATTAACTTCAGTCTAATAAAAATGAACTGTAATCAATTGGATGGCAGGAATACACAGAGCGGCTCAGGGCACTGGCTAAGCCTGGGCATCATCTGAGATCATGGCAGAACCTGAATGTGAGAAATCACCCTGGATATATATAGCTCTGTGGCTCTATTATGTTATTGACTTGAGATCATGGCAGAACCTGAATGTGAGAAATCACCCTGGATATATATAGCTCTGTGGCTCTATTATGTTATTGACTTGCTGTAACTATTTTTATCTTAAATTCTATTCCACCATGAGATATAGAAAGGTATGATATCTAGGTTGAAATTTTTTCTCTTGTGGAAGACACTCGTTTCTTATCTTTACATGTACAGAGACTCCTATGCAGTTCAGTAGAATATGGATTTACCCAAAGAGAACCTAAATGCTAACAAACAGAATGGCTGTGATATATTAATTCAGATTCTCAAATTCTAGACTTTATCCAAACCTTGATAAATCCTTTATCATGAAATATATCAAGTGCAACTCTCAGACTAGCTTTATACTAGTTGCATATTCTACCAAAAATGTTTATTCAGCTCTTAATTAATGTCATCACTGGAATACAATAAAATGTATAAAGTCAAATGATAAATTTTATATCACCACTCAATGTGACAATTCACCTGAGCAGAAAATGAGTGCTGATGTTGATAACAGTCAAAACAATATTTAAAAAAAACCCCCACATAACCACAGCTTTCTTGGAAAGTTGCCATTGTTACCTTCAACTGCTATAGATTTTCGTACAAATTATACACCTGTGATCAAGTGAATAAAACAGGGAAGATAATGTATAATACTTGATACCTCAGCATTTGATCCTTTCTCCACCACTTTAATAATTGGCACCTTATTTTTATCTTCTAAACCAAAACCATAGGTGCCTTCATTAGATTTAATCTGAAAAATAAAATTGTTCAAAATGTTCATAAAGTCATTAAGAAGAGCTAAAGTATATCCCCATTAAATAGCAATACACGGTGTTAATTTATTGTCACTATAACCAATTTTTTTCAGTCTTCAAAGCATGCAATCATTGGGTTTCACTCACCAGTAATGACTTGGCTATGACATTTTCCACTACTTTTAGATCATGTTTCATGAGTCTGTGCTTCATATTTGACCCTTCCATTTCTTCATCCGCATAAAAACGGAACAGCAGGGGTTCATCTTTAAATTCGCTTTTCTCTAACACTGTACGGTACAAAACCACACATATTAATCCTTCTTTTCTTTTGAACTTTTGAATATCATGTCTTTCATGAATGATAAAATACTGAACATGCATGCACATATTAAATGCTAGCAAAATATTTTTGTGTGTATCCAGGGAAAACATAAACAACTATTTTTATTTGGATCCATTACAGATAGGTATCACTAAGCTCACTTTCAACAACAACATCTGGATTCCACCAAGCTGAGGAAGACACATTAGCCTGAAATGGTTCTAGTGAAATTGCCAAGCACTAGGGTTTTTCCTAAGAAGGATTTAAAAATATGATTTTGAAGAGTTCTCCTGGAGATGCTCACCACCAAGTTCTGGCACTCACCAGGTAGTGAAGCGTGCCAGGATCAGTATTACAAATGGGTTGGGTGGGGATGTGGAAGCAACCAGAACAGCAGACAGATGCAGTCTGTATGTTTAAAAGCCAAAGGAAGAAGAATGAACAGTGCCGGAGAGGAAGTTAATTCTCCCTCCTTCTCTAAACAAGCTCATGAGAAAATAATTTCTTCCTCTTTTCATTTCAGTAAATGACCTACTGCTTCAATCCTTTCACTGAAATCTTCCCTCTGATGGTATTAAATGTGACCTTGTTCACCTCATTTTTGTACTGCACATATCTCTGCTCTCCTCTCCCTTCTTTGTTCACTGCCGTCCCGATGATTTTCTCATTTTTCTACAATCCACTTTCTCCTATTGGCATCAGTTCACTTTTTTAAAGTCATGCTCCTCCATACATTACTCATTCCACTAAAAAATCTCCTTCCTTTCCTACATATTTCCTAAATGTTTATTGTCTCATCTGTGCAAACATGCATTACCTGCTTAAGAAATTTCTTCCAAAGTGGTTAATAAAACTGCCCCCTCTACATCCTTTAGAGCATTAATTCCTTGGTGCATCCTATAGAATTGACTGAAAATAATTTTCAGAGTATACAATAGAAGATTGTAGCACAGGTTTCTTCAGCAATACAATGAAACAACTTCCTACCCCTTCTGTAATATCTTTACCAGCCCCTGTATTTCCTCCCAACTATGCAGACAGCATTAAACAACAGGTAAGCGTAGCTTGTAAAGAATGTATTTACTTACCATGGTGCATAAACCCATTATCACAAAGAGCCACACCGAATATCATAGCTTCCTCCCTTGTCCGGCAATCCCCCTGTTAAACCATAGCACTTTTTAAAAAATATATTTTAATCATGCAGGAAAATGGATCCTATGCACAATGGCATAACCTCACAGGTCTGGCAATGGTTAGAGATTATATTTACCACTGACACTTTTATTTATACATTTATAGCATACACATAAAACAGTACAGACATGTTTATCATAGAATCATACAATTACAGAATCATAGAATACTTTGGGTTGGAAAAGACCATTATACAGTCTAACTCTTTATAGTTACAAATAAATATGTAAACATTTTAGTAACACTGCATAGTCCATAAAAATTAAGCATAATCTAGAAGCATCAAAGTTTTTAACTGTTATTTTATAAAATTGGTGTATGCTGAGTGAATAGATACCCTGTTCTTGTTCCTAGTTTGCTTAAAATAAAACAGAATGGATGACAGCAAATTGGTATTGACTTTTATCCATCTAGTTAGTATTTTAGAGGTTTTCAGAGCCTATCCATTTCATTTTAAGCCATGAACAATGTTACATGCTGAATCACAAAGCTAAGTCTCATTAAAACATTTAAAGTTCAGTTGCAAATGAGGAAGATAAGCACAAAAGGGATGAACAGCATGGCTGCTGACAGCTGATTTCTGTTCTTTGCTAGTTTAAGAGGATTACACTTACACACACTGTTCTAATAACCCTTACACAAAGTGTTTGCATGTTATGCTGCTTAATACATCACTCTTTCAAATTAGAATTTAAATGCAAAATGTACATAAATCCAAAAGTGCATACTTACCTGAGCAATCAACCAGTCTATGAGTTTGTTAGCCATGACCACAGATTTGTAGGATCTCAAGTGATAATCTTTATCCCTTTCCAAAACAAAACAAAGCCAATTAAAAAAAAATCAAACAAAAGATCAAAAGACTCTAACAGAAAAAATCTGTATTTTATAAATAAGTTATAGTGCAAGCATTTTGTAATGGTTCAGAAGTTAGGTCTTTCAGTTTAGATAGAAAGGAGGAGACTGACTGAATCTTACTTAGTGATACTGTCAGTAGAGTAGTAATGAAGAAGTGTATTAATATATGCAGTAAGTATATAAGCACATTCAGCAGGACCTAAAAGCCTCAACAAGTCTGTAAAAAAAGGTTAAATTGAATGGAGTTTCCAGTCATTTAATGATTCAGTTATGCTTTTTGTCTTGATAGCCCTTCAATCTTGTTTGATTACTCCCAAGAGACATATCTTGAAAGGATGGGTTATGTTCCTACATTCAAATACAGTACCTTCAAATTTTATACTTCTACTGAATGGCTCTCTAAGGATTTCCCAATTGGACTCACCTAATTACTGGGGTAAACAGACTGTGAAGGCGACAGTACAGTCGTACACCCTGTTAAAGATAAAGATAAGGTTAGTTAACCTCACGTTCATACCACAGAGAATGTAAGAGAAACAGAGGCAGTAAAAAAGCCTGTATTTTCTAAATACATTTCATTTACATAGTCTGTTTAAATCACTATACATTTTCATCTGCCAAAATTTACTATTTCCAGACAATAATATTGATGAATAAAGTAAAAGATAGAAAACATTTCCAATCTAATCTGAGCTACACACAGAAAGGATTCACTTTAACATAGTATTAAAAAATTCAAAAGGTACAGTACTTTAAAAGAAAAGTACACAAAGCCTGAAAAATAAAGCGGTTATTTCCATGTATTAATGTTTTCCCAATCACTGGTTTGTGTTCTACATGTAAAGTGAGTCATTAAATTTTAAAACACTACACTGCATAGAATCATAGACAGGGCTCGGTTGGAAGGGATCTTAAGTACCAACCCCCACCCATGGGCAGGGACACCCCCCACTAGACCAGGTTGCCCAAAGGCCCATTCAACCTGGCCTTGAACACTGCCAGGGAGCAGGCAGCCACAGCTTCTCTGGGCAGCCTGTGCAAGGCTAACTGTCCTAATAAAACAACCCCTGTAAAGAGTTCCATTCCAGCCTTCCTGTAAGCCACTTCAGGTACAGGAAGGCTGCTGTGAGGTCTCTCAGCTTGTCTTCATAGGAGAGGTGCTGCAGCCCTCTGATCATCTTTGTGGCTCCTCCTCTGGACTCACGCCAACATCTCCGTGTCCATTTTATTAGATACATCAATACTTTACTTACAAATTGAAATTATAACGAACATGTAAATTTTAGAAAAAAAAACCCTAAAAATATTCAAAGATTGGAAACATTTGCAATAAAAAAAAACCCAAAAACAAAGCATTTGGAGGAGTTCAAGAAATTACCATCAGAAAATATTATTTTAAAAAAGAAATCACATCAGTATTCCTTAGGAGAGTGTGAAGAACTATGTTTATAACATGGAAGAAAATCACGTATAACAATTAAAAGTTATGTCAAATGAGATTCCATTCCGCTTTCCTGTGCTTCTGCTATACATTTTTTGTATGTATACCCTAAATTAAAAAATGCCAGCAGAAAAGTGAATGACACTGTACTGCAATACCCAAAATCTTCTCAAAATCATTAAATTTTAAAATATTGAGTTTAAAAGCAACTTTATTTAAACATTTTGTGTGCTCAGTAGTGTAGATGGATAGCACTGCCTATCTGTGTTTAAACATCTAGGTGACTGCAGACTTACTGCCTTGTTAAAGCACTGATAAAAGGCATTCAGATTGAATAGACAATTTAAAATATTTTTCCACATATAGCTTCATATCTATTAAAATGGACTGAAAAATACAATAGACTGGAACACCAGCTTCAGAATCACCCAGAAACATAGGCAATGCATATGAAACCATTAAATAACAAAAATAACTGAAAAATAAAAACACATGGATTTTGTATTTAAAATGTGTAACAACAAGTCAAAATCTTCCCTTACAAATGGAAAACTGAATTTGATTCAAATAGAAATAGGCAAGTATGAGAGAATGTTATTTACCCTAGCATAATATTTTACATTATTTTTCAAGCACAATCACCATTTCTGCAGTGATCTTACTAATAATGGCAACTATTCTGTACCTTAGAGATCACGTCCTGCATCTCATTTCTGGGGTAGTATGTCCCATCGTCATATCGGAATCTGTATAGCATGTGTTCAGGTTTGAACTGGTGCTTATCTGTAACTAAATTAAAAAATAAAGCAATGTATTGTTAGGTAACTTCCTGAAGAAATCAACAAGAGAGAAGAGGGCCTGTATAATTTCTTCTAATAACAGCTCATTACACAGCAATTGGTAGATTTCAGACAGAGGGTAGGAAGACCAATTAGATCACCTGCCTTCAGTTCCTATGTCGCTAGTGACAATATTCCTCACAATGTTTAAGTAGTCCAGAAGAAACTAAACAACTTCAAGTCATAGAACAAAGAATAAGCAAGACAAAAAGGCAAGGAACAACCTCAAAAATTAGGTATTCAAATCTGTACTCATCTTCAGTGTTTTTTGTAATGATAATCAACCAAGTAGCCAAATAAAGTTTCTTTTGCAACTATTCATATTATTTTTCCACATTATTCTCTAGTCTAGTTTTTTCAGAGGCCAATCTCAGATGACTCAAGAAAGGTATAAACCCTTTACAACATGTATGACCAGTCTTGTAATGCAGAGGAAAGGGCAAGGGAATGTCTTCCTCTTATGCAGCCAGCTGGAGGTCTTCAGAGTAAGAGACTTGCAGTCATTATGAAGGTGTTAATAATCCATTTCTCCAAAGATCCATGAAAAATGATCTTAACATAGATTTCCAGAGTTTCACAAGATTCCAACAACAAAACTTCAAGTGTTTTGTCAAAACAGTTATATCATGATACAAAACTTCTCATGGGAACAGTACTACAGCAAGTCTTTGTGAAAAACACCTGATTCATTTGATGGCTGAGGACAGCACTACCATCACCCTAGGATAAACGGCTTGTATTAATTACTGTTTTGCTTGCAGATGCAAGCTTTCATTTTGAAACTAAATTTGTATGTCATAAACTGGTAAAGGAGGCTAGTGTAATGTCTTCATTAATCAGCATAACAGACCTGACAGTGTTAGGTAATTCTTCTGCGCTTGCCTTCCTGCTAAATGATTAAGCCATCACCCCTTATTCTCTTCAAAAAATTTAGTTAGGCACCATAAACTTTGTCTAGTAAAGTGCCTTCTGTCTGCATCGTTTTTCATGCCCCTTCAAGCTCCTCAGCATCAGCACACATCATTTGATACATGGACATAAAAACTGGACTTCATATATTAAGTGGATTCACCAGCATCATGTGAAAGAGCAAATAACTTCTACCCCCGTATTTGATATATCCACTAATAGTAAAGCTCAGGACACTACTCCAATTGCCTTGAACTGATGCTTCATGCTAAGATGATTATCCAAACTAACCTCTAAGGTCTTTTACGTAACATTGCTTCTCAATATATCAAACACAGACTACAAAATTTTCACACACAATGCCTAGAGTAAGTATCTAAATGAATTTTAATTGATTGTGACTATTTAACTCAGCAAAAAAAAATTACCTTCTAGTTCTGTAATTAAAAATAATTTCCTACTGTTGGAGAAAAGATACACTACACTAGATCAACATTAAGTTTTTAAACCCATCAACTACAGAAAACAGAAGAAAACACCATCAGGACGGTATTGCTTAAAGCCAAATTGTTCCTTGCTGTTAGTGATGCACAGGTAGGGAACCAGAACTACAAAGCATTGTTCCATCCTTGCATGTCCATGATGAGGCTCTGCCCTCTGAGGAACACGAGCACTGCTCTGTCCTTGCAGCCCCTACTTACACACAGTCCACCAGAAACTAAGGGAGCAGGTCCACAGAGCTAGCACATCATAAGCTCTGGAAAGCAGACAAGGATGCTTCTGACTACAGTATAGTGTAAAATAGCTCCAGGGAATGGTGTGAGGGAAGCTGTAAATTACTATTTGGTTTTTGAGGGACCTGTTTTCTATGCTATAGATATGGCTTGGCTTGTTCTATTCAAGAGGAAGGATAGGTGATTCATCAGCTACTATACTAACATGGAAACCTTAAAAAAAACTCTGAAAATACTTAGTTTTATAAGTATTTTCTAGCTTTACTTTTACTAGAATCAGCTCTATATTTGCAAGGCCAAACTGTTTTGTATGTCAGACAAAACAATGAACCTATACTTGTGTTGGGGTAGTCATGTGCCACGCAGTAGGAAAAGGAAACTGATCCAGGTATAAACTGGTCATTAATTTTTTTGCCATGGTAATTTTTGACTCAAATCAGCACATCATTCCAGGAAACTGCACAGCCACATAAATACCTATTGTTTTTTAAACTATCTGATATTCAGATTATTTTTGTGACTACAAAGCTCATTACTGCCTTGAGAAGAAGCTTCCATCTCCAATCAGCAGCAGCAAATGACTGGACAAAATATCTCAGCCCATTGGCTGACAGAAGTCATTTCATGTATTACAGAATGCCACCAGGTAGATTTAAAATAGTGCAAACAGACTTTTCCCTTTTGCAGAACTGGACAGAAGGGGGAAAAAAACCCACAACAAAAAACCCAAACAAAACATCAACACAAGGGAAACCCGTAACTTTTCAACTTGCAAGACTTCACACAGCAGGATGTAAAACAATGCCCATCACAACATGGGTCTGGCATTGCTAGAATGAAGCCCAGCACAGTGAATATGCAAAGTCTAACAAAGCCCTCTACAACGTTTGCAATGTGAGTAACAGCCAAACTTTCCTTCTCCCTTGCTCCCTCTGTGAAAACAGATGGTTCATTCAACTTTATTTTAAGAATTCTATTTTCACTGAACCACAGCTGGATCCACTATTCAAAGTAACATGTCTGGCTAACATTTCTATGCTCTAATATAATTACCCTTTTATCTCATGAAATTACACAATATTCATTTAACTCTGCATTGAGAGTGTCTATGAATGTATTTGGGATATAAATTATAAGATCAGGAAAAGAATCTTTGGCAACAGAATCATTCAATTGAAAACAATTCTCTGTGTGTAGTAAACATAATAGCATCTGACATTTGAATGATGGTGGAAAAAAATCATGTAGACTGACATTAAAGAATTAAAGACTACATGACTACTGATGAATAGCTTGAATGTTTTCCCCCTGCTCTGTGTATGTTTAAAATGCACACCACTAAGTGGCACTCTGTTACTCCCACTTTCTTTCCAGACAAGGGCACTGAAAATATCATGGCACAGAAATGATAAAGTATTAAATGTATTGCTTGCTGATGTATCTTAGTATTAAAATGTATAATATCAAGGATTCCATCAAAATTCACACCCTTGCATCTACACTGGAACAGTAACTAACTTCACAACTATTTCACTATTATTTGGTTTTAAGTGACTGTACCTATTATAAGCCAAGGATGCCTTCAAAACCAGAACTGTGTCCAGTTCACTTATACAATGCTGTTGGACTACACCTTGTAAAAGGGAAAGAGATGAGGACTTGCTCTGGCAAGAGAAAAATATTGCCAATTCAAATTACCTCCAGAAATCAAACCTTTGTAACTGGCTCAAACACTGAACCATTTCAGTGATACTTCTCTCCAGAACGAGTTAAACACTTATATTTGAAGGCTTCAACATAAAAACAGTGCTTTTAGTAACTATACAAAGAAATGAAAATAAGGCCTTAAAATTCCCAAGATTAAACTGTTGGATTCTAGGTTGGATTTCACCAGCTCTACTTGTAATACCTAACAGATGAGCAGGCACATTTATCAACCGCCAACTGTGACTTACTCTCTTCTACAATGTTTAGTTGAACACTTACCCCTAAAAGCCTGGCCTTAACAAAAGGTTTAAATCCTTAAAAGCAGTCTGCAGTTCTCTGTTCCCCCAGAATTTATTTTTGCTTATGAGAGAATAGCAATGTTTCTCTAGATCCCTGTTAGCAATGTTGTGATCCCAAGAGCATAGATGTAATCTAACTAAATCAATGGAACCTCTCACAGTAAATCTGGTAGGCATGGACAGTGCCCTGTCAGGTCTCTTCAAGGATATAATGCAGATTCAACAAGCTGTCTTACGTTAACAAGACCATCTTTTTGTCAAACAAAATTAACTCCGCTCTAATTACAACGATTACCTTGAAAACAAGTAAATTAAAACTAATTGTATTTACCATGATGGATAATGCCATTCTCTAATAAAGCCTGGCCAAGATGAACACCTTCTTCGGACTTGTGTATCTCTCCGATTTCCAACAACCAGGACACAAATTCACTGAAGTAAAAACAGATTAAAAAAAAAACACTTTAAATGTCATACCACCATATCTATTATATTTCCCTCTCAGTTACAAGTGTTTCTACTAGCCTACTGATTCTTAAGCCTAATGATCTTCCGAATGCCATGCCATCTTTAAAAAAACCTACTAAGTTAAACTATTTTTTATTATTTTAACCTAAATACCTATGTTTTCCCTTGAGATGTCTTTTCCGCTCAGAAGTTTGACCTTTGTACATGGTGCACCATTAGCAAGTTTGCTGATGGTACCCAACTGGGAGGTGCTGACGACTCTCTTGAGGGACAAGAGGCTTTGCAGAGGCATCTAGACAGATTGGATCACTGGGTAATCATTAATGGCTTGAAATTTAAGAAGTCAAAATGTCAGGTTCTGCATCTGGGATGGAGTAATACTTGGCAGGTGTTAGAACTGGGAGAGGAGAGGCTGGAGAACGATCCTGCAGAAAGGGAACTGGGTTGCTGGTTCACAGCAGCTCAATATGTGTAGCAGTGTTGACTTACAAAGGCAAAAACGGACAACCGGCACCCCTGGGTGCACTAAAAACAGCATAACCAGACAGTCCAAATAGGTGATTATCCCACTGTGTTCAGTGTTGGTGCAGCACTACCCTGAACAGTGCGCAGTTCTGGGCCCCACCATTTAAGAAGGATGTGAAGGTCGTGGACATCCTTTAAGAAGGATGTGAGGGCGACAAAGCTGGTGTAAGGGCTAGAAGGCACGTCCTATGATGAATGGCTAAGGACTTGGGGCTTCTCTAGTTTGGAGAAAAGGAGGCTGAGGGGCAACTGCATTGCTCTCTACAGCTTCCCGAGGAGGGGAAGAGGAGAGGGAGGTGCTGGGCTCTTCTCGCTGGGATTCAGTGATAGGATGCATGGTAACAATTCAAAGATGCACCAGGGAAGGTTTAGACTGGACATTAGGAAGCACTTCTTTACAGAGAGAATGGTCAAACCCTGGAACAGACTTCCTAGTGAGATGGTCAATGCCTCAAATGTGTCAGTTTTTGAGAGGCACTTGGACAATGCTCTTAACAACTTGCTGTAACTTTTGCTTAGCCCTGAAATGTTCAGGCAGTTGGACTAGATGATGCTTGTAGGTCTCTTCCAACTGAAATGATTCGATTCTGTTTTATTTCCAACATTTGAGGTATTTCCTGAAGTAGAAAAGTCACATGTAAGCCAAGGCATACCTAGTGCACCTGCTCAGGGCCAATCTGTCATGAATGCAGAAAACAATCACAGTACAACAGAACAGTAAGCCTGTTACTTCTGAGATGTGTCAGACAAACAAACCTGCTCAGCACACACACAAAGTATATAGTGCACGAAGAGGAAATACCCAGCTTATTTCACAATAAACCTCACGCTAGTCAGAGACATCAAATTTACTGCTTATAAGGTATTTGCATGTGTGTTACAAACCAAAAGAACAGTGTAGCAAGGCACTAAAACATTGACACCATATCACCAAACACATCACCATAGTGTGCTTCTGTAAAACACTCACCATACTTAATAAAAATACTTTCATACTTGGCTGTCTTACATTCACTCTTTTTTTCTTTTTGTCTTATACACACTTTTAGGGTACCTAAAAAGTGTGTACCTACCTACCTTTCTCCTCTTCCATTTAGACTTCTTAAGCCACACGTAAAGCATGACGTTCTAAAGATCCTCCTGACAATAATGCATGGATATTTAAACATATAAACTGCATTTGAAACATGCAAAAAACCACACAAGCTCTGTATCTGACACTGAGGCAAGAGGAGGATGGAAACCGTTTCAGAGACAGACTTTTAAAGTCAAATAAAGCAAATCTGGTAGTCTAAGCTGGGCATTTCAGAGACAAAGTTAAACAAAATTAAACAAGTTGGAATTTATTTCTTTAAAGAAAATATTTTATTTAACACATTTTCATACTTTCAAAGCCTGTCCCTTAAAAAGGCTACTTCAGAATACAAGTACACATCCATAGATTTCAGGCAGATGCATTTCCATGTTGGCTAAATTACCTGAGGAAAACAGGCCTAACAGACATTACAAATAAAGCATGGTTTGCACAAAATCCCAAAGAAGATTTAAATTGTCTTTTTAGATGGTTAAAATTTATGCTACAAAATGTATATAATACCTTCCAAGAAAGCATTTGGGGAAAGTGGTTAATTTCCTCTTCCTGTCTTTGATGAGATTCCCTTGTTTGCACATCATTTTGTACAGTCTTTCTCCTTGCTCAGAGATCATCACCCAAGTGTCCTGTTCCATGCCCAATTTTAAACCTGCCAAAAATGCATTAAAATTTTATGAAGTGATATTGCCATTATATTTCAATAGCTTCCCCAAAAGGGAGAAGTAACACCAATATTTTACATACAAAAATACTAAAGGCATTGTTTTCCATTATTTTTCTCAGAAACGTGATTCATCTATGAACATCAAATATTCATAAAGGATAAGCAAATTTTATCTATAATTTCCTCATAGTGAAGTTAAATTGTTACTGAAAATGTACACATACACCGACATCACCATTGATATTGCAGTAATAAATACTAACACTGTGATTTTCAGACTTCAGTATATGAACATTTGCAGGAGAGCAAGCATGTCTTCACAACTTTAAAAGAAAACAGCCTTGGTTTTGCCCTTAGCATTTGATAATAAAAATGTTTTCACAGAAAGGAAACTTTTTAAAATTTCCAATGATCTGTAACTAGTTCCATGCTATATATTTGTTAGTTTCACAAAAGTATAATTAACCCCTTTTCCACGAAAGATTTAAATAACTCGATTTTTATTTGCTTCAGAATTTTCTCAACACCCAAAAACTATCAAGGGCTTTAATTCAATATTTCTTATTGGTTTATTTTTCCTGCTTCCTTTCCTAAGACAATCATTATCTTTTCTTACTAACAGATTATCAAATTCAGTTTGTGTTGAATTATGCATCCCACCGGCCACTTGCAGAAGCTTGTGCTTCCACGGAATGGCAGACCTTTATATCCCACGTGCTTTCTCCATAAGCAATTATTAATTCTGAACAATCTCCACATTTCTGCAATGTCTTATGTGAGTGTTCTCAGTTTCTGTTCTTGTTCTCACATTTTTAAGACTATAACTGTACGCGTTAAATCTGAGTAACAGGCTACCACTACTTTAATTCTGAAAAAAATAGCCAGAAAAAAAGGTACCTCTCTTGAGAAGAAGCTAATAATGGTACTGAAAATAGAAACAGGAGCATTCCCTATTATCCATAAACAAGACAGTAGTGATGACACATAAACAGATAAAACCTGATTTATTCCCAAGAAAAGAAAATTTAACCAAAATACTACATTTGGAGCTTATACGATATTGATCTATTTGTACTGACTGTTTGAACCAGCACCATCAGCCTTAAAGATGGTCTCCTTTTAAATACATTTCTAACTTGCTGAATGCCTGGGGTGGTTATAGAAAAGCCCCGTAACTGACAGAAAGACTTCCTAGCAAAAAGTTTCCAATTCAGCTTGACTTTTTCCCAGCAAGAAAATACAATCTATGAAGTTGTCCTAGCTGATAATTTAATTGCAACTGCTGAAATCTCTGCTAATGTATTTCATTCAGCATGTTCTCTCCCTTTTGCTTTGCTTCCGCTATATGGCTTTTAAAAAAAAAAAAAGTATAGGTTGAGTTTCTTGTGAGTACACTGAATTTCTGAGTCTCCGACATGAACAGCCCAGTAAGCCCCAGCCACACCGCACAAGCTGTATTTCCATGCCTCACTCCTCCTCCACGTGCTGTGTTCACTAGCCTGCAGAGATCTGCCGTTCTGTGTGAGATGTGGGGTCTGCACCATCCTTACAAAGAATTGAACAGGCATGCACAACACAAGAAGGAGGGAGTCACTCTCATGAGCTTCACTTCCAGGCCAAGAAATCTGGGATGTGTGTTCATTTGAGTTAGTTGTTCTCAGATTTAGAAACAAGATAAAACACTGTTCCTACATGTGCAGTAACTCAGACTTCAACTGCCTATATATGTATATATAGATATATACACACAGAGACACACAGACACACAGGCTCCATGTCCTACTAAGTAAACATACAATTAAAGCATCTTTATGTTCACAGTGAATGGGAAAGTGTTTATGGCCACATTTAGATTCAGTATTTGAATTCTGAAAAGATAGCTGTTTGGTTCCCAAGTCATTTGGCAACCTGCCTGCAATTAAGTTGATGCATCCTGCTTTGTGAGAGGGGTTTATACAGACACATTGAAAAAAAATCACTGTGCAAGAGGAGACGAATAAATTTCTAAGTTAAGAGACTAGCAGAGATAGTCAAAATACTTTTGAAGACTCTGTGTTGCAAACTGAGTCTAAGTGTGTACCAAATTGTCTCTCCCACTGTCCTCCTTCTTTTGTGGTTGTCTCCTTAATAAGTCCACTGCAAACACCAAGATTTGACTAATCCCCAAATCATAGAATACTAAAATCCTAGGTCACAGCTTGACTTTGGGAAGGCCAGCTCGAACCTCAAGGTTGGCAACATTGAGCTCAAACTCACCTCTACTACCAGTTGCTTAATACTATCAAAAATTAAGAATAAATCAACATAAAATACTGTCACTTACTCTTTCTATTTCTTACCTAAAGGTATCAGGAGTGTCAGGGAGCCAAGAAAATTAACAGTGGAGTGGAATTTGGTAAGAATATTTTTAGCCCGTTTCAGTCAATGCCATATACAGAAGGAGACAAAATTGTTTTGAGAGTTGGGCCTGTGAGAACTGCATGTTCAACAAGGCCAAGTGCACGGTCCTGCACATGGGTTGGCACAATCCCAAGCACAACTACAGGCTGTGTGGAGAATAGACTGAGAGCAGCCTTGAGCAGAAGGACTTGGAGATGTTGATGGACAAACAGCTCAACATGGCAATGTGCACTTGCAACCCAGAACGCCAACTGTATCCTGGGCTGCATCAAAACCAGCATGAGGTGATTCTGCCCCTCTACTCTGCTCTTGTAACACCCCACCTGGAGTAAATCCACCTCTGGTGTCCCCCATACAAGAAGGACATGGACCTCTTGGAATGAGCCCAGTGGAAGGCCACTAAGACAATCAGAGGGCTGGAGCACTTCTCCTATGAAGACAGGCTGAGAAAGCTGGGGTTCTTCAGCCTGGAGAAGACTAGGCCCTGTGGAGACCTTAGAGCGCCCTTCCAGTTACCTAAAGGGAGCCTGCGAAAAAGCTGGCAAGGAACTGTTTACAAGGGCATGTAATGATAGGACGAGGGGTAATGGCTTTAACCTAAAAGAGGGTAGATTTAGATTAGACAGAAGGAAAAAAGTCTTCCCTATGAGGGCACTGGAACAAGTTGCCCAGAGAAGTTGTGGCTGCTCCCGCCCTGAAAGTGTTCAAGGCCAGGCTGGATGGGGCTTTGGGCAGCCTGGCCCATGGCAGGGGGGTTGGAACTAGATGATCTTGAAGGGACTTCCAACCCAACCCAGACCTGATCACCTTCTATGACAAGGTGACCTGCTTAATGGTTTACTGCTAACTGAATATGAGCCAGCAGTGTGGCCAGGAAGGCCAATGGCATCTTGGCTTGTATCAGAAACAGCATGGCCAGCAGGTCCAGCTAAGTGATTGTGCCCCTGTACTCAGCATTGGTGAGGCTGCACCTCAAGTACTGTGTTCAGTTTTGGGCCACTCACTACAACACAGACATCAAAGTCCTGGAGTGTGTCCAGAGAAGGACAACCAGGCTGGTGAAGAGGCTGGAGAGCAAATCATATGAGGAACAGCTGAGGGAGCTGCAGTTCTTTAGCCTGGAGGAGGCTGAGGGGAGACCTTATCACTGCCTACAGTTACCTGAAAGGAGGTTATAGAGAGGTGGGTGTTGGTCTCTTCACCCAAGTGACAGGTGATAGGACAAGGGGAATGGACTCAAGCTGTGCCAGGGCAGGTTCAGATTAGACATTAGGAAAAAGTTTTTCACCAAAAGGGTTATTGGGCATTGGAACAGGCTGCCCAGGGAAGCGGTTGAGTCTCCAGCCCTGGATGTATTTAAAAGACCGGTAGAGGAGGTACTCAGGGATATGGTTTAGTAGAGAACAGGTATGCTTGGACTTGATGATCTCAAAGTTCTTTTCCAGCCTAGTGATTCTGTGATTCTGTTCTGTTTCTATAAAAATAATGATGCATCATCTTTCTCTGGTTCTACTTTTGTACTGGGTTCACCTTGAACATGTGAAGTTATTTGTGGTCACATCCGAGATCAGGATTATATTTCATCCGAGCATTCTTCCACCTTAATTCGGTTACTCAAAAAGATACTTGCTTGTCAATAGTGATTTCTTGGGTAGGGGAAAATACATCAAAGTTGGGATTGTGCGTATATTCTGTACCATTTCATGGTGGATCACCTGCATGGAGATCCAACATAGAAAACTTTCTCATGTCAGTGATTCAAATGTCTAGTCACAAGAGGGAATCAATGCATACAAATCCCACAAGATAGACCTTCATATACCACAAACAATAATAGCATATAGACCTCAATGAAATTACTACAATTTATAATGGTTGAAGATAAACTGTAAAATGATAGATTAAAAACATCAGCCCATTTCCAAAACACCTTTCACTACCAGCATACATGATGCAAGCCTCTATGCCCTTCCCAATACAAGTTTGATTTATTTTTTCCAAGCTGGTATTCATAAACCTTCAGCTGAATCTGACACTACAAGTTTCCCCAGCAGTTCGTTTTGCTTTATATCTCAACATTAAGAAACAAAACAAAATAACCCAAAAAACCCAGTATGACTTTCTGGCAAAGCAACACAAGGTGGTTTATTAACCTACCTTTTCTTCTCTCTCGTTCTTTCAAAATAGCTTCCAGCCATTCTTGCTTCTCTTCAGGGGTTTTTGCCATGCATACAAACCATTTGTTTTTTGCTGTGTTATGGATCTTCCAGCCATTAATAACCGTGTGGCCGCTGCTGTGATAGTCAGCTGGGAATAGATAAAATGGCTTAACAAACAACTGCTCTAAAGTAATAGTTCTTATAATTATTAAGAACTCTTATCAGCATAGATAAAGAACAAGTAATACACAAGAATAAAAAACAAATTTGAAGTTGTCTGTGCCACTTGTGAACTACGTTATAAGTTAATAAGCTGTATTTTTACCTTTTAGCAAATAACGTCCTTTTTAAAATGCAACAGAATTGCCTAGTATATAGAAGAAGGTATAAACTCAACAGTTAAAACATACAGAGTGCTATGAAAAGAACAGATCAAGGTGCTTTTTGGAAGTACTTTTGTTTGTGCTAATCTGTAATAAATAACTCCTTAAAAAGCAGCACTATGGTTTTGCCCATTAAATTACTTGGAGCTGCTGTGATGATTGAATGATTTACTATTAAACAAAAAATTACTAAATTTACAGGGGGAAAATACAGGTTCAATTTGAAGAGTAAGCTAATCGTATTTATTTGATGTATCTTTTTTAATCTGAATAAAGAAATATATATACATTTCCTTGTTTACATAAAATGAAATATAATACAGTATTTACTGTAACACACTAAACAGATGCATATATTTTAAAATATGTTCCTAACAACCCTATGTTCAGAGTGCACATTATGGGAGAGAGGTACCAATTGCTGATCTTAGATCTCTTGAACTTCTGACTCTTAATATATAAGCTGCTATGCTATGAAAAGCAGATAGTTTATTGCTTATTACTCTGTCTTTACTTACAAAACATTTGATTATAACATGCAGGGCCATAAATCATCTTCAGAAATTAGCAAAACAGACTTCCTCTCCAAAACTAACACCCTTGAATATCCTTCACTTAGGATTACATGTATTTCCTGGGGAGAAACTTGTGAGACAACTTGTCCCATAATAACAAATAGAATTTTTGCATAAAATACAAATTAAAAACAGAACTAGACAGCAATTGTACATAATATTAAAAAATCTAAGGTAAACATTCTCTCACCATGAACTTACAATAAGAGACAAGAAAGTCCTAGGGCAAGCCCTGAACTACTACAACTATAAAGCTTTTTACTTAGTACACACTTTTTCATAATTCAGCCTTGTTTTGTACGATGAAATGGGATTTTCTGAAACTGAAACCCTTGCTGAAATGCTTGCTAAGATTTATCATGAGTCTCAGCAGACATACTAGTATCCTTTCAATAACTCTGCATTTTAATTAGATGGAAAGCAGCCAAGTTTTGTATACTGGGCTGGAAAATGTCAGGAGCTAGTAGAGAATCATGAGACTGGTGGCTGATTTCTAAACCAACAAAACTTTCTTGTACTCAAAGTATGCAAGAAAGCACAAGCAAGTGTATGATGGGGAGAAAAAATAAGTTATTTTTGCAATGTAATGTTTATACCACTTACCTATTTATCATCTTTTTACTCACATAACCAATGCATAATATCCTTTGTTCTTTTATAAGCACTGTTGCGTGAAAACTAGCTATCATATCATTCATGCTCTGTCAACATCAGAATCAAAAGTCAAGGGAAAGAGAGAAGCCTCAGACAGAAGCTCTCAGCTGACAGACTGCAGCCCTTTGGAAGAGGGAGTCTACTGGAGGAAGGAAGGTTAAGGTCCCTTCGTATTATTTAAGGATATACTGTTAAACCTTGCAATATGGCACTAGCTGCACCTTTTCGTTTATTTATGAAGTTAGAGATTAATACATATAAAACTACAGGGTGATATTTCACTTGTGGTCATTGTTCCTGCGTATGTATCATCACAATACCCATATTATGTAGGGAAATATGAACGCTAATGCATGGCCAAAAAAATTTTTAAATGATGGCTCAGACTCAGAAATGGATTTACATACTCCCAATTCACTTTGGGGTGAAATTTGGTGTCAAATTACTAGTTTAATTCAGGAAAAAAAAGTGGCTCACCCAGCCATTTGAGTATCTCAAGGTAGAGATGACATTTAAACATGCAGTCTCCTTGGTATCCAAAGAGCCGTATTTGCAGGGCTAAAAGCACATTTATCTCATGCCACTACAATCTCACTGAATTCTGTGAAAAGCCCAATCACCTAGCTAGGTCCTAAGACTGCCTAACGAATACACATGGCAATTAGTCCAGATGGAGGAAAATGGGTAGTTATCACCCAATTTTGCAATAGTAAGCCAGTTCAGTGGTACCCAGCATGGCTCCAACCTCAGCCTTCAACTACAACACCCCTGCTTTCTCTGCTGCTTCCCATGTTCCCCATGACTACAGTCCTCCCAGACTCCCAAGGAGCAACTTGTTCTCCCCAATGGACCCATGCCCACAGTTTCCTGAAGAGCATTTCAGCATCCCATACAAATTCACAATGTTTTTTGACTGGATATTGGACAAAATCTGCTCAAGACCCACAGACATCCTGGGTGGACAGCCAGGAGGTATGCATGTTCTGACTGGGCAGCTGCACTGGAGATAGGCAGACTCTTCACATCAAGGCAATCACAGCTGCCAGTCAGGCTAAACAAATGATTTGCAAACCTGACATAATGGCTACAGAAGGAAAGAGAAAATGAGACTTTAAGTTGCACCACGCAAAGTCTGAAGAAGTATGCTTAACAAATCATTAAGCCATGAACTTCCCAAGAAAAGGTGATGAAAGATGACGTCATCTTCTAGTGATGTATGGTAATGCATTCAAGCTTTGAACTGTAATATATTGTTCAAAATTCAGGACTCAAACCTTTGAGAGATGCTCAAGAAGCGGATTGTTAGAGTCACATATAATGTAACATTTTTCTTCCTTTAAAAAAGCAAACAGAAATCTCTGAAGTACTTGTAAGTTTCCCCAGACTTTAGATTCTTAGGAGCACCAATGCCAAGAAAGACCAAAGAAATAATTGCTGCATAACATCAATTCCCTTCCTCCTCTGTATTCTTTCTGATGCAGGCTCTGGTTACTATTATCATGTAGTGTTTTTTCTATTTCATGCCTCATTTAAAGACAACAGGCAACATAACTAAGACAGCATAAGCAACCATAAATCTGGTATTTCCCAAGTCTCAAGTGCTTGTCTTCATAAATTAAATAACGTTTATTTAATGGCTGGTAAATGCCT
Organism: Zapornia atra; assembly: GCA_013400835.1. Lineage (NCBI taxonomy): Eukaryota > Metazoa > Chordata > Aves > Gruiformes > Rallidae > Zapornia > Zapornia atra. The sequence goes on along the minus strand of VZTU01002560.1, from coordinate 165,549 downwards.
TTAGAAATATCCTCTTGTCTCAAAACTGAATTTTAAAACTGAATACAGAAGAAAAAACCCAAACCAATATCCCAACAATATAACCACCTTTCTAATATTTGCAAGTGGCTGTGTAGCTACATTGTTTTAAGAACATAAATAGTCTGCCCAGAAAAGTAACATGCTTTCCACTTTAATACGGGTAATAAAAAAAAAAAGGCAGTGCTTCATGATGCTGAAACAAAACAGAAAGCTTACACCAACTGAACTGCTTGGCCAAGGCCTAATTTCATCAAAGATAAACTGCTTTTCAGGAAAAGCTTTGTTAACTTCTATAGGAATGTCATTAACATGACAATAAGCCACAATGGGAATCTGTTTTCCTATTTCATAGAACCATTGAATGGTTTGGGTTGGAAGTGACTTTAAAGTTCCAATCCCCAGCCATGGGTAGGGAAACCCTCTGCTAGACCACGTTGCCCAAAGCCCCATCCAACCTGGCCTTGAACACTGCCAGGGAGGGGGCAGCCACAGCTTCTCTGGGCATCTCGTTCCAATGCCTCACCACCCTCACAGGGAAGCATTTCTTCCTATTGCCTAACCTAAAAATACCCTCCTTCACCTTAAAGTCATTATCTCTTGTCCTGTCACTACTGTCCCTGAAAAACAGTCCCCCACCAGCTTTCCTGCAGGCCCCTTTAGGTTCTGGAAGGCTGCAATAAGGCCTCCCCAGAGCCTTCTCTTCACCAGGCTGAAGAATCAAACGCTCTCAGACTGTCTTCACAGGAGAGGTGCTCCAGCCCTCTGTCATCTTTGTGGCCTTCCTCTAGACTCACTCTAAGAGGTCCATGTCTTTCTTGTATGGGGAACCTCAGACCTGGAAGGAGTACATTAGACGGGGCCTCACAAGAGCAGAGGGGAGAGGCATAATCATCTCCCTTAACTTGCTGACCACACCGTTTTTGATGCAGTCCAGGATACAGTTGGCTTTCTGGACTGCAAGCACACATTGCCAGGTAAGGTTGTGCTTGTCGTCCACCAATACCTCGTCCTTCTGATCAGGGCTGCTCTCCATCCACTCATTCTCCACCCAGCTTGTAGCTGTGCTTGGGATTGTGCTGACTCATGTGTAGGACCTAGTCTTCCCTTTATCACTAATATACCTATAGAAGCTTTTCCTGTTGCCCTTGACACCTCTGGCCAGATTTTTTAAAAAAAGCTTTCATTTTCTTAACCTGATTCCTGGCTGCACGGACAATTTCTCTGTGTTCCTTCCACACTACCTGTCCTTGCTTCCAACCTCTGTAGGCTTCCTTTTTGCATTTGTGTTTGCCCAGGAGCTACTTGTTCATCCATGCAGGTCTCTGCATTTTTGCTTGACTTCCTCTTTATTGAGATGCACCACTCCTGAGCTTGGAGGAGGTGATCCTTGAATACTAAGCAGCTTTCTCAGGCCCTTCTTCCCTACATGGTTTCGTACCATCACCATTGCATGGTCACAGCAGCCAAAGCTGCCCTTGAACTTCACATTCCCTTACCAACCCCTCCTTACTGGTAAGAACAAGGTCCAGTATGGCATCTCTCCTTGTTGGCTCCTCTATCACTTGGAGAAGGAAGTTACCAGCAACACATTCCAGAAACCTTCTCAATTGCTTATGCCCTAACTGTGTTGTCCCTCCAATAGATATCAGGGTGGTTGAAGTTCCAAATGAGGACCACTTACATCTATCAACACCAAGAGCGAATACTCTCAGTTACCCTGTTCCCTGGAACTCTATGGTTATTATACCAAGTGAGCAGAGAATCTCAAATTCTACAGTAAAAAACTGAAAAAGTATCATCTAGATTCAAAAGTCTTTAATGCCTACGAAGAGACCCATGAAGAATACACAAGAAAGAGTCATGCGTACAAAAACATAAGCACTTTGCACTCAGAACATCCATTCTAATAATTATAGAAAGCAAGAGGTAGCAGGTGATTAAGGAGAATAAAATAATGCAGTATCAAAAACCCCACATGCAAAGCTAATGTCCATGAGGCTCAGACACCCAAATTACTACACGTGGGAATGAGATAAGACAAAAAGAATGAGGCAGAATACTACCAGGTTACAGTTCAAATGTGGCTGACTACAGGGGATGAGATATGAGACATCTGGGTACAGCAAAGGAGAACTGTACAGAAGCTCACACAGAGGAAGGTTAAAGAAAGACATAATGATCTAAGTGAGAGAAAAAAGTATCAGTGTGAGGAGTCAGAATACACTTCTGACTACAAGACAGAAAAGAGTTTTAAAAGAAAAAAAGGCCAGGGTGATGGCAAGAAAAGGGCAGAAAGTTGCCATGGGTCAGGCAAATAACACAGGCATTTCCACATTTCAAAGAGAACCATAGAAAGGAGGGGTAACATCAGTAATTACGAGAAAAGATTATTTTAGGATATTGGACAAATTGAAATGGAGAAGGCAGGGAACATGGGTATATGGAAATAAAAAGCAAGTAAGAAGAATCTAGAAATCAAAGTAACCAAATTATAAGCTAATGTGTCAGAACTGTGTAGAAATGTTGCATATAAAACAGTGGCAAGATTTGATATGGCTCAGGAGAGCAAGTGGGAAGGAAGCATGATAGCCTCCAGTATTGTGTGTGAGGCTATAGGAAATGGGGATGGTAGCAAAATTGCCGGTGGCTGGAGGAAATTAGACTACTGGTGTCTGGAGTGGACAGGAAGACAATTTGTGCTTAGCTAAATTATACTTGAAGATTCATTGAGGAAGAAAACAAACGGGCAGGAAGGAAAATGGACAGTGTGAAAGAGATCATGGACTGGACAGCTAGAACAAGCTTTGAGAAATCTGAGAAACACAGAAGAGACATGGAAGTAGAAAGAAAAGAAGAAATATTTGGTAAAATACACTAATACTTGCTAAAAACCACTAATATGCAATGCCAATGCAACTTTCCCATAACATTTTCTTTTTCAGTTTTACATTAAAAGTCCAAAATGTTTCAGGTTTTCTCTATTAATTGAAAGGAAATAATATTGTTATACTCAAAGGTTAAACTCAAGTTTCTAAACCGAAAATTGACATTTGTTGGAATATTTTGGGTTTTCACTTTTCTAATGAATGTCAAAAAATTTCAAGCAATCATATGGATTATATCCCTAAAGGCATTAATAACCCCTTCCTTTTTTCTTAAACATTTATGTTACAATCTCAGCATTTACAGTGTTTGAGGTTTCATTCCAACAGAGGTAACTTTTACATTTGGTTTTAGAAATGTATCGCACACCTAGGGATAACCTCCTTAAGAGTGCTGGAATGCTGTAAAGTGAAGTTAAATACAGGATTTCAGTTGAGCAATAAATGTCACCTTATTTTATTACTCTATTCATGTTCATGTAAAACAGTCATCCAAGACAACCCAGCTAATAATGTCTGAAAGTAACAATGTGTCACAGCAGCAGAGTTTTGATATCAACAGATAAAGCTTTTAAAGAGGCATCATTTTCTTTCCAAGTACCCTCCATTCTCAAAGAAATCACGAAGCTGCATTTGATTTCAGCACCTCGAAGTACTGCTGAAAGAAGTACGGCCAATACAAATACACTCACCTGTTCCATCATCTACATTCTCTACTTCCATCACTTCTGTGTTTATTCTGCCCCGAAAAAGGTAACGGTGGCCATCTGTGGATGCTTTGCTGTTCTTCAATCGTCTGATAAAACAAGAGTAAATAAGCATGCAATCTGCCACCTTTTTCTGTGTTTCTGCACTGCTATCTGTACATGTAGCATTTAAAGACTTTAAAGATCACTCTAAGAATCACAAGACATTCACAGATGTGCAACTTAATTGTGGAAATCATTGCTGAATGGGACACCACTTGATGCTAATGCAAAGATGCTACCTCTTACTCTGGTAAGCTGCAAATTGCTGGCTGACATGAGAGTTTATCTGGAAAGTCTCCCTCTGTAAAAGCTCTGTTCCAACACTTTGGTACACACATGCTCCTATCTGCCATCAAAACAAAAACACTGCATTGGCTAGATTGTTCCTCCTATCTCACATCACCTCCTTATGCTAGCCAAGAAATTCAACACAAGGCTGGGATGATGGAAAAAATGAAATAAGAACAGGTTTGGATATAAATCTTCACCTATACACATTAGCCTCATAAATAGGATTTACGTGCGGAAGAGTGAAGATGACATTTTTCCTTCCTTACATAAGGGTTAACCAATTGTAATTAAGAGTTGCTGAATTTTTTTAACAGTTTCACAGTGATAATATTCCAAAAGAACTTTGCATTGCAATAACCTTGTTCCCAGTGAAGTCAAAGTCCTCTGAGAATCCCAGTACTAGGCAGATTTTCCCACCTCACATAAGACAGGGATGACTTTCTGTTCGTTTTTGCCTATAATGATAATTTATACTACATATCAAACAAAGGTCAGTTCCTGAGAATTAACGATCATCTGAATTCTGACCTTCACTCACTCCAGAGAGGTACTGATCTTCAGAAAATGACCTGCCCCATAACCATTACTATCTGATGAATAACTGTTTCTTATTCAAAAACTGAATAACGTATTAGAAAAACAAAAGCAACAAAAACCCAGCAGCAAGCATAAAGGTTTGGCATCACATATTTTTTCTCTCCAAAGTGAGGTATATCTAATAACTCTAATGGCCCTTTTACCTATGAACCCAAATTCAGGAATCCACTTTCATACAACCCTGCAGCAAACCAATGCTTAAAAATTACTTGAAATATGTCATACGATAAAAGTAGGAGACAATTTTTGTAAAATTTCCAAATGATAAGCCTCCTGTGAGCAACATTCTCTTGATGTACTTGTTGATCAATACTCAAAAGTATACAGCTACCATAAAATCAATTAATTTCCCACCATATACTCTAAAACAATGGTCTAAATAGTTACTCTTGCATCTGCAGAAATATCACCACAGTACCTGACACGTAGGACACGACAGCTCAAAACTACAGAAATCACCCCTTTCATGAGTTTTGAGATTTACATCCAACAGTCCATGTTAGCTAGAATATGTCTACAAAAATATGCAGTTTAGTGGTGGACAAGTGAAAACACGTTATCTAATCAGAAATGTAATTGTAATCGCCAGACAACAAAATAGAGCAAAAATTATAAATGTTTAAAAGAGTATGAGTTTACATTTAACCAATCTACATAAATGAAGTTGTAGAAATGAAACTGAGCAGTTGCAGGAGGATATCCTTGAAATACATTTAATATTCAACACTAGATATAATCATGAGGTTCTTAAATTGTTCATACTCAACTGCTCCAGAAGTTCTGCAACCTAAGCAAGAGCTGAAACTTAGTAACAAAGGACTGATTCATTAGAGCTAGTTAATATAAATTACCTATCTTCTCACGTGCAAATGCTTCCCTGTTTACAGGAGAAAATAATATGCATTGACAAAGACGATTTTTAAACTTCCCTCAGGGTTAGCCAGGATCTTCTTCAGGAGTATCTCACTGGAAAAAAACAGCATTTCCAGTCCAGTCTGAATAAGATTCTTGCATAACAAGCTCAGCATCTTTACAATATAGAGAGATTCTTGTAAGACTCTCTTCATCAACAAGGTCCATGGATACTTTGCAGTACTACCACTTTCTACACATACCGATGAGTGTGATCTTGCCCACATATTGGTTAAGCAAGAAGCTCTATTCTATAGTCAATCTAACCACAAGTCTATCACAGAATCATTTAAGTTGGAAAAGAACCTTAAGATCATCAAATCCAACCATTAACCTAACATTGCCAAGTCCACCACTACACCTTGTCCCTAAGCACCACATCTACAAGTTTTTTCACTACCTTCAGGGATGGTAACTCAACCACTTCTCTGGGCAGCCTGTTCCAGTGTCTAACAACCCGTTCAGTGAAAAAATGTTTCCTGATATCCAATCTAAACCTGCCCTGGTGCAACTAGAGGCAATTTCTTGTCCTATCACTGGAAGAAGAGACCAACCCCCACCTGAATACAAACTCCTTTCAGAGAGCTGTAAAGAGCGGTAAGGTCTCCCCTCAGCCTTCTTTTCTCCAGGCCAAAAAAACCCAGTTCCTCACAGAACTTGTTCCCTAGACCCATCACCAGCTTGATTGCTCTTCTTTGGACACACCCCAGCACCTCAACATCTTTGTCAAAGTGAGTGGCCTGAAACTGAATGCAGTGCTTACAAGGTGTGGCCTCATGAGTGTGAGTACAATCACAGAATTGTAGAATATGCTGAGTTGGAAGGAAACTGTAGGGTCATCAAGTCCAACCCCTACAGGGGGACAATCACTTCTCTATAATTAGCACAGGAAGAGAAGCCATTCCCTAGCCACCTGTTTTTAAGTATGACACAATCAATATGACTATAAACTTATTTGGAAAAATAACTTTTAAATATTGAAAGTAATACTTTTGAATGATGATTCCTATGCAAAAACTCATGTCTGAAATACCATTCATAAACTATATACAACAGCAAATAAGGGTTGCTAATAAAATTTTAAAGCTTCAATTCAAAATTGATCTCAGATTCAAGCTTTTTTAGGCAAAAATTTCCATATGCTATTGCTGGCTGTAGTTGTATATTTACATCTGAGGTTATAACTAGACCACACAACACACAGATATTGTGGTACACATATATATATTAGTTCTGGTCTCTATTACCCAACTCTTATCTCCTTCCCTCTCATCCACCACTTCATGAACAGGTAGAAGAGCACATGCTGTTCCTCAGACATAGCTAAAGCAATGGAGGATGAGGAAACCATTATGGCATCAGGCTGCCCGACCAGTCTTTCTATCCTACAGTTGATAGCACGGGGTGCTCCCACACACTGGGCTGCATGGCCAGCTCCCTTCACCCAGATGCACCAAGCATACACTGCACTTGACTATCCTCACATGTGCAGTCTTCAAAAGTAGCTGGGCCAGGATCCATCCTTTAACATGCACACAACCACCACCGAGCCAGAGCACTGATCAAAACAAATAGATATTACAGGTACAGAGAAAGGCATCTTTCACCTGGATGCTACAGGCAATCCAGGGCAATGGTAAAAGACAGTTGGAAAAACAGGATAAAAGTTGGCTATCAAATCTGGAACTACCCTTGAAAATCTTACAGCACTCCCACTGATCTAATGGATAAGGCTGTGGTGATGACAGTAGAACCTGGATTTATGAAGCAACAGTTTTAGCAGCTGCAGACAGTTTCCTTGGCTGGTCACTGAGGTCGATGATGGAGTTTCCTCTGACGCCATGCACAAGTGTGCAGAGGCAAAAGTAATGGTATTTGGCAGTGCTGTTAGATAGTATACTCAAGCTCTATCATGTATCTATGAATCTATCAAGGATTTAACCAGTAATACGTACTCAGTGGCTACTCAAAACCGGTTTCTGGATCAAAGAGACAAACCTAAGCAGTTTCAAGAGGGATGTCTACACGTAGGAGAACTCTTATTTCTCAGAAGCAAAGAGCACTGAACATTTACTGCAGAAGCTTTTTGCTGAACTAAGGAATTCCTCCTTGCAATGCAGTCAGCAGCAGCTTCTTGGCTGTATCCCCTGATTAGAAATACAAGGCTAGTAGAGAATTATTTATAGCATAAGCTACAACAGTAACTTGTTTGAATTAAAAACTCGGTCTGTTTACCCTTCCTACAACAGTGAGTCCATCACATACCACCTGTTGTGGAAGACTGACAAAATGGATTCTCTCTCCCCACAGTCCACCATTTGGATTCTGCATTTGTATATTTTTTTCCCAATGTTTGCATGAGTTCTCTTTGGATGATAGTTCTCCTCTAAAAATTCTGACTTTTATGCTGCAATTAACTGCAGTAAACACTTTGGTGGTATTCACATATTCTTACAAAACAGCAGACAGGATTAGCTCTACTGTGAGAAAAATACATTATTTTTGAAAGTATAAATTAGTTGTTTACCTGTGCTTTTTTTTGCAGTAGACCAAAAGGTTATCAAAAAGAAAAAATATCCTCTCTTGGATATTTCCTGCTGAAATTTTCAGTAGTAGTCCACTTCGTAGCATTTCTGTGCACGTATCTGTGATGTTTGACCCCTAAAATAAATTGGAAAGAGATTATTTTTTATTCCATGAGACCTGAAGAACTCTGCAACAATTAAGGAAAATTTTTTACACAAACTCACAACCATAATGATTCTCTGGAAACACCAAGAATAAAACTTTTAGTAAGTAATTACATTGTAATTAAATAATAATTTCGAATGATGCTTAACACCTGCTTTGTATTTATTTAGTATTGCCACTAACTGGAGGCTTTTATTAAATGGGTAAAGTTTAATCACTAAAGTTTCCAGATTATTTTAGATCTGTGCATGAGACCTCTCCTCAAAATTCAGGCCAACTTTATACAGTAACTCTTATATTCAGTAACTTTACTATTTAGTCAGAAACATCTAAAAATGGGGCTCCACAAGACATAATCTTTGGCAAGATCAACTTCGTACCCGAAGCAATCTGGAACCCAAACATCATTAAAGGTATATATACTTCTACACTAAATTAACCAAAACCCAAAATCAAAATCAAAAACCTGCACGATTTAAAACTCAGGCAAAGCTAATAGCAGCACGTGCAACTAAGACATTCTATGCTTCCTCCTAACGAAGTCTGAAGGCATCAGAATTTTGCTAAAATGTAAATGTTTGGAATGAAACTTCCCATGCCTTGTTTTTGCTTCAAGGCAGATGACTCTTGCATGCAAAAAGAAGGCCTACATTGTCATAAAGCTTAATGAAAAAGAAGCAAGTTTAACAAAGGATAACTTTTTCCCAAAAATATGTCTGAGAAAAAGTCATGGCCTTATAAAGAGAAATTTACCTCCCAAGGAGGCCTGCTTTGAATTCTGAGGTATTCTGCTGTTCTGAAAACCCGTGTTCCTCCGGGACAAAGCTCCTGTCCATGTGCTATACGCATTCAGCCATGCGATCCTATGGATAATTATGTGTACCGCCTGCACTGAGCATACACACCCATGGCTCAAGGAGTTTCCTAACTCCAGGCAGGCAACAGTGAGCTTGGAAAACCTGCAGAAACCAGGACTTTCATCTACACATGTTCTGAATAACTTGTGCCTGAGATAGCTGCAGTTACTTCCTCTTCTTGATGTAACCACAGCAGCCCAAAGAAAAATGCATTCAATTAAGAGCCAAGAAGCAATCGTGGATTCTGCTCTCATCTTGCCATTCATCCATTCTACGTCACAGCACTGAATATTGAGCAATGGCTCAGTTCTAAGGAGAACACAGTCTGTTTACAGAGATGATAAGTGAGATTGCACAACCATCACAATGGAACACAATTCAGGTCACTAAATAATGCTGCTTCAGTATCAGTATTAACCAATTGCTCTTGTTTCCATTTAGGATCAAATGAGCTCAAAATGAATGTCATCTATAGCCATTAGCCTGTACTGCCCTTCCAAAGACAGAATAAGGACCAGAAGCTGGCATGCTAATTTTGCACTTTGAAACCAAACACTGAAACACATTAGAAGCACAGTCAGTAATAAAAATTAAGCATAAATTAGGGCTGCACTTAGCTACAAAAAAAACAGGTAATTTTCTTCCTTTCTATTTCATCACTTTTTTGTATTAAAAAGAGTAACCAATACCTTATGCTGCTTTTAAAATTTGCTGGAATAGTACTTGTGAACAACTTGCATTTCAAAAGGCTGGATATATTTTAAAGGTTTTTTGCTTTGTTCTTACAGAAAACTTCAGCTTTGCTGGAAAATTGTTATTTTTCATTAGGAAGCCAAAAAAATAACAGCCTAAGGCTTCAAAACTGTATCAGCAGTTTCCACTCTCTACAAAACTGTGTATTTTTTCATAGGAAGGGTTTTATGAAAACATTTTGTTTCTTTTTATTGAAAAATTTCATTCTGACTGTAGAAAAATACAACCTTCTCCCAACAGCCCTAGCAAGATCTGCTACTGTGTGAGCATCGCATCATAAAACACCATATTTTATAAGTACTGTAAATGTATATAATTCAGGTTACCTGAATTACCAGGATTTGCCTCATTGATGAGTCAATGATCTCATCTTTGATCTCATTTGACTCATTGATGAGTCAACGTCGCAATGACGTTTTATCACATTATTACTCCTTGCTATTGTTTTCCTCTTCATTTTCCTCCTTTTCTAATATAAACTGCTAGATGATGAAAAAAGTCCATTCTAGGGATATTTTTTCCCCTTTGAGACCTCCTGTCCAAATACGGCATAGTGTTAACTTCACTTATTGGATGCCTTTTGACAAGATCACAACCCACACTGGTGTGGCTGGAGGTCAGTGAATTTTGTTACTGCTGTTTTATTTGCTGAAGTCCAAGGGAATAAGGTAATAGGATCAGAAATCACCGCTGGCTGTCCTATATAACACTACCAGTGCAGAATAATCCCTAGCCACTCCCTTGCCTATGTAACATTGTTAGGGTCAGCCTGTTCCTAATAAGCATGTGGAGCTTGGAGCTGAAAGGGACAAAAGAGGAAAGGCATATTGTGTGAAAGTAGCGCTGTCTCTACATCTGGGGTGGGCACTCCTCTCCACCACATCCCTTAGGGATGAAAAACATGCCCAAAGAAGGATAAAGCAGAGAGCACACAAGCACTGCCATATCCACCATGCAATTCAAAGGAGGACTGACAACTATAATGATATTTTCATCAGAGATGTAGCTGTACCTTGAACCTCCACATGGGATTACAGCAGGAACGCCATACAGTTGATATCAAGTCCACCCAGTAGGATAATTAATTTACCCAACTTCGAGTCGCCCCTCCCATGGGGGAAGGTTGAAGGCTACAGCAACAGACGAGAGGTCACCACTGACCCAGAAGCAGGTGAGGCTACCTACTGCACAGCTACAACTGAACTACACTACCTACAAGCAATGCTTCTGGAACAAATATTACCAAATCTTTCTAACACAAAAATATTTTTACTAGATGTCTGGATAGAAACTACCAGGGAAATTGCAAATACGAGCAATTTGTACCTGAAAAGTGATTTGCTATTTCAAAGTTTTCATGAATACGTATGTTTATACTCAGTGCTTGCAAGGGAAGATCACAGAGTTGCTCAACCTAAACGTAAAATCACAACAACTCTGCTAGACTTCATGTTTCTATATATTTAAAGGACCTGCAACTAGAGCTGTTGGGGTATTTTCAGTGAAACCATTATCTTTGTAATATACCCATTTGAAAATGCCATGTATTGTAGAAATAAACGTGTTTTGATCATCTTCCAACAAAAGGGTTCACTTGAAAAAACCTGACCTGCAAAACAGAAATATACTGTGATTCTAGACTGGGTTTTCCTCCACCTGTCCTATGGAGTCATTGGAGACTCCCAACATTTCATTGTAGAGCAATTCTCTCCTGTGGGTAGGTAGCACCAGGGCCAGGACTCTGGTTTTTCAGGATGGCTGGTAGGGAAATCAAAACCCCGTAAGATCTCTGAGCTTGCAGGGTATTTAGATAAATCTAACTCCTAATAACACTGGGCTGCCAGTCAATCACCTGTCATTCCACTAAGGCAACAGCTCAGACAAGGGGTCTGAAATGTGGGCTACTATGACCGTATCACATTTAAAAGCATTTAAAAGGCACTGGAAGGAGAGACACTATATGCAAGAAATTAAAACCAATGTTTCCCTCATCCTTAAATCATTAAATACCCACCTTTGACATTAAAAATTTATCTTTTCTACCTGGAAATGAGAAGCAACATTTGTTGGTTTTATTTGTTACAAAAGCTACTTATCTACACATTGGGCAAACTCCAGTCAAACAAGGAGGTCTGACCATACTGATTCAGTGGCCAGGATGTCAACAGTGAAAAAAGTCAGACGTTACAGACATTAACTTACTCTTCAGAACTTCCACATGGGTATAGGAAACAGGAAAAAAAATAGGGGAAATGGCTAAAAGTTCTGTAGTTAAAACTACAGTCTCTATTAAAATACTACTTGATGATATGGAGAAATGGAAAGGAACAGAATAGCCCATGCTATTGTAACTACGCTGGCCTGTGACTCAGACTGGCTTGTTTAGTTTCCAGCTTACAACAAATGCAAGAATTTTATTTTTTCTTCTCTCACTGAAACTTCCACGCAAATATTACTGACAGACTCCTTCAGCTGCTGAGCCATTCTCCAGCTGAGACAGCCACCTACACAAGTACTGAGTTCAGGCCAAAAAATTTAACCACTTAGGAAATTAAGCGAGAAAGTCATTATACTCAAAATTTTCTTTCTTGAAACAGATGTTCCATTTTTTCCATGAATCTGTATTTTTATCATAATAAATACAAGCTTTGTCTTATGACACTTAAGTATAGGAATTCAAATCATGCTTTGATCAGGTTCTAAAAATAGTCTTTATTTTTTCCTCTTTCCTTCTAGTTAAGGCCAAGCAATGTGCTAAGCATTTCCTTCTGGAAGGAAATCTCCAACAAGTTTGCCTCTTTATTTTTAGGCAATGCAGAAAACCAGATGTTTATTTAATTAAATCCACTCTCATACATTGCATTCAGAGATTTTTTGTAGTTGTTGTGAATCACTCAAAATACTGTTAGCTCTAATACATACTCTAGCATTCTTATAATTTCAAGGAATAACTGTGTATTATGTTTGAGAGGGATGCACAAACTGAGATCACAGCAATTTGGCCAGATTGGGCACCCTGTGGTGGCTTTATGATAACATCAAATCTGATCAGCTACACTACAATAAACACCACATAAGTCTACCTACTATTTTAAGACAATGGCAGTATTTCAGAGTTCAAACACAAATGAAATCCTAAAAATGAAACACGAGGCGGGGGGATGGAGGGAAGATAAAACCCGTGGCTGGAAGGAAACGTGCACTAGCAGTTTAGAAAGCCCACTGTATCCTGGGTTGCACCAAAACCAGCATGATCAGCAAGTTGAGGAAGGTGACTCACCTCCTCTACTTTGCTCTGGTGAGACCTGGCCTGGAGAACTGTGTCCAGCTCTGGGGGCCTAACTACAAGAAAGGTGCTGACCTCTTGGAGCAAGTCCAGAGGAGGATCTCAAAAAATAATGAGACAGTTGGAGCACCTGTCCTGTGAAGACAGTCTGAGAGAGTTGGGGTTCTTCAGCCTGGAGAAGAGAAGGCTCTGGGGAGACATTATAGCAGCCGTCCAAATACCGACAGTGGCCTACAGGAAAGCTGGCGAGGGACCGTTTACAAGGGAATGTAGTGATAGGACAAGGGGTAATGGCTTTAAGCTGAAGGAGGGTGGGTTTAGGTTAGACATTAGGAAAAAATTCTTCCCTGTGAGGGTGGTGAGGCCCTGGCACAGGCTGCTCAGAGAAGCTGTGGCTGCCCCCTCCCTGGCAGTGTTCAAGGCCAGGGTGGATGGGGCTTTGGGAGTCCCTGCCCATGGCAGGGGGTTGGAAGAAGATAGTCTTGAAGGGTACTTCCAACCCAAACCAGTCTGTGGTTCTATGAAATTATGGTTTATGGAATACAGTCTGAGCACAGGGAGTGCAAGTCTATGTTTCGCGTGCTCCTGTCCATATTGTTACCCCTCCTTATTATCTTTGCTTGGTCATATATTTTCAACATCAAACATATTTACTACTCTACGTTTTACTAGGGATTCAGAAGAAACTTAATGCAGGACAGGGGATTCCCTTTTCAGGCTAAGTTTGCAAACAGTTATTATCCAACTTACATGACTAATAACACCTTGAGTTAATAATACTGTATCTTTGAGTGTGTTCATGAAGATGCATTTGACAAATATAGAACTCAGGAACTGAGAGCAAGCAGAATTTTGATCACTTTAGGGCAGTAACAACTTAATTGAAAAGTAGAAATAATAGGAGGAATGAAGTTGGTGGCAAGCAATAAGGATTATTTAACAATTTTCCTTGCCATAAAATATTTAGCAACATAAGCACTTAACTTGCTATTGCCTCTATCATGAAGTTATTACACAAGCACGTCTAATGTATTTTAATGTTCACATATATCTTTATAAGTTATTGCTGATGACAGCAAGTTCCAGCTAATTACAAAAAGAAACTTATTTTCACCTAGTGTAAACAAGCAGCTGTTAAGATAGTTCCTTCATTTGTAAAGCATTAGGTCATCTATACCTCCTCTCAATTTCAACACTTACAGATTTAGTTTATCTAAGTAGTCCTTTCTTTTTCAAAATCCTGCAAACAATATCATGGCATGACCACACACTCTCTATCATGTGACTTTTTTTTAAAGTTACTTAAGATTTAGGATTACAACTACACGTAGGAAGGTTTGTCCAAACACAGACCAGCAATTACACAGTTTTGTGCTTATTTCTTCTCAAGTTTCTCCTCGTGAGATGCAGTGAATTTTTACAGAATGTGTTATAATGACAGTCCTGTACCAACGGACTACAGTGCCCTGAATTCTAGCAGAAGAGGATTTCTCTGCTCTAAATTATACCTACCCTGATTACAAAAATGGAAGAGCAGTTCTTGAAAATGCTACTACACAGGAAAAGGAAAAATACTGTAAGCAATACATTTCAAATCCCACAACTGAAGAAACACACACAAAAAAATTTGATTAAGGTAAAATTAGTTGCTTAATCCACATGCAGAATGAATAAAATCTTCCCACAGTACTTGATTTTTACAACAAACCACAGGTTTGTGTAAATTGACAGATCAGGAGATTTGATGTGGAGCAGACAGGAAATAACTTTGTTGTGTCATGGGCAATACTTAGAGGGTTCTTTGTTCCATGTAGTTTTTATGCTCCTTTCAGATCTTGGCTGGCTCTGCTGAAGGCAAGGGGAGACTGAATCCACTGCTGCAGAAGCAGAGCACAGCCTTAGGCACAGCAAGTTCAAGAAACAGCATGTGTGGTAACACCAGATGTGGGGAGTGAACATAGCTGTATACAAACATTTTGTTTGTTTCTGCTGTTTTATCTATTACTATGAATTATCTCCTTTAAAATTTAGTATTCTAGTCAATATTCTAGTTTTACTTGTCAGACTTCTTGAGGAACTCTGTCCATTAAAGTTCAGGCAGGTCTATCTCAAAGCTTTCTCTGATTCAGTGCCCGGTCAGCATCCCCAACCTTTTCTCTGTACCATCCAAAGACCATTTCCTGCTACATAGCTGAAAGATTGGGACTCGGTCTAGCAGACTAACGTGCAAAAATACATTTTTCTTGCTTCCTTTTCCAGCCAGAAAGCCTTCCACAAGGCTTTAAAAGGATAAAATCTCTTCCTCTAGTTCTTAAGCAGTTCTCTCAGGAAGAGTAAAGTATTCAAAACAACAAAGAACTACTTCCATGTTGGAATTCATGCCTTAACAACACCTGTGTATTAGATTTAAAATGTTTGTTGGGGTTTTTTTAATGTTTAACTGACTTCCTTTATATTTTTTTTACTGGGACTTCACTTGTATTTCTCTCCCACCTCGGTGCAGACAGTTCAGCAATACTGATACTAAACATCCAAGGCAATTTAAAGGTACACCTGTACCTACATCTATCTTTCCATATAAAATAGTTGTAGTGCTCAAAACAATACAAAAGGAAAATCCTGGTGCTACAACCACTTCATCTTCTTGTAATCTAACGGAAAGGGAGGCTTTTATGGGTACCAATGAAAACTCTAACTCAGGAACAGACATATAATTTCTACACCAAACTAAAGCATTAAAGCTCTTCCATTTGCTGACAAAAACTAATAGAGTCAGTGCATAAACAATAGTAATTACCAAATTTTCTTTCAACCAGATGAAATGTTGTTAGGCTGATACTGGCAGCAGCAAAATCAGAGCAGCAGTTAAATTAGGATTTATAGAAGTCTTGTGTGCACACACAGAATATTGGTAATTTACATCAACATGTAAGTCGAACACTAAACATTTGCCATCTTTCCTAGAAGTCTGGTATTTCATACAGCAGTATTTAGTCATGGATAACACTTAAATTTACAGGGCAGATCCAAAATAAATACTGTGATTTCACAGTATTGAAGAGTTTACAGTAGCTCAGAATCACAAAACCAGTTCAATACATGCTTGTTTAAAACCATTACTCCTGCCTTGATATAGAAAGCGACAAATCTTATGACAGTACCTCCCATCCTTCCACATGAGACTGCCATTCTTCCAAAAACTCTAATTTTTCCATTTGTCTCTTGGCCTCGTTTATGTTGGAACAGACAGCTTTCATGGCCTGGAGGGCTTCCATTAGTGCCGCATAGTCGCTGTGCTTCCTTGGAGTCCGCTTCAGTAACTCCTATTTAAACATTTTTTAAAAAGAAAAAAGACAAAAAGAAGCTGGTCTTTGATCCCTAAATGTGCATTACAAGAGGCTTAAATTGACTAGGACACAAAATCAAAAAGTAGCCAGACTTCTCTTTTACTAGGTGGAAAAGTAATAAACCCTCCAGCATTGTGTTCTACTAGGATGCTAAAACTCAATAATAAATTACAAACAATAAAAATACTCCCTACTTAGGAAAAAATTTGCATTTCATATACTTTGTCTCCCCAACAATGTTTCTTCACATTGACCTTTGGGTTTTGTTTGGTTTGGGTTTTGGGGGTTTTTTAATGTATTCCACAGGATGGAACTTTTCAACAGCAAGGATAACAACTCTGTTTGAAAATGTTAGTATACTGACGTCAAAATTAACACCTGCCTTTCCTGCAACTCTGGGCAAAACCCATGTTCCTTTAGCTTCACATCATTGTTTAATCTACTGCGGTATACCAGAGCACCAAACAATAGCTTCAGTGACTCACTGATTTCAGATGGTTACTGGTAATGGCAGCCATGCTAAAAAACAAAAGTGGAGTTGCCAGTATTCATTTGAGATTTCCCATCTCAAACCACCAACCACCCATTTACAGCTGGACCAACTGTGGACGGCCTTTGGTGCACACCCTGACTGAGGCGTGGGTACATTCCTCCTGGAGCCATAACCCTGCTGGCACCACTTCCTGTATTTAAATTTATCATTAATGCACTTATTTCAATGTGTCCCTGAAGTAATTCATTAGTCATTTTCCCTTGCTTTGTCCGTAGATACTTCATTCAAAAAACAGAACACAAAAATAATTTTAGAATAGGCCAAGGGAACTACAAAACCACAGGTATCTGGGATGACAAACCTCATTGCAACTATTACACTGTTTAACTTGTTTTTAAAAGCTTTCACTTGATCATTATTAGTTTTGGGGTTTTATGTTAGCGCAGTGAAATGCATATGCCTCATAACTGGCAATGTTTCAGATCTAAACTCACATATGCGTTGTGAAAAATTCTGTCCAATAATCAGGTTTCAAATAGCTTCTAGAGCAGAATCTCCCCTGGCTTTTCTCCCACAGTTAGAAACAATAAACTATATCGAACCTTATTTTTTTAAGAATAAATTAATTTTAAATATTTACTTTCCTGATGATCATATTATTTCCTAACACACAAAAAATTTCAGTTACACAGAGGTTTGAATATCTAATGTTTTCCAGCACATTTAACATTTTTCATTAAGTTTTAAGTTGTAACAGTAAAAGCAGAATAAACAAATGTGCACAGAACCACCTGCAGCAGCTTATTCTACAGTTTTTCTTACTAATCATTTTCATAAATACTTTCCATTTGCAGTTTGGTGATGGTAAATTAGAATCATCAAAGCGTGTCACTAACAAGCTCGGCTACCCCAAGCATTGTAAGCAAGTACATGGTCAAATCCAGCTGAAATCAGTCTCATTACACTCTGTTAAAAGGCTCACTTCCATTCAACAATGGAGGGGCAACCTTAAGACAGATACAGAAGGGAGCTAATCATCTTGACTCAGCCAAACTCCTCAGTCCTTTTAATACTGATGTCAGAAGACTTGCCACTGGCTTTAATGAGAGCAAGTCTGTGTCCAATATCTAATAAAGAGATTATTCACTGGGCAGAGAGATTGTTCCTGCGGTTTTGAAATACACTTAGCAACCGGTTTTACACAGAAGCAGATAGTCCTGGATAAAAATCTTGTAAGTACCTTCAGGAGAAGGGGATACTTGCATATTCTCTGTATCGGCGTCACTAGATATCCCTCCAATGGTACATCCGTGTTCTTGCGTCCTCCAAGGAGCATGCAATTCTAGAGGTTCAACAGGTTCAGAAATTAGCAAAAAATCCCAAGAAAATTATCAGAAATAATGACAAGGGCATACAGCAACACTGGCTAAGCCACAGGTCCCTTCCAACTCAGTATATGCTGTGGTTTTATGGTTCTACATACAAATTATATACATATATCTTAGACGTAGGTGGTGTATATATATATATATATGTATATATATATATGATAAAGGGGGTATGCAAGAGCATCAAAAGAAGAGGCTTGAACATGTGCATAGGCAGGTACATTGACTATCATACATGACAAAGAAGCTGCAATGGTGTTGTGCAGGTATCTTTGTCCGACAGTCTGATTAAGTGTGGCCTTTTCTTAAAGTTTTAAAATACAGTAAATAAAATGCTAAAAATATGCTTTCACACATGAATGATCAAAAATAAAATTAATTCAGCATCACTACTACAGGTGCTGTTCGTTTCAAAACGAGTCATGACAGTTAAGCAGCATCAAAGATTCCTTGAAAAGTTTGAATATGGTCATCCTAATACCTCACACACAGAGCCTTCTGTTTACATACATGTTTCTATATTTAAACCTGATATGCAATGAATAAAATACCCTTAGTCATAGGCTAAAGAATATGTGATTTTTGATAATGACATTCAACTATGGAAACAGAGAATACATGAGATACTGGGTGGAAGCATCCATGAAAAAGCAGCTGAGACCAGAGAAACGAGTAAGGGCTATTTGAGATAACAAAGCATGCAAGGGACATCACAGCAAATATTTGAAATTCCAGGAATTAAAGTGTAAGTACATAAGGACCTAAAGCAATGCTGGAAATTATTTTACAGAGACATCAGAAGGAATTGATGCAATGGTAGGAGATAATCTGCAGCTTCAAAGAGCAAGATGCCTAAACTGAAAACACTAAACAGAAGTAGTTGAACTCAGACAGATGTTGTGCTGACGCAGGCCACAAATCTGGGTGCAGACACATTGTTGATGGAACAGAGACTACACAACTGGGTGGCCGCTCAGCACCTAACTCATGATGCACATACCTCATAAGCAGTGCTGCTAGGGGGATGTCTACACCCATCCTTAGGTCTCTGCTTTGTACTCATGGTTAACCAGCTTCTGTCTGATCCTAAAGGATTCTTTACCCTAAAGGATCTCAACTAATCTGCCCACAAAAAAAGCTTTACTGATAAAAACCAAACAAAATAACAGCAATGCAGACTGCATGTTTATATAATGACTTTCTCTATACTTAAGGATCAAAAGTTTGTTTTCAGATCCAGATTATTTACAGATAATCACATCTCTAATGACCTGAACTATCTGGCTAGAAGTCTTCAACTGTACTTTCAAATCAGACAGACCTGATCTCTAGGCTAGACTGCTGCCAGGTATTCTACAGACATGTCCTGCATCTATGAGGAACCCAAAGAAGATGTGGAAGTTGTGTGCCTGCATCCAGGGGTACATGATGCTGACATATCATGAACTGCTACTGCAAACCTGGCTTCCTTTCCTCATAAAACTAGTTCTCTGCAATCTTTCACTGGAATATTTTGCTTTTTTGTTTCTGTAGTCAGCATTCACCCTTTCTTCTAGAGTCCGGACATGCTGCTTCCAGTACAAGAATCACATGTGCAGCTCCTCAAGTCTGGGGCAAGGTGAAGGATACTATGTTGAACACTGAGGGAAAATAGGACAACTCTGAAGCTGTTTTTAACTATGAATGGAACACTGCCAAAATAAGACATTCTTAGCAAAAAAGGTAGATGGAGCATCATGTCTCCCAGTACCTCCTACTGCTCTTTAACTTGGCTGTAAGAAAATGCAGCTAGGAAGGGAGTCAGACCCAGCATCCGTCAAAAATTTAGTGAACTGCAATAGGACAGCTTCACCAAGAACTCTGTGAACAGCAGTAGTGAAAGCCTACTGTGTGCTAAAAATAATTAATAAAATTAAATAAAACTTGTGATATTGCCAACATTGGCGTCATGTGGTTTTTTTAAACCATATCCATAATACTTTGCTGATAGTGTCATTTAGTCTCCAGTCCTAGAATGCAATAATAAGATCTGATCACTCTGAAATTTGAAATCCTACCTGAGGGCATTTAAACTACAATATAGTAGGCCCCACATTTCAGAGTTATCACAGGACACCACGAGGGAAAACACAAAAATCATCCCATACTGAATTTTTCTTTCAACAACTAATGTGAACTATTAGGAAACTCAGTATTTACATGCAAACTGGTTTTGCTGTGGGAAAATCATGAGGACTGTCATACTTAACATTTTAAACCCCCTCCTTATTTGTCTTGTAAATTGTAACTGTGCAGCTGTTTCTTTTGACCTCAGATTAAATCAGCATCTAAGATCAGGATGGCTACTATATCACCCATAACTAAACATTTTTCTGTCTGGCACAGACACAGCTACAGAACCAGAACATGGACCTTCTCTTCAGAAGTTCTGATGAGTCCTTCAGCTTCCCTTCTCTAAATTCTTTCCCTGCCCATCCTCATATAACTTAGTCTATTTTTTCTTTCTACAGGCACAGCTGGATTTACACTCTTGTCTCTTGGCCAGCAAGTTCAAGGCATGCTGCCTAATGCTGTATCATTATGCAGGGATCCAAGTGCAGCAGTGAAAATATGATGTACACAACCCCTTCTTCTGGAAACACCACCCCCAGCTGAAACTGTCTGCTAACCACTTGCAGGTTTGCTTGTAGTTGTCGCATGGTGGAGGTGACAGTGCTAACAATTCACTGCCTGGTCAAAAAACATGAAATTAGAATACCAATTCAAAGTTTATTTACCAAAAGAAACGTCCGCACTGTTCTTATTTTGTTAAGGTCAAGCAGAACTTTCTGTGCCTTCTCATGGTTACTGCAGTATTCATCATAGATACGGAATTTCTCTTTCTGCAGAAACAAAGAAATATATTGTTCTTCACTTGCCATTTTGAAATTTTCTAAAACGTCTAATTAATAAAACACAGAATGAATGCTTTTCAAAGCTGAGTACAGTCTTCATTTTGGAAGACTTCCTCCCATGTTTATTATTTAAGGTTCAGTCTCAAATTACAATTACAATTATGAACAGTCTGGAAGCATCACTTGGGAATTTCAAACATAAAATCATATTATACCAGGTTGGAAAAGAGCTCAAGGATCATCTGGTCCAACCTTCATTGGCAAAAGCACAGTCTAGACAAGATGGCCCAGCAACATGTACTGCCAAATCTTCAGTGTCTGATGTTGGGGCATCCAGTACTTCCCTAGGGAGATTATTCCAATGGTTCTTTGTTCTCATCGTGAAAAATGTTCCTCCTGTGTCAAATAGGAACCTCCCCAGGAGTAACTTTTACCCGTTGCCCCTTATATTTTCCATGTGAGTCTTTGTAAAAAGGGAGTCTCCATCTTCTTTGTAGCCACCCCTTAAATACTGGAAGACAGTGATAAGGTCTGCCCCTAAGCTTTGTTTTCTCAAGACTAAGCAACCCCAGTTCTCTCAGCCTTTCCTCACATGGAAGGCTTCCCTGTCCTTTAATCAAAAATTCAGAGGATGGACTATCACAAAAACACAGAATTAAAAAAAAAAAACCAAACAGGAAGAAAGCAAAATGAGAGGCTTATTTGCAGACATCATTACTTATTTTGTCTGCAACCACTTGTTTGCAAATATGATCCAGAATTCTGCAAAAACTGATGTTACTCAACTTCTGTAAAATGTTTCCATGAGCCATTAATAATTTTCTTCTCCCACAATGAATAAACAAAGACTTAACAAACAAATGGGACTCTAACCAGTGACACCTAGACTTTTTATTAGGCCAACAACTGAAAGCAAAGTAACTTGTCCAGATTTTGCAGAGCACTCTGTAATACTGACATCTTTGTTTTGCTCCAACAAGAAAAGTAATACACCTAGAAAACAATTACTACAGGGCATACAAACATACTTATGGAGGTACTGAAGTTCTGAAAACTAAAATATCTTCACAGACCAGAACTAGGGAGATGTTACCCAGCATACGCAGCTCTTTGTTAAATATTCAAATTTTTGCTTAGCATCAAAGAGGAATAAAGTTTCATACAGCCCTGATTCATGTACGTCCATGTTATGTATAGGCACCAGCCTCACCCATGCTGCAGGATCCATTTTTATCTTGGTGAATAAAAAAATGGTGAAAAAACAGAAGCTGGCCCATCTGATATGTTCTTTATTCATGCCTCTCCCTTCTCTTCTGTTTTTTTTTTTTTTTAGTGTAATCAAGAAAAGACCTCAAAGTATTCTACCTTATATAATCAAGTCATATTTTGTCCTCATGACAGGAACTAATAAAGACAATTAATAAAGGAAAAAGGTAAAATAAGGCTGCAATAAAAAGCGTACGTAATGAAGAAAGCAGGTTCCAACTTCATGCTGCGCATTAGGCTCTGGCTGTAAGCACTCCTCTACCAGGGACAGGAAGTTTTTGTGAACCACAAGAATATCTTCAATATTTGAAAACAACATCTGCAAAAAAAAAATAAAACATACATAAATAACACATCAGACACAAAACAGAAGAAATATGCAATTAGGAGACTGACCTTAACTGTCTCTTCCGTGACATTTTTATCCACTTTGGCTGTAGCATGTTGGATCATTCGGTGAAGGAAAGCCTGCATGACACAAGACAAATTTCAGGGAAACGTTATTTCAGGAAGCTACGAACAACTTTTGGCATTTTATGCTTAGAATTTGTTTCCCAAATTTCTTATGCTTTGGATACAGAGCCACAACAGAGTATTATTTGGAATCCAAAACAAGTATTTTATTTATAAAGCATTTAGTAGTCCTGTTATCCTAACATGACATAAATCCCTAACTATAGTGTTAAAGAGTTAAACAATGAAATATTAATGAAGCTGAGAAACAGAAAATTCTCCAAAGTACAACTTCCACCCTGCACTCATATTACAATCAAGCAAGAGCAAAGTGAATCATTTTCAAACGCTTGCTCTAGCGCTGTACAAACTGACTACATGGCAAGCTGCAATAAGCCCCTACTTTCTAAATAAAAGCTTGTTGGGAGATACTATTATGAAATGTGACTTTTACCATAGAAACCACAAGTGAGATTTCTGATGTATTAATAATCAAACCTATTGTAAATTGGCTTAAACAACAGTCAGCTGCACCTGGCTTTGCTTAATGAAAATGTTCATTCTTCCCTCCCTAAGAACCTCATCCTTAGGGATCAAATGAGAAGCTAGTAATACCACTAATGAAATACCGAAAGAGTAAGTTTTATATTTCACATTCGAGAACTGGAAACAAGAGGAAAAGTAATTCCAAAAAGCAATACATCACATTTCAGGTACAAAAGACATAATTAATTTTTATTAATTCATTCCATTACAAAGACTTGGGTATGTTCTGAAAATATCTACACAATGTAGACTGAAATATTATACTGATAACTCTTCACACAGCCACGCATATTCTTTAGTTATTAAAAACTGGCACCACAAGTGCACAAATGTCATGTCTTTCATAACCATTTAGCTTCAAGTCACTGTGCATTGTACACTGTACACAAACTCATCTAAATTCTAACGTGGTGCAAATTCCATAAAAGAGGCAATAAATAACCCCTGTGTGAAAGGAGAGCAGTCACAGCATCCTCCCCCCCCTTTTTTTTTCACTCTCTGCTAGGATTTAAACATTTTCATTCCCGAGCAGTGATCCTTTCTCTGCTGAAGACTACTATAGAGCTGGCATTACGCATTTTTTATTACCAAAGAAACAAAATCTAGTTATCCAGGATATAAACAGAATTAAGTCTGGAATATTGCTAGCGCACTGTATGTTTCACATCAGTCTTTACAGTGAAGGAGATTTTCTACTTCTTTAAACCCTTCTTTTTCCTGACTATTTATGCTCTCTTTCTAATGTTTTATTGACAGCAAAAAAGCCATTAATTCATCTGCAGCAGTTAACTGTTGGTGGACAACTGCCCTTTAATAGCCTTCCTTGCTACAAACGTCCACGGGGTTATGGCAAAACTACTGTGCACACCGCCTGTACAACGCACAACCAACCCCACACTGAGTGAAAGCCTGTTTAATTATATGACTAAATTAACTTTTGAAAGTTTTCGCTAAATCAGCCAACAGTATTAAGTATACTTTAGGATTGGGGGTGGAGGGGAATCACAAGAACTACCTCTGAAACTCATGTCTATTTTTACTATCTGTAATCTCTCTGTTCACATTATTTCCCTGTAGACCAAACATACTCCTCATCCGCTCTCATGTTATCCCAGATCTTCGTTTCCTGTAACTGTGAAGGAAGGTGAACATTCAGTTGGCTGAAGGCAAAACAGAAAATGATATGGGAGCTGAGGCATTAGTTATACTCAAGTGATTCAAGACACTAACCAAAAGTCATGAGGTCAAGAAGAGTATGCATCAGCTGCAATAAACAGAGTCCTGATTTGTTCAAGCGGCGCTGTTCCAGAGCCTGCATCTGCAGAGGTTATCAGAAACTGAATCCAGGAAAATCCAACCTCTCACAGAACCCAGACACACGTCGCTAATGAAGGTACGGAGGCCTAGGATGACTTTGGCTCCTTCCAGCAACTTAGCACAAGCCTGTATGTTATTTTGCTGTGCAGAGGTAGTATAGTGACAGGTTCTCCCAAAGACTTGACACCTGTTGTGCCCATCAATGCAGACTGCTTCCTGAAAAACTTGTAACACTATGTCTTACAAAGCAATGGATGTGACCATTTGAATCTTTCAAAGCACCTACCCAAGAGCACCATGAAACCACACATATCTCAAAGTAATTGGAATAATCTCATGTTTTCTAGAAAAGCAGTGAAAGAGAATTTCAGAGAGTGCAGGTAGGGATCACGCTGTCTACCTTGGCCACCTACCACCAAGACCCATCCTTGGGGTCTTCAGCTGCGGTGCAAAACAGTGGTGACACTGCTGGCTTCTCCCCATATTTTCCTGATGCCAAATGCCTCAACAACTTCCTCTGTGGACCTCAGAGACACTGCTCACTCATACACACAACCCCTCTGCTTTGGGACAGCTGGGGACACCAGACAGCCATCATCAGGCAGAAGGATGGAGAAGTAATTGCTTTTGCAGTGTAAATAACCTTAATCCAGCACCCTGACTAAGGAAAGATAAATATTTCTGAACTTGTATGACACAAGTAGGTCTGAGGCAGAGATGTCTATTTAAAAGACTCCAGAACTATTTGAACATCAACTGAGGACAACTAAGAAAAGTCCTTCAAAAATTGTTAAAAAAAGAAAAAACAGGTCATTTGTAGACACAGCTTTAGGAGGACCGTAACATACATAGAAATAACAGACCTTAAAAGGAAAATATAGAAGGATGCCCAGAAACTACTCAGGAGTTGACAGCTGCTGAGCTAACACAAAAGTTTATGGAAGCTTCTGAAGACAAAACTATATAAACTAGTGTGAACAACAGAAAAAACACTCCTGTAAAAAAATGAAAGAAACGTGAAATGGACATGTCAGCCAATTTATGTATACTAAAGAAGCAGACACAAAAAAGTCAGAATGTCCTATGAAATAGCACCGAGTTGTTTCTAAAAATTCTACCCTAACTTCAAGTCTGCTGCTCAAAGTCCAGACTCATTAGTGAGCACCACATTACATGAAGGAGCAAAGCATTACAAGTTGCAGAGGCATGCCTAAATAGCCCTTGCTCCTGGGCTGTGCATCCCCTCCCCCCTCCGAAAAAAAACCCCAACAAAACAAACAACAACCAAACAACAACAAAAAACCCCACAAACCACACAAAACTCAACCAACCAAAGCAAAAAATCAGCTCAAACTTAATGCAATTTCATTTATCACGCACACATGTCAGTAAATCATGACTCATCTTTGTTTCCTGGTGTATACTGCACGTCTTGCTGAGGTTACTTCAGGATTTATCTACATCGGTGTAGATGATTCTTAGCCCAACATCACGCACAGGGAGTTACAAAGATCTCTCTGCACTCCAGGATTCCAGATCATCATCACCTAGACAGTGATCCTCAACTTTCCCAAAGCTTCTTACGTGAATTCCAGAGTTTCCCTTAACTTACCTTCAATCCCTATTTTGCTCAAGTAATGGGAAAGCCATATGGTTTAAACATAACCTCATCTTCCAAATTTTAATCTCATGCTAACAGTATAAAATGCTACATTGCTATAGTACAGGGATTGCAGCTGCAAATGGAGATCCCTGGCCCTGGCACTCCCTGCCAGCCAGACTCTTGCTGATGTCCTAAATTCAGAACTAAAAAGAGATCTCTCTGAAACACTTCAGGGGAGCAAGTTGGCTGGGTACAATAAAGAGCAGTCTAAATTAAAACGATCAGATGACAGACAAGAGACAATGTTCGTTATTTACATTTTAAAATAAATAAATAAATAAAGCCAGTTTAATTTGTGAATTTTTAGAACTGTCTGTGGAAAACTTTGTCATTCTAGGACTATCTTTGAGTCAACCCAGACTGCTACAACCCCTGCCTCCACAATGTTTGAAATTCAAATTATAAACCTCAACTTCTTCAAGCATCTTTCTGGAGACGTTGTTAGCACAAAATGGCATCTAAATGATCAGTGTAAAGCTGCTTTGGAGAATCAAAAATCACAGACTGGTTTGGGTTTGAAGGGACCTCAAAGATCATTCCGTTCCAACCAAGTCTGTCAAACTTCTAAACTTGCAGATCAAAACATGGGGTACCTACTGAGCTTTTTGGAACAGGGGGGCAGCAATGTGTAAAATATGTAAGATAACAGCTTAGGGTAAAGTTCCCTAAACGCCACTCGGGTCCTACTGGGGACATAAAAACTCTGTTTCTGGCTGTGATTCAGGGTGGTTTGGCCACACTGGTAAGGAGGAGGATAATTCACCTCTACCTTAGAGAAACGTGGCAATGAATTACACAGAACATTTGGCAAAGATTCCATACTAATCAATGAAGACAGCTAAATCCTTTTTTTCATGGTTGTGTACTTATTACCTCTAGAATATTTTGACATACTTTCTGTACCAGTCCCTGTCCTAACCCTTCTACCCTTTGGCTCACACTGCTGTAGTACACCATAGGAAACACCAGGGCTGAAAATTCAAACATAAAGACTGAAAATCCAAAAAGAATTATAAAAGAAATCTGTTCATTATGCCAAATAAACACTAACATGTTTGCCTGTTGATCTGCTGCCATCTTGGGAGGCAGCGTGCCTCACAGAGAATGCACACTGAGTTCCTGTTATGGGGCTTTTACTTCAGGTCTTACCAAAATAAAAGTGGCGTTGTTGGGTTGTTTGGTGAGGGCTGGGGTTTTTTTCCTCCATAGTTGCTCTGTGTTGTTGAAAGAAAAAAAAAAAGAAAAAAGAAAAACACCACCGCTACAGATAACACAAGAAGCTGCCAACAGCACAAATGACTTCTCTGACATCTGGAATGAAACCAGAGAAGACAAAAGAAGTCTGCCTGTAGAAGATTCCCAGGGCACAAAGAGTTTTTCCCTTCTCGACAGATAAGAAGTGAAGTTCTGAAATTATGTCAGAGCACCTGGATCGCAAAATATATGTAAATATTTTTCTGAAAGCAGTCATCTTCTATTTGTGAGCATAGAAAGAAATATTCTTTTTCATTTAAAAAAAAAGAATTAAAAATAATTTATTTTCCCCCTCAGACTTATTTCAACATTGTTTCTAGTCTTAAATCTATGCTGTCATAAACAAAACCAATGTGGACTGCAAAAAAGTACATATTTTTAATAAGGTCATTTCCTGTGTATTTTCACTTTAGGAAAACCAGCTCAAGTGAAGAGCCCAAGCTACCATATCAAAGCCTGATGAATAAGGCTAGCAAGATGTTTTGTAAATGAAAACTCAGTAAAATTTGTTTCTTACACTGTCAAAAGACAAAATCCTAAAAGAACCCCACAACAAGGAAAATATTCATAGATCATGATTTTTATAAGTGTCTGTGATAATAGGCTTCTCTTCTACTCTCTCTTGCAGGCACACAAAGCTGAAATACTTCTAGTCTGTGTGTGTTTTCTCATTATGTTCTTAGTGTGTATCTATTGGCATCTGGATGCTGATACGTACTTTTCTCTTTTCACAGTATTTAAAATGATCCTAAAGAGAAAACAGAGACCTATACTTGGGAAGAAAACTGCTCAAGATTATAGATGACTAGCCAAATGCATTTTCTTATCATAGCTAATTCAGCTCATAAGCATTGAGGTAGTATTTTGCACATCAGTTGGAGAGTTTTTGCCCACAGTAATTAATGTATGTTATATTCCAGGTCCCAGAAGAACACCGTGCTGGGTTTGTTGAAGTACTTTTGCTTGATTTTGCTACAAAACCCCCCATTTCAATAGCAGCTGTGGTAAGCTCTGTGGGTTTACCCTCCTCTTCCCATTAACCTGTGCCAGCAGCAGTGGCGGTAGCAGCTCAGGCTGGCTTCTGCTACTGAACAAAAGACACTTCTTCTCTCTCCAGTAATTCACCAGCTGAGGCACCACCTGTTTCTCCCATCTTGCCTGCAGGACTGGATGAATCACTTTCAAAGCTGGCTTCAGATCCCACTGCCTGTAAGGACAGGGGAATAGATGGACCACATCTGCAATACTTTCCATCCTAGCTCTAATTTCCTTTCACGACTGACCAAACTATTCCCTTTCTGTTCATCTGACCCAGAGGGGCATCAGTCTGCCTCAAAGAGCATCCCTGGCTTCTTTCCTTAAAATAAACATGAACTCTGAAGTAAATGCGCACACACACACACATAAAAATTACTGCATTGAAGAAACATGTATCTTCATAATCTCCTTATACATGATTAATACACTACCACATTTTGGATAATCTTAAACTTTTCTCCATAATGTCTTTTTTTTTTTACTTTCTTCTAAAATTTTTCTCTGCCATTATCAAAAAACTTCTTGCAAGAAAAGACCAAGAAAACCTTTCCTCACCCTGCACTTTACCTCGCTCACCTTTTCTGCATTTCTCTAGTCACTGACATTATTTTTCAACTTTTTACCTCTCATCTTGTTCATTGTAAACTGAGAGTCCTCACTCAAGTTTCCTCCTTTAAAACAGAAGTGCCCCCTAAACTGATTTCCGCCACCTCTGAAATCACCTGAGCTATGACCGTGCTTTCACTTCTGAACCCCTCCTTCCTATCAGCTCCACAGCAGATGAAAGCAAGATGAATAGTCAAAAGTCCAGTTCCCTGCAGCCAGGCGGGAAGTCAGATGTCTCCACCCTCTTCCTTGTACTGAAGCTATTCTCAAAAAGATTTAGTACAACCTTTTCCTGGCCCAAATCAGAAGATATCTGTTCCCTCTTCTTCCCAGATGTCAGAACCCTGCCACCCATATCTAACATCTTCGTTTTGGGAAACTGGTTCTCTGAGGACTAGCTCTGCACTTGCTGGTCATTACAAGTTTGGCTGATGAATAACAACGGAGTTACTCACACGCTTGCAGTTTACCTCATGTCAGAGTGAATTGCCAAATCAGGGGCTGGATGTCAGGCTGGCTCACACATGCCACTGCAATCTGAGGCCATGTGCAGAAAGCTGCTAGAATATCATCTACATTTTCTTCTTGGGTAAAATACAGCTCGACTAGAGCTTTAGAGAAAGGCCATACATTGGCATAAGGGCTGAACGCCCATCTGCAAGCTGAGTAGAAAGCAGACTCTGTCTAAAAATTTTTTGCAAATGCCTGATGTAGCATGGGTTACTGGTATCTGGGGGTTTATCCCATGCAAAATGCAAACAGGTTAGAATCAGGTCTCACCATCACCAACAGAGAGTTTTTGGAAGGGTAAGGGGAAAAGCCCCAAGTGAATTTCTGAACAGACTCCTGGGATTGCAACAGATAAACCAAACAAGAGGAATGTATACTAATAAATAAAATGTTTCCAGCCTGTTTGTGAAGGTACAGGATTAATCTTCATTATATTTTGAAGGTTTCCTGATAACAAAGATACTCTGGATTGAAAAATGTTCACATGTATGTGGAATTCCCTCTGGTCATACATCTTATGGTCTTGTTGGCACATGTTACAAAGTGAATAATATACTGCTAATCATACAGCTGATCTTGGATCTCAAGTGAGAATGGAAAAGAAATGACGCCTACAAACAAACTTTACCCCTCATAAAAGTCAGCAGTTTCCAGAATTTACAGAACACTGGGTTCTGACTGGGAAATCTCAGTGAATTCAGCTGTGTTCACTACCAGCAAATCAAAACAAAAAACTAGGAAATCTCTGAGCAATTGTAGATGTGGAAGTAACAGTATGTTCCCATTAAACTGCAATCATCATTAGAAAACAATTCATACGTTTAAAACATTTATACTTCATACTATAGTTTCTGCTTCTTTTACACAGACACATCTGTTTATTCAAATACAAAAAAAAATCCTGAATTTTCATTTAATTTTTAATGGTTTTGTGGGGTTATTTTTAAGTTTAACACTGACTTGGAAAAACTCATCATTTACAAAATATTCCTGTGACAACTTTCTAATTCTACACATCCAATTATGTTTCTTTAGCAGCTCATGAGTTTCAGAAAGTGTAAAATGATCAAGATGAGAAATACATTTGTCACAAATGACCCCTTTGAAAGAATATTTTAGAAAGAATATTTTAGGAAGAATATTTCTCAATTTGAGAAATATTACAAGAAAGTCATTATCGGCTCATCTTCTCCCCTCTTTATTTTTCCAAAATTCATTAACATGTTTGAAAACAAGTTTGAGTCATTCCTCACTCAAAAATAACCACCAAAATTAAGAGAGCCATAATCTTTATCACCAATTATGAGAAAGAAACCTGAAATAACACATCACATCTCCACTTTCAGGATTGAAATCTAAAGCTTAATTCCTACTACAGCTGAATAAGGGAGGAAAGCTGGCTCAATACCAATGAAAATGAAATATTAAGTCCTCAATGATTAGGGCAGCTAATTAAAAAGAACCCAACTGCTTTACCTATAAATTGAGACAACATGAAACTACTGACAGGCAACCATAAGGGAAGCCCACCAAACCCTTTATACAGGCTCGGTTTTCAACACATAACGCTTTTTCCCAGTATCAGATTGCAGAGTCCTTAGCTATGAGTTCATTTAATGTTTAATGTGGTTAGATGCTAATTAGGAGTGTTCGAGAGATCTACAATTTTTATTGCCAGAGCTGTATAAATAAAGTGTACTTCTCAAACACCATTCAGTGCCAATTCTGGACGCCATTTGTATTTGCACACTTATGCCAAGAAAAACATGAAGCAGGGAAGAGCACGAAGCAGCGCTTTTCAATCCCATTTTCAGCTCTTCACAAAGCCTACAGGGACATTGTAGCGAGTAAAGCACTTCAAAAAAATGCCCTCCTGATCACAGAAAAAAAAGCAGAAACATCCCACTTAAGTTCTTTTCCGATCAGTAGAAATCAGAACACTTCCCCACATAGGGAAATCTCTCTTACATCTGGGATGTGCATCCCTAACTGACATTTATATATGTCCTGGGATAACCAAATGGTACAAAGTCAACAGGCTCGTACGCAATGGTGCCTCATTTCATGGAACAGTCATGTGTCACATTTCCGAGTCCTACTAATAGTCTTAGTTTGGAAAAACTCCCAGACAATGACATATACTGTGGCTTCTCCTAAAAACACACCAACCTGAGAACCTGCATAATCAAAAGAAGTCCAGGTCTCTACTATGACAATGTTGCTGTTTAAACGCATTGTGAAACAACATTTATCTTCAAGGCAAAACAAGGTTTTAAGAAAACCGTGCTACTTTAAATTACTTATTTCACAGAGAATTAAGATGCTCTTGGCTTCTGAACTCATTTCAGCCACTAGTTTAGCAACACAGACAGTACTGAAGAATTATTACATACAATCAAACCCTAAGTCACAGAAAGGCCTCAAAACCAGCGAATAATCCCAGACCAAAAGCAAGGCTCTACTACTGCCTGCAATAGCTAGGGTAAACAAAAAAGGCATCATGGAGAGCACACTCCCAAGAAATACAACAAAAATCAAAGTGAATCCACACTTTCACAGTTATCCCAAACACAGCTGACCCTGCCAGAAAATGGCAAAACATACACATAACGAGTCCACTATTTTTAAGAATACTAACATCTGCATTCTCAGGTTCATTTGAAATAATGTCCTTAAAGCAGTTTTCATATGCTCAAGCAACTCGGCTGCATTCATGTGCTTTCATGTTCTGGAAATCACAGGGGAAAAAAGACTTAGAATTTCATGTACAATAAGCCAGAGCTTATTTGAACTCCAAAAGAATACTAACTGGCAACCTTTCCAATAGCCTTAGATGTGCAGCACTGACTATAAATCAATTCAATTCGAAGAAACGATGTATGAGAACAGCCAAAGCAGCCTGAATGGTCCTTAAAGGGCCCCCTCATGGACAGAGTAGCTGAAGCATCTCTATGAATTTGATCCTTAATTTGAAGCACAAGATGATGTATTCCACACTTGCGCCAGGAGAAGCATTCTCACAGCAGATTGTCTTAATAGCAATTGTCCTTCTATGCAGACATGTAGCGCAGTTACTTTTTGATGCAAATGTTTCAAGGCCATATTTAAATTCACGTAGAATTTATATAAATATACATTCAGAGAGACCAAGCATAAGTCGTATATGCCTGCCTGGGTAAAATGGCATGGGCTTGCAGTTTTAAATTTCTTTTTTTCCCCACCTTTTTCTAAAAATCATGAAGTTCTCAAAAATTCAATCAGTGATTGGATCTTCCTCACAAAAGAATTCAAACACAGAGTACAGGATCCCATTGTAATTATGTCAGAAAGCCATTTCAGCTGTTTCTCTATCCACCAATAAATGTAGTGACAGATTACTGTTGAAAATAGTATTAGTGGTAGTGATGGGTATTTAAGAAAACAGAGACACATGCCTGCTTATATATGCATATATATGTAAAAGAACAATTTACAGAGAGAATTATACCTACTCTTGCCGTACCATCATGTAATACAAAGTGTCATCATCAAACACAGTCCTACTGTACTCGTATAAAATAACTTGAAATGTTTAATATTTGTTTAAACTCAAAGCTCCTACTATCACTCCTAGATTTCACGCTTTTTAAATCAAATTTGGTATGAAATGTAGCAGTGTGATAGGAACACCTCCCTCATCCCAAACCAGGAAAAGGCCAGTCACAGACATTCAGTGAAATGACCCCATACAACTGAATCTTATTGCAGTGTTAAAGAACTGAACTATAACCAGGACTGATTCTCCACCAAAGATATTCTGACAAGAAATGGACTTACAATTCAGCTTGAAAAATTCTAAAGCAATTAGTTACTTTTTTTTTTAAAAAGTATTTAATAGCATATATACTTAGATGATTTGTGACTTTAAACTCCTGTTTCCAAACAAATATGTTCATGTGGTGGGAAAAAAATTCCATTTCTTCTATCATCCATGAAAAAAGAATTATTATAATTACATAAGTCTTCAAAACTTGCTTGAAAAACTGATATTTTACTTCAAACGAGGTCTTAAATATAAAGAATAAAATCAGTAAATGAGGAAATGACTGGCTTCTGAAGTCTAGATGCCAGTTAGTTGTCTTTAACTGCACTCCAACAAGAGTACACACATACCAAAATTTAAGTTATTTCCTTTTACACACAGCTTCATAGAAACAAAACACTGTTATAATCTCCTATTGCCTACCATGAACTGGTCTCATGAATTTTTATCTGCCTATATGGTTTTAAGAAAATTTCCATGGAAATGCAATCATCAACAATATTTTTTCTGGCTTATATTTGCTTCATGAGATGCTTCAACTGTGCAAATTAAAAGAACAGCTCATCTTTTATTTCTTTATTGGCTTAATAACTATCAGAAAGTGTATATGATTAAAAAAATCTAGCTGTCTTTTTTTTTATTTATGCTACCATCTAGCCATCTGCTGAACATTAATTATATCACAGGATATTTACATGCTAATCTCACTTTACATAATTCAAAGAGATTTCATTTTTTGGAGGACACAATGATCACCAAGGACATGATTTTAGAAAAATAAGTGGAGCACACTCACATCCTGAACAGACCTGCAGGAATAAAGCCATGCCATTTGAATTTATCTACATTAGCTGGATTGCCTTACTGTCAAATATATTCATAATTTCAAGAATTATGGACCTGGATACTACATGCTGCAGAGAAATAACTCCACACACTTTCACAGGTTTCCTTCTCTCACTGGTCCTTTCTTTTCTCCTTTCTCCCTTCCTTATTCAAGAACCGAGCTCCTTTTTTTTTTAGGTCTTATGTAGGTCTATGGCTTGTCTTTGGCTTTGATGAGTTCCCAGCATAATTGCAGGATTTCACTGAACCGTCTGTGAAGCATGTGTTCTTCAGGAACACAAAGATGGCTGTTCTTGCTTCTTTCATTAATTTGTATAAGGGAACAGAAGACAAAACCTGATTACAGTACAATTTTCACTGCCGTCTTAATGAAATTTTTTGTTTGAATGCCAGGACCTTAAGATGAGAGAGCTTATTACTACCTTTTCCTGAAATAAGAGACTCACTCTTTTATGTTATAATCAAAAGCTTTAAAGCATCCTTTATTTGAAGCAGAGAGGATTTGGGGATGTTTTAGATATTAAATTTGTAAAAAATGGCACAAGAAAAAACAACACTCCAAATCAGTCCACAGGGACAGCTTTTAAGAGCACAGTTTAAGTTAAAAAATGAGAATATTCAGCTGTCATAACACCAGTCAAATCATCCTTCTTACCAAACTACCTGCACCATCAGACAAGTACCAGCAGAGCACACTGGTGACAACTGCAATCTGCAGCGCTCCTCGTACCATGGCATACTGCTCCTTACCAAGACACTCCCATTGATTACACAAAGCAAAGTCTCACAGAATCTTTCTACATAAGGTTACACAAGGATATGGAACTTTTTTCATTTATTAGTTTGCTGTGAGGAAAGTACTTTCAGTTGAAGATTGGAAAAAAAAAAAAAATTTAAAACTTTGTCAAAACTATTAAAAACACCAGATACCAGACTTCTAAGAACAGCAACATGGAACCATGGTGTCAGTGGGACCAGGAAATGAAGACACCATAAATGAAGTATTGTTTTCCAGCATCTTTGATATTTTTGGATGCTGCAGTCCTTCCTCTGGGTGAGGAAATGACGACTCTGCAAGTTTTCCTCATGTCCAGAATAGACCACTATAGTTTGCCTTACCTGGGCAAACTGAAGGCATTGAACTTGCAGCCGGTGAGCCATGCATAGACCCGGCTTCTGGGCAATAAAAGCCACTGTCACCACAGACTATAAGGTGCTGCTCCTCCACTACAAAGTCTGGCTTTTCCCTTTTTAAGGAACAGGGTCCAGCTGGTTTGGACATGACCCATCCATCTGTGACATGGCACTGCATAAACGTATAGGCAGACATAGCTTGAAAAGACAGGCAAAATAGCTTCAGGAGGAATACCATAGCTAGGAAGCAGCTTTAGGAGGAGAGCTGACACCAAGATCAAATTTGATAGTCTTCAAATCTATACATGATCCTGGTATAAACCTCTCCATCATCCTTCTTCCTCAGATCCTGCCCATAGGAAGAACCAACAGCAGGGATGGACGTGAGGCAGCAAGGCCAGGGCAAGATGTCTCCTACTAGTGTCATTCTAGATGTGCAGTGCTCACAATTAGACCAAAAATGAAGGGAAAAAGAAGCAAAATATGTGGGAACCCAAGTTCACTTAAAATTAGGAAGTACAAGCTCAGAGGAGGAATAAATACTTCACACACAAACGAAGCGGACACTACACTAACAAGCTGAAATTCTGTCAGAAAGAAGCAAAAAGAAAAGTAGATTGCTTGGCCTTTCAGGCTTAATCTTACTTTCCCCAAACTGCCTGTTAAAAAGTTACTAATTGCTAGACTTTGATTTTTTCCAGTGGCATGTGAAAGAAACTGGGATAAGTACAGAGGAAAAGCTGCCAAATCCACAGAGTTAGAAACTTTCCACAAGCTTTTTTTGGTTGGTTTTTTTTTTAGAAGAGACGGGGTTTCATTTCAAAATATTTTTTCTAGCCTCTTCTACTGTGAAGACTGCAGTGCAATGATTTACAGAAGGGATGCTATCTCTATAGACAAACAAAACCATCATTCCCAAGAGATTTGACCTTCACCTTCCATCCTAAAATAGTATGGCCAATTACATAGCAGCAGCAGCCCACATCCTTAAAATACGCTTGACTGAATTATGGAACTAAGTGGTAGTCTTGACTTCTCAAGTTTGTGAGGGACTCAAACTAAGTAGAGGAATAAAATATACAACTAAAACAAATAGTTATGTTTGTTAGAAAATAAATGCCAGCAACTGAATGGTGGTGCAGTAGTATGTATACTGCTGAATCTATTGCTCTAACTAAAAAGAGGAGCTAAAAAATGCACAGACCAACTTATCATTGTTACATCAATTTGAGCAGTAAACTACAAGCTTGCAGGAAGTTTATCATCCTGTTTGCTGACTATAATTTGGCTTGATACCACGTTCCTGTTCCTTCAGCTCACATCCTCCAATCTGGGCAAGCACTGGAGTCTCACTGCCTGTACTCCAAACACATTCTCACCCCAGAGATGCTGTAAGGAATGGTGTAGGGCAGAAACAGCTTCACATCTTCCCTCTGGTCTGTAGAAATGAGTAGACCTGTGGCTCACTTGACTACAGCAGGGTAACAAAACCACACCTATGTGAAAAGCATCTTAAACATACAGGATATTTACTGACCAAACACAATAGAAATATTTAGTGACAATGTTAATTTGGCAGGGAGGAATGGGATCCACCTGTCTAGAAGAGACAAGGGAACCTTTGGTAGCAGGTTGGTCAACTTGGTGAAGCAGGCTTTAAACTGGAAGACTCCAGGGTGAGGGGAATTGTCCAAAGTGGCAGTCCTCACACCATCACATCCAAGTGGGGCCAGCCAAAACAGTAACAAATGTTCTTTTCTTTAGCTGCCTTCCAAGACAAGAAGCTGAACGCCAATCACCTCAAGAGCGTGTATGGCTGTGGTCCTCTTGCACCCGTCCAGGGAAACCTCCATGCGCAACTACCTCTCTGAAATGCCCGTGCACCAACACACACAGCATGGGGAATAAACAGGAAGAACTAGAGGTCTGTGTGCGGTCTCAGGCCCATGATCACATTGCAAA
The DNA here is from genome assembly GCA_013400835.1 of Zapornia atra. NCBI lineage: Eukaryota > Metazoa > Chordata > Aves > Gruiformes > Rallidae > Zapornia > Zapornia atra. Next base: position 127,991 of record VZTU01002560.1, on the reverse strand, counting down.
CACAGAGACATGGTGGGATAGCTAGCGTGACTGGAATGCTGTCATGGATGGCTACATACTTTTTAGGAAAGTCAGGCCACCAAGGCGAGGTGGCAGAGTTGCTTGCTATGTGAGAGAGCAACTGGAATGTATTGAGCTCTGCCTAGGGTCAGATGATGAACAAGTCTAGAGCTTATGGGTAAGATTTTAGGGGAAGGCTAATACAGGTGACACTATTGTGTGTGTTTACTACAGGCCACCTGATCAGGAACAGGAACTTGATGAGGCCTTCTACAGATAGCTGGAAGTAGCCTCATGGTTGCAGGCTATGGTTCTCACGGGGGACATCAACCACCCTAACATTTGCTGGAAAGGCAGCACAGTCAGGCACGCACAGTCCAGGAGGTTCTTGCAAAGCACTGAGAAGCCCATAAGGGAAAATGTACTCCTGCAAAGGAGCCAGGAGACCTACATGGATGAGCAAGAAGCTTCTGGAAAAACTGAAAGAAAAGAAGGAAAGTTTACAGAATGTGGAAAAAGGGAATATAGGAATGCTGTCAGAGTATGTAGGGATGTAATGAGGAAAGCTAAGGCCCACTAAGAATTAAATCTGTTAAGGAATATCAAGGACAACAAGAGCTTCTTCAAGTACATCGGCAGCAAAAGGAAAATTTGAGCCTGCTGCTGAATGAGGCAGGCAGGTGTTTTGGTAATGGAAGACAAAGAGAAGGTGGAGTTACTGAATGCCTTCTTTGCTTTGGTCTTTACTGCTAAGGCCAGCCTTTGGGATACCCTTGCCTGGAGGTAAGAGAGAAAGTCTGGAAAAAGGAAGACCTTCTCCTGGTCGATGAGAAATTTAGGCAGACACCCAGAAAAACAAAGGCCCTAACAGGATGCACAACTCAGTGCTCAGGGACCTGAGTGAGGTTGAGGACCTGGCTGAATGGCAGAGCTCAGAGGGTTGTGGTAAGTGGCACAATCTAGTTGGAGGCCTGTAATCAGTGGTGTGCCCCAGGGGACAGTGCTGGGTCCAGTTTTATTCAACATATTTATCAATATACTCTTCTGGGCTTCCCAGTTCAGGAAAGACAGGGAACTATTGGAGAGAGTCCAGGACTGCAAAGATGATAAGGAGACTGGAGCATCTCTCCTATGAGGACAGGCTGAGAGAGCTGGATCTGTTTAGCCTGGAGAAGATTGAGATGGGATCTGATCAATACTTATATCTAAAGAGTAGATGGGGCCAGACTTTTTCGTGGTGTCCAGTGACAGCACAAGGGGCAACGGGCACAAACACGAACACAGGAAGTTCCATCTCAGTAAAAGGAAAAAAATAGTTTGAGGGTGACGGAGCACTGGGACAGGCTGCCCAGAGAGGCTGTGGAGTCTCCTCTGGAGATACTCAAAACCCCATATGGCTGCAATCCTATGCAACCTGCTCTAGATGGTCCTGCTTTAGCAGGGGGTTTAGACTAGATTATCTCTGGTCCCTTCCAACCCCTACCATTCTGTATTTCTGTGATTCCAAGATCTATTGTCATTTAAAGAGAGAACCATTGTGGGTCCAACAAATAAAAATTTTTTTAAAAAATCAAAGTTTGCAATTAAGCCTCTATTTTCCAGATGGTACGTTACATTTTAATCTTAACAGTTATATGGAATTTTCTTTCCACTAATATAAGTACTTCACCACTATTACCATCAACAAGTCTGCAGAAGAAAATCACAAATCCACTACACAGACTCAGCCCTAACATTGATTGCCACAACCATTTCTGCCACAAGAGACACAGTAACTCTTTGATGACCAACACGGGACACTGCTTGCTACATAATGGGTATTTTCCTATCATTTAAATGGTTTTCTGCAACTTCCATTCTAAATTTAGGATAATGGGATTTACCTTACCACACAACAGCTAACGAATCACCGATAGAGATTTAATTTTTTCCGTAAACCCTCTCTCAATGACCAACTCAAAAGCCGCAACTATTGAAATACAGTAGCCATGACAGAAAACTCAGCTCCCTTACAAATCAATCAGCTGAATAACATGACTTCAAATGTTCAAATGAGAGAAAACCAAAAGTGGTATTATAGAACATTTCCTTCTCTCCTTTGTAGTCTCTGCCATTATCTACAAAGCACAATCAGCACACATCACATTTTACTCTCTGTGTAAAGAAATGCAGCATCCAGAACAAAGATCACTAAATAGAAATAAAATTTCAAAGAAGTCTGATAAGACAGACCTGCATGCCTTACTTTCAAATCCTGAGTGGACAGCATCCTGGTCACATATAATAGAAAAATACAACGTGGCTTATAAGAGAAAAGCCCTCTGGAAATGATAGAATCATAGCACGGTTTGGATTGGAAGGGACCTCAAAGACCACCTAGTTCCACCCCCTGCCATGGGCAGGGACACCCCCCAATAGACCAGGTTGTGCAAAGCCCCATCCAACCTGGCCTTGAACACTGACAGGGAGGGGGCAGCCACAGCTTCTCTGAGCAGCCTGTGCCAGGGCCTCACCGCCCTCACAATTTCTTCCTAATGTCTAACCTAAACCTACACTCCTTCAGCTTGAAGCCATTACCCCTTGTCCTATCACTACACTTCCTGATAAAGAGTCCCTTGCCAGCTTTCCTGTAGGCCCCTTTAGGTTCTGGAAGACTGCTATAGTATCTCCCCAGAGCCTTCTCTCTCAGCCCGACTCTCTCAGCCTGTCTTCACAGAAAAGGTGCTCTGGCCCCCGATCATCTTTGTGGCCATCCTCTGACCCTGCTCCTTTCTTTTGCACCTGGCAGGGCATGAAAAACTGAAAAGCCCTTGACTTAGTGTAGACACTAAAACTACCTAGTAACAACTAAAAAGAGCAGTCTGAGTCATGTGCAGGACCTTGCACATGGCATTGTTGAACATCATGGAGGTCTTGCAGGCCCACCTCTCAAGCCTGTCAAGGTTCCTCAGGATGACATTTTTTGCCTCCAGTGTCTCAACTGCACCACACAGCGTGGTATCACTAGCAAACTTGCTGAGGGTACACTCAATCCCATTGTCCACATCTCCAACAAAGATGTTAAACAGCACTGGTCCCAATACCAACCCCTAAGGAACACCACTTGTCACTGATCTCCACTTGGGCATCGAGCTGTTAACAGCAATAATCTGAGTGCAACCATCTAGCCTCCATTTAGTGTTAATCTAGCAAGTTTTTAGCACACAGTGCTTTCATACAAGAAGGTGGAAATTTCCAGTACTTGATAGCTGCAGGGAAACTCACAGACACAGGATCCCTTCTGGAAGCACCAAAAAGTTTGTCTCATTTTCTGAAGGGATGGGTGACATCCACATATTGTTTTTCAACTATTCTTTTAGGCAGCAAGGATACTTCTTTCTCATTGTCATCTAAAGAAATGAACCAAAGGAAAAGAGCACTATTTCCTGCCTATTTTGAAAGATCAGAGTTCACCTAAGGAACAGAGGGTGGAGAACCCAAAATTACAGCATCCTTCTGAACTGCAATAGCTGCTTGGAAATAGGCAACACTTGTAAGATGCCAACCCGATCAACGCTCAAATAAAAAAGCCTGACAGACAAATTAAAAGAAGTCTCACGTGCAGCAAAGGTGGGGCAGACTGAACCCAAATCCCCGGTGAAGACAGAGCCGCTCTTGGCTGAGCTTCACCCAAGCAGCTAAATACATCAGCAAGCTTTACAAGACAATGCACAGAGGATTTAATGGCCAATGTAGTTTTCCTGGTTGTGTGGTATTTATCTAGCGTAGGACTGTGCATGTTCACACAGAAAGGGGCCTTGGCCATGGATCTTTTTTTCAGGGGCTATGGCAACAAAAGGATCAGATTAGCAGCTAGATGAGATAGAGAAGTCAATCAAAAGTACATAACCTGTCTGTCACATAGGTGGTTTGTAAACAGGTAACATTTATTAGCATGGCTTTGCACAAGTATCTACCTACGTGACTATACTGAGAGCCCCACAGGGCCCCATATGTAACTATGTCTACCTACTATCTTGACTATGTTTGAGAAAGCATTCTGCAAATACCCCACAATATTCTGTATTTTTATTTTCTCTTCCAAAATCAGACATCAATTTGAAAAGATTCCATAGCCTGCTCCCATTCAGCAAATGGACAAGAATATTATAATTGTACAGCCACATTCTCCCACAATACCAATTTTTGTTACATTTCTTTTGCTCGTGAAAACTTCCAGAAGCAAAGTTCTGGGTTACAGAACTTCACAGCACACTGTGAATCCAAACAGTTTCTGAGCACACTTTGCACAAGTCTCTGCAATGCTGTTAGTCTTGCACCCATCACATACACAGCATGCAGAGGTCTGGAAATTTCTCAAACTAAAGAGCTAGCATGGGCCCACTGACATGGGCCTCCTGCTCCTACGTAATCAAATTCATACATGGTCCTTCCAGACTAACATATCAGAGAATCCTCTGAGAAAACACAAGACAAATCATTCTTCTTCCTAAAGCGGTCAGTATTTATTGGAACTGAATGCATGCTTCCCCCCGCCCCCCTCCAAGGGAGAACAAAGGACCTGCTTGCTTATTGTATTTGCCCTGGTTTGTTTGTGCCCTACATAATGGAGGAACTGAAGCAAAATTCTGCTCATGCTTCTGTAAGGAACACTTTTCTTTCTATGTTTTTTTCCATTAATTCCATGATCTAGATCAAGCTCTTAAAGCTTGTGTCCCAAAGCCTCCTTCTCAGTGATCAATTGGATCACTGGTTTTCCACTGGATCACACAATATAGTGTAGGACAGGCAGATAGGGGCTTCTTAAACTCCAAAAACTCCTCCTACTTGCAGTGGGAAGCCAGTACATAGAGCTGGTTTTGAGAGAGGTGCTCCTGGCAATTTGTACATAGCCAGGTTGCTGAGCTGTGGACTACTTAAAACTTTTTTTAGATCAAGTAGTAGAATTTGCACAATTCAGATAAACTAACAGAATCAGCCTGACTTACAGTACTGGACCAGTGGGTGAAGTGTTCACGTGAAAGCTCTTGTGATCACCAGAAGAAAATTATCAGCAGTTCCTTCAGGCTATTCGATCTCACGATTCCCAGTGCTGTGAAAATCTGCACAAAGGTCTGATGTGTCTAATTTCTAAGATTCCTGGGCACTAGAGACAAGCCAAGTAGACACAATCCTCCCAGCTCCTATGTTTAGACTCTGTAAGTGCTTTATAAATCCCATGAATGCCAATGGATTAATTTTCGACCATGGGAAACCATCTCCAGCTTTACTGTTTGCCTCTGGTTGGAGTGAGTGCAAAACTGCAACAACTTTGATAGGAAGGAGGACCTGCTTCTTCTTTACTTCCATGAACCAACTCTTGCTCTCAGAAAAGTTCTACGTGCCCAGTCACTGATTTTGATGGAAAAATTACTTTGAAAATGTCATTAAAATTCATCAGTTTTTGCACTGTTTATCCCGAGTTGACAAATTTTATTGATCACTTTATAAGTAACTTGAATCAGACTTTGCTAAAAGCCAACTTTTCACTGTGTCTCAGAGTATGCATCCAAGACTATCACTTCAAAGTACTTTGCTAGAAGGCTTCACACTCACAAAAACTGATAGAAAGTCAAATATCTGCTGCCAGATCCACTACAACAGTAAATAAAATCAACACAACCTAAGCACAAAATAACAACGGGGTTTCCAGCAACTTAAAAGTGACCTGGGACGTGTTCAGAAAGACAGGTATCTGGGTAACAATGAGTAAGGCTTCAGGAGGCCACAGCACATTTCCTGCCTAGTCAGTTATTTAAATCCAAGAAATAATAAGCACTTTCTTTAGAATTCTTTTATCTCTATATACTTCCTCATTACTGTTTGAATGAGCTTTCCAAAGAAGAAAAGAATACAGAGGAGCAGAGCAAAGCCTGATACATGGGACAGGAGGATCACAGTATAAAAGCCCTTGTTACCTAGTCTGAAATAACCAGCTCTGTTACAATGTGGAATGACCTCTCACTGGCTAAACCACCGTATGTGGAGGCTAGACTCTTGCATTGTACGGATTTACACATGCACTGTCTCACACACAGAAGTCTTACAAGCGAAATCAGTCAGGATATGATTAAAGAGATGTGTAACCAAGAGGATATTCCATGTTCTGGGTTACTGGTTCTTGGTTTTGTGGCATTGCTCACATTGTAGATAGCAGGTTTGTTCCCTTGTTTGGACACCCTAATGGCTGACACATTCTACTGTATGGTCTAGTCCTACTCCTATAGTTCTCACACTATGGGATGAATCTCAGGGGAAAATAACTGAATTCAGCTACATATTTTCCATAAATATGTCATGTTACCCATTTAAAGTGTGCTACCTGTATGGTGTTTAACTGGGCTATTCTAAGCAAAAAATAAAGTAAAATGCCAATGCTGGATTTTGCCTGAGTATTTTCTTCTCCATTGTGCACAGACAGAATGGTAAATTTTTTTTCAAGAATTTTATTTAAATGGCTGTATATTTTTTATTCTACTTAGATGATTCCAAGTATCTGGCTGGGTTTATAGTAGGTTAGAACCTCAGGATCAAGCTATTTCTCTAATTGATAGACACTCTCACTGAAACTTATTCTTCGACCATGAAACTTTTCAGCGAATTTTTATATGAAGTTTTTTGCTTTAGAAATGAAGAGATTTCAAAGCAAGGTTTTGAGCTAGATCAATCCTTAAGTCATTAGCTTGGAGAGATCATTGTCAGTTTTTTTAATACATAATTACCGACTTACACCAAAAAGCCATAGCTAAAAAAAAAAGGTCACAGAATTATAAACCTTAACCATGCTATCAGTTAACTGCTTCCATGGAACTGTGGAAGCACTTGGCAGCATGATGGGCCCTTCCTGAATTTACACATGGCAGTCCTACAGACACCGTCCCACTGTGGCTTACATTTAACACATGGATATGGCCAAAAGAGAAATTCTGTAAATCTAAAAAGAAAATAATCACAGGAATAATTTTGTCCCACATATAATGTATTTGACATAACAAGATATATTAACTTCTGTCCTTTTATTTTCTCCTTTCATTAGTCTCCACCCATTCCTAACGTCAAGAGCTTGTGAAATACCCCTTTTTGGAGACAGTACCCAAGAGAAGCATATCCTCTTCCTATGAACTATTCCCTCTAAGTGTCCAGAAGAGCCATCATCTATTGCAATGGTAAATTAAGCTGAGATGTGAAGAGGTTTCCTTGCTTTAAGTGAGTTAAAAAACCTAAAGAAAAATAAAGTACATCTATTTACCCTACAGACAACACTGCAGGTAAGAACGTTATGGGAAATAGCTGCCTTTGTAACAGGAAAAGCCATCACTTGCTTTCCCACACAATGCAGAAATTCACTGCCCTGAGGTCAAAGCGTAGATGGTTTAGGTTTGAATTCTAACAGGAACTGCTGACAGACACACTGCGATGAGAGCCAGGCACCACGTCAATCCTTTTATTTTTTCCCTCAGTAAGTTTGCAGATGACACTAAACTGGGAGGAAGTGTCGATCTGCTTGAGGGTAGGGAGGGTCTTCAAGGGGATCTGGACAGGCTGTAACCAATGGGCTGAGACCAACAGGATGAGGTTCAACAAGGCCAAGTGCAGAGTCCTGCACTTAGGACATGACCCTGTGCAGTGCAAGAGGCTTGGGGAAGACTGGCTAGAAAGCTGCCTGGTAGAGAAAGACTTGGGAGTGTTGGTTGACTGTTGACTGAACATGAGCCAGCAGTGTGCCTAGGTGGCCAAGGCAGCCAATGGCATCCTGGCTTGTGTCAGAAATAGTGTGGCCAGCAAGACTAGGGAAGTGATCGTTCCCCTGGACTTGGCTCTGGTGAGGCTGCACCTTGAGTACTGTGTTCAAGTTTGGGACCTTCACTAACAAGAAAGACATTGAGGTGCTGGAGCATTCCCAGTGAAGGGCAACAAAGCTGGTGAAGGGTCTAGAGAAGAGGTTTTACAAGGAGCGGCTGAGGAAACTGGGGTTGTTTAGCCTGGAGAAAAGGAGGCTGAGGGGAGACCTTACTGCTCTCTAAAACTCTCTGAAAGGAGGTTGTAGCCAGGTGGGGATTGGTCTCTTCTCCCAAGTAGCAAGTAATACAAGAAGAAACAGCCTCAAGTTGTGCCAGGTGAGGTTTAGATTGGGTATTAGGAAAAAAATTCTTCATCAAAAACACTGTCAAGCACTGGTACAGGCTGCCCAGGGAACTGGTTACATGACCATCCCCAGATGTATTGAAAAGACATGTAGATGTGGTGCTTAGGGACATGGTTTAGTGCTGGACCTGGCAATGTTAGGTTAACAGTTGGACTTGAGGATCTTAATGGTCTTTTCCAACATAAACAATTCTATTGGATTACAACAGATGATCCTTAAAGTCTGAAGCTAACAGCAGCTGCTTTGGGTCTTAAGACTTTTTATACCACTTAACATATTCTTAAGTACTAATAGTTCCACTTTCCTTCTGGTAACTACATGGTCTTTTGTTATATGGTATTATCTCTGATATACTCCTTTACAGGAGAGCCCACCAGCTGACACAGGAAGATGGTGCTGCAAAGATTTAATTACTTCTTATTAAAACTAACATTTCCATACTGCCTTACAAGCTAGAGAAAAAAAGTATTACCACCTCAGAGCTGAGGAAATTTATAACAGCAAATTTGTTTAAAGAGCATTTTCATCAACACCTACTATGTAAACATCTTGTTTCCTAAAGTCACTATCATTTTCAGTATCTAGAGTTAATTGTTAATTAGTACGCACATATAAGTCAGAAATTTCAGAGTTAGATACGCACCACACATGCCCTGAACTCAATTTAAGGAAATATGTGGAGGAATTTAGCCACTGAGCAATATATTTAAGAGCACTTTCAGTCAGAAAATCTGTAAGAGCAGTTACAGAAAGATTAGGACAGGAAATAAATACTTACAAATATTAATATTCTGCCTACGGACCAAATTCCAAAGATTATTAAGTTTAACCATAAATATGGACTTCCTTCATTTAGTGTGGCATGAAGTGATCTTTTAAATATAAAATATTAATTCCTTTGAATTCTTTTTCAAGTGAATTTATTAGTGTATCTCATTACAGAAATACTTTTGCTGGTATTCATTGCTTTAAATCCTTAAAGTTCAAGATTCAAAACTTTTCCCAGTCTTTGCCTCTCTAACTGGACAGTCATCTGATAAAAAAACAGTGACGTAGAACAATATAAATTCAATGGACACACCCCTACTACTGCCAAATTTTGTTTGGTAACAACACTATGACAAGCACCAAAGTTTTTTGTCATTTAAAATCAGCTTAAATCCCACAGAACACAATACTTAATTGTGATCACCCTACTCTTGTACTGGACAGTACAGGATAAACTTAAGGGCATCTGCACATCATTACAACAGATTTCTACAATTTAATTACTTCTTAGTATAACCTAAGTAAGGTATTTGAAATATAGCTTCCCATGTGATTTTTTTTTTTAATAAATTGTAGAAGCAAAATAAAGTTTCAGCATATTTAAGCATTTCAGCATCCTTAGACTTTCCTCCATTTTCCTAAGTGTTTACAATGCTGCGGGGTAGGATGAAAGAGAAACAGTTGAGAGCTTTGGTTTGTCTGGAAATATCATTACAATGCAGCCTGTATCTCGGGGCACCGAGGCTTGATGCTTGCAGAGAGCATGAAGATCAGGAACAGACTGCACTCCTAATTACACCAACTGCAGAGCATGGGGGACCTGGAGGAGTCATTTGTTAACTTTGTTTAGATAAGACACATATGTCTGAAAGTCTTCCAGTTAGAAGTGTCAGGCATCTCATGGATGTTACCTCTAATTCACGTTGAATTTCAGTTCTACCATCTTAGACTCTCTTGACCATTTTAAAATAAAACGTAGGCTTCATTCAGAAGCAATGAAATTAAGTGTAAGGAATGACACTATACCTTTAATAAAATAAGAAATACAGTGTTGTCATCAAGGACAATCAATACATTTTCTCAAATGCTGTGTGCTCCAGTGAGTAAGAATTTCAGGGGTTCAGAGTTTTTTACAAATACTGAAAATAGGCAATTTTGTTCCCCAATCTATAGGTAAGGAGCCAGGTAATGTGTGCAGCACTGGAAGAATGCTTTGTATCTTTTTGATGCACTATGAGGAAAAAGAAAAAGTTGCATCACAATCTGTTTTCTTTTAACTTACATTTATTTATACCTGTCAAACTATGCAGAAATGAAACAAAGGAAATAATTATTTGGGTGTAATGAAGCAATAGAAAAAATACTCAAATGATTCTGGGTTTATGGAGCTTCTATTTTTTTTAAACGTGAAAATGGTGGAATTCTGCAACTGCCTGTTGGATTTCATATGGATACTGAATTCAAGTAATTTTACTAACATTCTGAGCTCCATATGTCAATGTACATGGCTGCTGAAATCTCTGACCTTCAAGACACACAGAACATGAGGTAGAATACATTGCATTTCAAATATATTAACATGTTGGAGACTTCTTTAGCACATCACATCCAGAAAAAAAAAACAGCAAAACTGATTCATAGCCTAAACTGCAAGGGAGAGAACAGAGAATCACTGCAACCCAAATTGTATCAGAAAGGAAAATGCCAGAGCATAATTATTTTTAATTGGGTCCCACTAACAATGAGAACACTTCTTACCACTTGAAAAATAAGGCAGAAATATTACTCTAATCATCATCATCCAGGGCACCGTTGTAACCAGTTTTGTTTTCATACACTTTTCATGGTCCTTTTTTCTTGAATATCTTTTCTATTGGGCGCAAATCATTTAAATACCACCTCTGGACTGTGCTTTAGTACAGCTGAATGTGTTTAAGGGCTAAATGAACTAGTTGCACAAATACTGCAATTGCAAAGACTTATTTCCATTTTTAAGCATGATAAGAAACTGCAGACAGCCTAGTGCAATACCGAGGATGAAAAATGCCCTCAGATGGCAATAATAAACAAACGCCCTTTTATTCTGGTCAGACCTAGTAATGATTGGGCACGACAGTACTAAGCTCATCCTATGAATTTAGATCACTAAGATCTTTTATTCTGGTTCATCATCAACTTTAATTCCTCAATTTATTTTTTTTTTCCTCATACACTGAACCCAAAACTGTACCACTACTGGAATGTTTCTGACCATGCAGTTTGGAAGAAGTTTTAGGACCCTTTACCTACCAGCCAGTAGGATGGTCCAGGCTCATTCCATACCCAAAAAATGAATCAATTGTGTCTTCAATTTCATTTTTAAAAACAACTGAGACCTAAACTAACCCAGTAACTGACTGTATGCATCACACTGATTATGCAGAACAAGCCCCAAATCTAGAACAAGACAGTGTTTTAGAAGAGTGGCTGTTACTTGGGCACCTGAGTAACAATAGGGAAAAATTCTGCTTGCAAGTCTAGCTCTGCAGAGCTATTCAAACCACGCAACACTATGGCAGTACAGCAGAAGGTTATTTACTCCACATATTTCAAGAGCTGGTAGGCAAATTCACTTTCTAAGTCACATAGACTACTTTCATCTTTTAAGTGTTAATAGCTAATAAGTGGGAATGATTTTTTTTGCTATTTTTTCAGCTACCCACAGAATTCTTTGTCCTTACTGGTAACAGTTTTTTCTTCCAATTAACAGTTTTCAGTCATTAACATAACTGGGGGGGGAGGGGGAGAGGGGGCAGAACAACCAACCCACAAATTAAAAATTATAGTGTTCTAATTAGAGACATACACAAAATGTCACGTGTGAAAACAGGTACAGATAGTTTTCAAGATTAAAAACCTTGACAAAATGCTGATTACGGTCACACCAATCGTTACAGCTTTATTCTAAATTCTCCATAGATGTTTTCTTCTTCACAAAAACAAGAGCAGCAGCATCACCGCCCATCCTCCAAACTGAAATCACATTAATTAGCTAGGCAGCAAAGTTTCAAAGCATACCAAATGCTTACTAGAGCTCACTCTGCTATTGTGTTTAACTTTGAAAACAAGTCATGATGAGGGAAACCTACATGGAAAGCATACTTCAGCTACAGAAAAAAGGTTTTAATCTGCCTAGAAATTGGCAACCGCTCGCTGTGTTTTCTATACTTTATGTTATGTTTCTCTGCTCGCTGGAACGAATTGGCTGCTATGAATGAAAAGAAACTTTTGCATCTAATCAGTGGCATGAATTTAGACTGAAAGCTGCTGCGCAGGACTTCTATGAAGAGACTGGGCCCTCTGCCATGCTTGTGCTTGTGAATGAAACGGCGTGAGCCACATGCCCTCCTCCCCCCCGCCCCGAACTGGGCCCTTCGCCCTTCCCTTTGCCAGGGAAACAGGGATCCAACCCTTTGCTGGTGAGACAACCGTGACCCAGAAAGGCATTCAGTGCCATCAATGCGCCCACTTGAGAGATCTCAGCTGCGCTTTCCATCCTGCGGCATTCACTCCTGGTTTCTGAATCAACTTGTGAACCGATGGCGAGGCAGCCCTCCTGACTCAGTCCCTTGATAAATAGGCCCCTAAACTGATCTCTGACCTCTCTGCATACTTTTCTTAAGTCTCTGCTGACCCCAGAGACTCTGCACCCCACTGCCCATACAGGTTTGACACTGTTTTTGTGTTGGGACACACTGATCAAGGGGAAAAACCAAACAAACCAAAAAAACTTTATTACCATACAAGTACTCTAACAGCACGGTCCCTATTCTTCTATTCACTCCGAAGAACTGCCAGATGTTTTTGATTAAAGTACTGCAGCCAGTGACTTTTCAGGAGATACAAAATAATGCAAAATCTATTTCAGCTAATGGAGTTGCATGTTTGTTTCAAAATTAGTGATAGTTGTCCTACTTAAACAAAAAACTTCAGAGCATGCTAAATTTTAAATATAAAATATTGCTGAATCTGGGTACAGAACCAGCTGCCGTCAAGTAATTTAACTGACTTAAGACTTGGAGAACAGGCTATTAAAAATTTCAAAGACCAAATACAATGTCTGTTGCAGATGTGCATTTCTTAGCTCTCATCTATAGCCTTTAAATATGCTCACATACTACTTAGAACCATTTCAGTAATGCACTTCTCAATACAATTTCACATCTATATACTTGAAACAGTTAAAATACAAAATATCACCATTTTCCATAGTTGTTTTCTGTCATTTCAAAAAATTAATTGTCTAAACTTCTTAGCACGTAATTCAAGCTTATCACTTAAGTTTTCAGAAACTTTTTGATACAATATCCAAGTTTTCCTGTTTCCACAGAAAAGTTCTTTTTACATCTCTGCCCAAAGAATTTATGCAGATAGGTTTGCATTCAAATAGTAAATATTACTAAACCCTTGGGCATTTGCATTTTTCATTATTGAACACTTCCACTTTGCTGAACTACTTGAAAAAAGCATCTCACTTTACTAAGAAAGAATACTCTAGTGCATGTCAAGTAACCCACAGGAATAGTAACTGGGGGCTGGAACTAGATGATCTCTGAGGTCCTTTCCAACCCAAACCATTCTACAGTTCTATACATATGCAAAGAGCACAACAGATCATTCTAAACTGTCACGGAAACTTCTGGCTTCCAGTGCAAGAAAGGTTACTGATCTCCACCAAATGCAAAAACTTTTTCCCAGGACCAGTCTGACTCCAGAGGCAGCTTCCCTCACCACCTCTCCATCCAAAAGACACAGCATCTTTGTCCCACAAAGATACATCAGACAGCAAAATTACAGATGAAGCATAAGGTGCCCTCTCAAAAGTTGAGAGACGGGACTCAAATCTGTCTTCAGAAGACAATTTCATATCAAAGGATTTCATATCAAAGGGAAGTTACCCTCCCCTTCTACTATGCCCTGGTTAGGCCACATTCAGAGTTCTGTGTCCAGTTCTGGGCTCCCCAGTTCAGGAAAGTGGGGCAACTACTGGACAGAGTCCAGAGGAGGGCAGAGGGCTGCAGAGATGATGAGGGGATTGGAGTATCTTTCATATGAGGAAAGGCTGAGAGAGTTGTGTCTGTTTAGCCTGGACAAGAGAAGACTGAGAGGGGATCTGATCAATGCTTATAAATATCTAAAGGGTAGACGTCAAGCGGATGGGGCCAGACTTTTCAGTGGTGCCCAGTGACAGCATAAGGGGCAATGGGCACAAACTCAAACACAGAAGTTCCATCTGAATATGATGAAAAACTTGAGGGTGACAGAGCACTGGGACAGGCTGCCCAGAAAAGCTGTGGAGTCTCCTTCTCTGGAGATACTCAAAACCCCACATGGCTGTAATCCTGTGCAACCTGCTCTAGGTGATCCTGCTTGGGGGGGGGTGCACTATTTAATCTCCGGAGGTCCCTTCTAACCCCTACTGTTCTGTGATTCTGCGATACAGAGGATAAAAACAATGGACTTCTACTGTGCTCACCCCCATTCCATGTCACATGTCAGATCCTGGATAAAACATACTCTCTTGCTGTTACAAAAGATTAGTCAAGCAGAGATGATCATGGCAGGAAGCAGAGTCAGAATTCAAATTTTCCTTAAGTGAAAGAGCAGGGACTGGCCTAGTTGTCCCTGATCTCATAACACTTGCATAAATTACAAATTATCTACAACACCAAGTAGATCCTATAAGAAGAAGAGGAAAAAAGTTGTATTAAGTAGCAGAACGTCAGTGGCCAACAGCCACTGGCACTGAAGCAAAGGCTGATCTTGCCCTGCCCTTCTCTGTCCAACTCACTTAACATGAGCAGTGAAGTGTGCTAACCTCCAGTAATCGTTTCAGGGAGGGGGTTAAGCTGAAAAACATACATTCTTCCATGTAAAGTGATACCTCTGCATAAGTCATTAGCTTTTACATTCATAGCAGAAATCTCTACTGCTTCAGTAGACAAACTGGTAACTAACTGGTAATAATACTAGATTAAGTATTCCTCAGAGCTTACCAGAGCATAAAGTTGCACTTTTCTAGTGTTTCATAACTACTTCTAAACAGCCAAGGAACAAACAGAAAGACCTGGGAACCCAGAATTTCAGTCCAAGTTTCATTGCAGAGTGTGCTCCAGTGTTCTTACGCATTGATTTCTGCTTACAATTTATTGGCTTTTCCTGCCTGTCATTCCTTGCTGCCATTTCCACTCCTAGATCCTAATTCTCTTGATTTCTGCTTTTACGCTCTTTCTCCCTGATCCTACATTTAATGACACGTTCATTGAGTGGGAGAAGAGGCACAAAGTCTCTCTCAATTCAGCTTTAAGGTTTGGCACCAAAAGGGTCCATGCTATCAGAGATGTAACCGCTCACAAAATCCTGCTCAGGCCAGTGGCTCTGCTCTGTAATAGGCTCAGAGGCTGCAGAGAGGTGGTAGATAAAGAATGAAATCAGAGCAGCCATGTACAGGGTGCCAAGAACACTGAGTGCAAACAGATTCTGTGGGCAGCAATGGTGGAGGCTTCTAATTAGCCTCCACTGAGCGCTTCCGAGCTTTTCACTTGGTTGAACTGACTGGATTCACACAGAAGAGTAAAAAGCCAGTTCTCCAACATTAGAAAAATAACCCCACCACTTTCCCTCCTTCTCCCCCTCATATTTAATAAAGCTCTGCAGAGCAGAGCCAGTTTCCTGACCAAACACACACAGAACTCTATTCTTGCATCTTAACCTGTTTATTGAGAGCAAATGTATTGTCCTTTACTGACTTGGCCAAGAAACAATAGATAAGCTTTTCATTTGTGTTAAGTACTTAAATACATGCAGAATGAAGTTACCAGTACCAAAGTCAGCACCCTCTTATTTTCTCTCTAAAATTATTAAAATATAAAAACTTGAAATACCTCTTTTCACCTTTAAAGCTTTAAATATTACATCACAAGATCATATGAGTGGGGTTTTATTAAAATAAAATTAATAAAGAACTATCTAGCTACCTTTGGCTAACACAGAATATGTATCACTGAACAGCACCAGTTTATATGTAAAGACCTGAAGGACCATGTTTTCCCTTATCCCATTGCTATGTTTTCTCTGTAGTACCTTTAAATTAACGAGCCCTCACCTTTAACTGTTTCCAAAAGAGATTCATGTCCACCCCGTTCCCACAGCCTGCTGCTCTTTCTCCCAGCAGTACCGATGGCTACAGTGACCCTTTTTTAACAGGACAGCCCATCAGCTGTTCACATTGTGTCTTCTTGCACTACAGCAGGCCAATCTACCTTGGACAGGAGTAGGTAGAGGTTCAGTATTTCACACACATCACTAGAAGACAGCTAAATTTACCCTTCATGCTATTTCCCTAACCAAACCCAGGAGACCCATAGAAAGCTTCCAGAGTCCACAGGTACACATTCACACTTAAAGATACCCATCATTATGAAAATGCTTGAGCTGAGGAAATAAAATTCCAGACACTCGCGTCTCTTTATCTGCAGTTTGTTATTGGCAGGGCTAACGGTTGCCGCGGTGACTCCAGATGCCTGTCACCAGAGTACCCACCCACAGCAAGAAGCAAGGCACAGCTGACAGGAACAGCATGGTTTGAGTTCCAGTTGTTCCACATAACGAAAGCCTGACAGTACCATCAGCAACACGCAAATCTGCAGAATAATTGTGGCATTTTTGAGAACATTTACCTATCCTGTGTTACGCAGCACTGTTATTAACATACACAGTCTAAAATACACATTAACAGTCCTTTTGGCCAATGTAAATTTGGACTTTCAAAGTAAATATTTAGTTCCACTAAAACAAAGCACCTCATCATTAGAGTTCCAGGATAATGTTTACTTCTTGGTGATTTTTGTGAGCTAGAAGTATGTACAGTAGCTCCCGTAAAAGTCTTTAGAAACACAGACACTAAGTACACTTCTGGAAAGTTAAGTATTTTATTCATGGTCACTTAAGGAATTCATACTTGTGGTTTCCAAAAAGAGGTGATAGAGACTGACATCTTTCATCTATACTAGGGACAGGAAGGAATAAAGGAATTCTTTACAGCATAAGAACAATTTTCAAAGGAAATCTAAAGCTGAAAAGTTACAGACAAATCTGATTGAACTCTTGGCTGTTGCAGTAACACCAATAAAGAAAAATGGATCATACAAAGGAAGAATCTGTTGGTCAGCGTTTATGGGTATTTAATTTAATATGGTAACTGACTGAAAAAAAGAGAAAGCCTCCTAACCAAGGTGCTCTGAATTAATTCCTGAGGCAATTTCTCTTCCTCCATTAATCATCTAGATAAACAACTCCTAAAACAGGCATCTCTACTAGGTGCCTCAGGTTAGAATGGACCCCTGTCCATATCTGAATATACATATATTACACAACCATAATTCTTCTATTATTCTGATTTAGCATTACTTTGTATCCCTCTGTCTAAACAGAACCTGGAAATAAACCTGGTATTGGACACATAGTGGATCTGCAGCCCTTTCCCTACCCCACCCCACAATCTAAGGTTTGTAATTTCCAGTTAACAGGACTTACATTAAGTATAAGCATACAAGTTTATTGTGCCTAAGTTTGTTTACAGAAAATTAGGGGCAATCTAAACATATTTTCATTCTTGCCTCATCACAGTACTTATCACTTCCCTTTTTTATTAAGGGAAAAAAACAGACACAGACTTTTTAATTTAAAAATCAGAGCCTCTGCAGGGCAAGAGCAGCAGATTCTAATTCTCTAAGGCCAAGTGGCAAAGTCCTGAACAGCAGTCAATAAAAGAGCATTTAAAAAAAAAAAAAATTAAATTACCAAGTATAAGTGCACCCAGTGGTTGAGATGAAGTGCTTTGCCTAAGTCCTGTCCTGGTGTGAACACCTGGGAGTAGTATGAACACTGGCAGACAAACCATTTTCAATCTACACCAGAGAACTGAAGAGAATCTGAACCTTAACCACCAGCCTGGTTCATCAGGTCTTTGTCTTGGCCTGGGCATAGCATCAAGCTACAACATCACTTATGCTAATTATCTTTTTTTTTTTTTTTTTTTTAAACCAGGATATTAATCATCCCCTAGAAAGAGCAGATTCACCTGGAGTGCTGACTTTTCTTCCTCCGTACCCCAGACGCAGCCTGCACACATGCACCTACAGTCGGTCAGACGTGTCAAAACAGCAATGACAGGCTGATGCCCGCTGCGGAAATACCAGCTAGGGATTTCATTGGGGTCTTAAAAGCTCTTGACACCACTTATTGGAGAACATTCTTCCAAGATTGGCTATAGCCCTTAAATATTTTGAAACACTGCCTTTAGCTCCCAAGCTCAAATAGATTAGTTACCATTGGTCAACAGTGCTTTTGGAACAATTTTTTGTACACTTTTAATGAGAAGGAGAAAAATTATATCAACTTTTTCCATGGATACAAAATCTGGGGCCCATATTCAAACATCAATGAGAAGTTATTAAACTGCACAGACTGACCAAGCTCTTTAAAAAAACCCCAAATAAGCAGAAAAAAAGAAGAACAAAAGAAAAACTTCGAGAGAATAAATTATTTATATAACACACAACTGACATAAAATAACGGGAGAAAACATAGTTTAGACTTGGTTTCAGTGATATGTCTCTATAACAATTAAAATACGATAAACAGCTTTACTCATACATGAGATCTGGTCATGCCTCATCATGGTTTTACAAGCCGCATAACACATTGAGATGCACATAAATTAGAATTAGAGACATACTTGGAACAGTAGGCTACATATATCTGTATATGACACCCTACTGAAGTAGAAACCAAATTATAAACTGATATTGAAAGCCTTTACATAGAAGTTCGAGATTTGATAGCACCTCTGGTATCTACTCCTAACTGAAAATTCAGGAAGGCAGTAATCATTTGAAGTACTGGGGTTTATTTTATCAGCAGAGGCTTTTCAGAGGCTAAAACTCTTATTCTAATATTCTCTTTGCACCGGTTATAATTCATTTTCTTCTAAAATCATAGTACTGAATTGAATTTAAAATTTGGTTGCATGTGGCAAGTCTGTAGTTCATTTACATTTTTCATTACCAGAAAAAAAAAATCCCTCAAATCTTTCACTGCACAAGACTTCATACCGCAACAGGAATACTCAAGATGCAAATACTCGCTTCCCATCCACAGTGCACAGTAAGGCTACAGCCACTCTACTGCCACTGAATGTTACACCTATCTCTTAAGTCCTTATCTAGCAAGAACTCCAGAGTTTCCCACGAGAAAAAAGGAAATAAAATTTGAAGGAGAATATGTGAGAATAAAGGGTCGATAACCATTTGGTAAATGCATTTGGGATGTCTATGGGATAGCTATAGTGAATGCTTCATTCTGTTGCTACAACCCAGCATGAGAAATGTTTATTAAGTGCAATTAAAAGGTTTAAAAATAAATGGGAAAATCAGGAACTGTATTAGACCAGGTGTTCAGTGGCTGCAAAACCACAGGAACTGGAATGGAATAGCCATTACAGCCTTTACAGCCATGGCACATGAAGACAGACAACAGCATACAAAGAACAAACCGGTTAGACACAAAATAACATTTGGCCAAAATCCTGTTTTACATCTAATAGTTCTTGCAGTGAAAAGCCGATTATATTTGGCGAGTAAATATGGGCAATCCTTCAGTACAAAGATGCACAATACGCAAATGCGTAATAGTAGCCGTGGTGATCATACTTTACTATATTTTTTAATATTGTAATACCATTTGGTCCAAACCTATCTATTAGTTTTATAAATTTTTTTATTAGTAAAAGTTAAAAGTGCAAAAAATTCATTGCTTCTTTCTGTGCTGGAAGACAAAGCCTAATTAAACCAGTATATTTCCAGCACGCATTTCTCACAAGATGCCCAAATTAACTTCATTTTTCATGATACAGCAATTGCCAGAAGAAAACAACACTTGCTCACACATCCCATACAGTAACCTACATAAAATCAGTTTAAATGTCAGTAGAACCGAGTATTTTATGTAACACTGCCATTGAGAACTGTTGTAATGTAGCGCTTGTATACAAAATAGGTTTAACATTGAAATAGGAGAAGCCTCTGAAGATAAAAGGCAATTCTTTTTTAGCAATTCACCTGAAAATTTTTACTCAGACCCAATAAAGTATCTGAAAGGATCCCATTATCAAAATAATCAGTGAAGAAGTGTCCTTCAAACAAATTTGGAAAACTGTTTTGGAAAATGTTTTACTGACTTGTATACTTAAAACTGCATTACAAGATATAAGTTAAGAATTTACCAAGATTGAATACTAACTAGTACTAACTAGTCAACCTATTTATTTAAAAATTGATAGTGCAGGAGATGATAAATTTTAAAATAGAATTAAGTTTTTAAAATAATAATAATTGGCAAAAGCTTCTTAATTTGCTCTACTGAACAAAATGGTGAATCAATTGTACCAGTACTACACCTCTTGTTAAGCTTTATTTTCATGTATTCCAACTAAAATAAACTTTAATCATGGATGAAGGTCATCTGCCCCAATTCTTGGGAGTGTGCTGTAATGTATGTATTTGAAATTTAAAGCCAAGTGATTTCTTACAAACTTAGACTGAATCTAAATCAGTTTTGCGGTGGGGTTTTTTGGGGGGATCAAACCCTTTGTCTTTCCTTACATACGGAAAAACACAAGCTTATATTGTAGCAGTATCAGTGTAATTTACCCTCAGCTTCACAGTAAAATTTCAACAGTAATTGCTGAGACCTTGATTCAACAGCTTTCCCCAATTTTTTCCAAGCACAGTAGGCCAAAACCACATAACCAAAGCAAAAGGGGTTTCACTTTTTTTTTTTTAGTTCAAATCCTGATTATCCTGAAGAGCTTCTGAGTCTACCATAGCCATATTCTTCTCTGATTCCCTTCTGAGGACGTCGAGGACGTCAGAGCCAGGCCTGTAGCAGGCACACAAACATGAGGCTTATTTAATATAACTTTATTTCATCAGCTACCCAAGAGCATTCTAACCACAGCACAATATATTGGAGTGTTTACCAAGTGGGAAATTTAAGCTTTTCCTACTTCAATTTACTATTTCTAAATACAAATACTGAAATGTAATCAAGGCAAGTAGAACAGACAGTGAGTTTCCTGTAAAACAACTGAGTGAACCACTGCTTTTCAACAGAGATCACAGCATCTTCATACACTAGTGAAAACCTGTTATTTGTGCACTCACGCTAAGACTGAAGAAAGCTTTACCTTCCTTGGGGCCAAAGACCTCTTCGATATCTGCAGAAAACAGGAAACTTTCCTTCCCATTGTTTCTGTCCGGTCTGACTATTGTAGCAGCCCCCTATAACTAAACATGGGAAAAAGTCCCTTTATTTCCTGTCAGGACAACCTTGTAGCATATGGGAAGAAATTAACACACTCATACGGAATATAACTGCCAACTTCCAGGCATTATTCTTAATAAACAGGATCTCACACAGTGTCAAAGAGATAAATGAATGAAGAGTAACCGTAAAGTAAATAAAAAAAAGAAAAATGTTGTTGCTATCAGGTCTTCGCTCCCCTGCCTTCTGCCCACATTAAGAATGCTTCAGCCACCATGTATTTAAATATGGTAACCGTATCCAACTGATTTTGTCATTTCTAGTCATTCCAATATTAATATTAACGGGAGCTTTGTATTGTGTAGCTGAACTATAAAATCATCATTTTATTAGAAACTGAACCTTTCTACTTAGGGAAAACAGCCAATGCGCTGCCATCCAGCAAGACCTGAACAGGCTGGAAAGCTGGGCAGTTAGAAACCGGTTGAAGTTCAACAAAAGCAAGTGTAAAGTCTTGCACCTGGGAAGGAACAACCATTTGTATCAGTACAGGCTGGGGGATGACCTGCTGGAGAAGAGCTCAGTGGAGAAGGACCTGGGGGTCCTGGTAGATGACAGGTTGGCCATGAGCCAGCAGTGTGCCATGGTGGCTAGGAGATCCAATGGGATCCTGGGGTGCATCCGGAGGAGTGTAGCCAGCAGGTCAAAGGAGGTGATCCTCCCCCTCTACTCTGCCCTGGTCAGGCCCCACCTGGAGTATTGTGTCCGGTTCTGGGCAAATTGGTTTAAAAAGGACA
>VZTU01002560.1:46510-105535 GCA_013400835.1 Zapornia atra | reverse complement strand
CCTAGGGAGCCTGCTTTGGCAGGGGGGTTGGACCCGATGATCTCTCGAGGTCCCTTCCAACCCCTACGATTCTATGATTCTATGATTCTATTTAAGAGGTCTCCCCTGTAATTCTAGCCCACAGAAAGACCTCACTTCTGCCAAAAATATTTCCAATGTTGTGAAGCAATCTACAACTTGAAACTTGTAAAACGTTAAATCAGTTGCATCAGCATAAAACCCCAGTGGTCTTTTTTACTGGGAAGCTTGAGATCGACTAAAGAGAACTCACATTTTGCTCTCTTCAGTAACAAAATTCTCAACTACTTCTCGGTAATTATTGAAACTTCACATTTTATCATTAAATTAATGAAATTAAGTAGACGAGAACCAAATGCAAAGGTAGCAGCATTCTCACACCTCAAGCTGACTGTATTTGAAGGTATTTATGAAACTGCATTTCTACCTTATTGCTAGCTACACACACTTCAACCACCCACCACCACAGATAACTTCTGGGACCACGAGTGGTACCTAATTTAACACTGCAAGCGCCATTGATGCTTGTCCTATTAACACAAATACTACAGAATGAGGAAATCTTATCACATACTTGACATGCTTCAAAGGGGAGGGGGGTGCTGCTTAGAACCAGTAAGCATTCCCTTTTCCTTTTTTCTCTTCCTCATGAATGTTTCTCTTCATTTCCCACCCCTATTTCACTCTTTCCACACCTTTTCCGCATACACCACTTTGCACTGCAGAACAGAATGGTAAGAAGGAGCAGCAAACTGCAGCTGCAGCTCATACTGCATTTTCCCCAACCTCTAAAAATACCACTTCCAATAAAGACAGGAAAGCGGGGCCTAAGTAAGGTGCTAACTACACTTTGCAATAGAAGGATGAGCAGAATTCTCTAACATCTTCTGGCAGAAGAAAAATCGTAATTCAGTACCTCAAACTTCTCTTACACAGGAGGGCTTTAATTTTCACCCTTTGAAAACTGTCATGCAAAAGATGTGAAACCAGGTTGAAGATCAATGATGCTGACACCAGAAGAATTCATCCCAAAGGAGTCTGAAAGCTGATCAGAAGTATGAAAGAGCTTTCATAACAGGAATAATTAGACTTGGACTTTAAACAAGAAAAATAGTGACGCAAGTGCTTAGTGAATTTTTCAGGCAGGACACTTGAAATGAGCAAAAGGAATTATTTTGTGGGAAGCACATTCAGAAGTTACTGGTGCCAAAAAAATACACACTGTACAAAAATAAAGTAGGCAAACTCAGAGATTACTTAGTTTGCATGCAGGCCCTACATCCACAGTCACCAGTACAGACAGCTCCAAAACCACTGGTGCCTGAAGTTGGGAAGGATAAACCCTCCTTACCTAACACTACTAACCACCATTAGAAAAAAAAAAACAAAAACAAAAAACACTGTGATAGACCTATTATTAAATCTATCACAGCAATTCACACGTTCCTTTCAACACCTCATTTTAGGTCTTTATCTTCTATTGCAAGTTCATTTCTCAGTGGTATTTTATAACCTTTCAGAAACAACAACAACAAAAATCAGCAGACATTACAAGGAAGGAAGCAGCTATCATTGTAAGTTTAAGGTGGCCATTTTTACAAAGGCATTCTGTGATTCAGGATGCATTCATTGTCTGCCTGCTTTCTATGGCTTCTACAAAATAACTCCCCCACAGACAATAAAATGATAAATAGCAACTAACCATCAGTGAACATTTTACAAGAGACAAAACACTAACTCTACTGGTATGTGCCACTTTCCCTCCCCTTCACTTCTTAAGGCTTTGGTACTGTTTTAAGCAGCTTATATGCTGCAGAGCATCAGTTCCTTCCACATCTGTTTAAGTCCCAAATGCCTCCATGACCCTGACAGCTAAGTCTCTTTACCACGCTCACACTGCAGAATCCAAGGATGTTGTCTCAAAGCATCCTGTTGTACGTGCTATTTCATCTAGGCATCTGGATACACCATATGCTTAAATTCCTTGGGCAAGGTAACTTAGCACATACTAAACAATAAAATGAAGTGATTTTCCAGTCTGGTTACACAAATTCATAGCATCCCAGAGATCAATCACTTTGTTATATAGTTCATCATTTCCACTTTATAGCTTTGTGGGTTTAGTACGCCCCCCCCCCCCCTCTTTTTTTTCCAAAATGTCACCGTAGGGATTAAAAACATGGACAATTAAGTTTACAGAAGAACCTGAGAACATCCTGAAAGAGTATACAGGGCCAGGGAATAGAAATCTTGTTTAGCATTCTTCCATTTTTTTATCTAGTACTTTCTAGAGTATTTCAATAACATAAAATGGGAACTTGATGATTCTTATGTTATCTTCTGTTAAAGAACACACAAACTAATTTACTATTTCGAGGTATTTCACTTTCATGCTGTTACCTAGTAATCAGTGTTTAACAATTTCCAATCTGGAATTTTTAGCTGAGTAGTAACATAAAAACAGCTTTGTTTTAGATACACTTTTTGACCTGTCATGCTTTTGGGGGTAAAGGGCAGTGAGGTCACAAATACAAATGATAAAGGGTTCGCCACTGGACATGTCTGACACTGTCTCATCTACTTCACCAGTTTGTGCCAATCAGGAGGCAGTCTCTAAAACATATACTTGGCTACCAAACTCGCCCTTCACTGGTTGCCAGCAAACTCTTCCTAGATAAGCCCCAAGACATGCTTCTGAAGGCTATCTGTAAGCACAACTCCATTAAGTTAGTAAGGCTAAGAAATTAAACTTTTCCAAAAAATGGACATTTACAACAAGTATAAACACAATTCCAGCCCAAGTGAGAAAACTTTTCTAGTTTAGCCTCTCTGGCTTGCATTTCATTAACTATGCCCAGCCATTTTCAGATGGAGACTCACAGGTCACAGACATATATTCAAAGTGTCACCTTCAGATTTGTTCCTCCAACTGCCAAGTACATGACACTAGCCACTGTCCCTCAGCCAGGCAGACCTGGCCAGGCTGTAAGCTCTGGCCAGCCACTACCCAATTACATTTTCTCAATTGCTTTTTGTGATGTAAATAATGACAACCTTATCTACCAAGAGGCCCAATTCCAAGTACAGAGAATTTCCTATGACCCAGCTCATACCTAACCAGCTACGAGGATTAACTGCATAAATCTCATGGATAACTTCCCAGCCTAGATATTCTCCCTGTCTACAGCCTGTTTCTCCTTTTCTGTTCATCCTGCCAGCTGATTGCTCTTGCCTAATCCACATTATTCAAATTGGTTTCTATCCCTGATGGAGTTCTTAACATCTTACCTCTAAATATCACAGAAGACACTGTGTACACACCTCAAGCAATTCAGCTCTCCCATACATGACCAGATTCCTGCTGGGATTGCCTATAACACAATACTAACATAGATAAATCAGCAGGGCAACAAGTTATTTTCTGAGACTTGTCTCCAATGATGCTCCTCTGTTGCATCATGTTTGATTTAGGCATAAGGAGGCCAGGATTATTAGGTCAACATGTAGCAACACATTCATCCCTCACTCTGAGTTACTCCATTTAAACAGCCTGAGAGCAGTCTTTTCCCCGACACTAAACTCATGCTTTTCAGCCTTGAACTTGAAAGCTCATGAGGTATGCCAGATGACTTAGCAGCCAGGCTGCCAAAAGCACAATGGAGAATCAGGAGGTCTCACAGGACCTAAAATAAATGTCAATCCTTAATATCTCAGTTCTGTTCCTACAACAGGATAAATTCAGCTGTGAACAGTCTGTGAGAGAATCACAGAAGCAATAAAGCTTGCACAAAATGAAGCTGGCTTTGAAGAATGATCCTTGCAGTTTCTCAGACATATTAAGTAGACAACTATTCTTCTAACATCAATTATATATAAAGGGAAAGGGCTGATTTGCTGTCAGAGTACTGAACTGGGAATCAAGACATCAGATTATATTTCTGGCTCTGCCACACACTTCCACTGGGACACAAAAATCAAGATCTGACTCTCAGGTTCCCATTTGTAGAAGTACTCAGTTTTGATTTATTAATGACAGCAATGCACTGAGAGATCTCTGAACAGAAAATATTACAGGAGTGCCAGGTTATCTGTTTCCTGAGTAAATATAATACTGTTGAAAAAAAAAAAATCTGAGTTTCCTCTTGGATTTTGAATATTTGTTTGCTGAACAATATAGCCTGGCCATCTGCACTGCTATTTCAGAAGATAAAGGAAACAAAGTAGCAATGCAATCCTGAAAAATCTGCTCTCCTTGAGAGCTGAAAAGTCAAGACAGTTGCCTATTTCCCCATCATACCAATAAATTTCAAAATTAATGAGTCATGTAGGTTAGAAGGGATCTCAAGGGGTCATCTAGCCCCACTGCTTGAGCAAACCAGTGTCAACTAGAACAGGTTGCCCAGTCTTGCCAGGTTGAGCATTGAACAAAATAAAGATACTTCACAGCCCCAGGCAACATACTTCAGTTTTTTACCATCCTCATGATAATATTTTTTCCTCTTATACTGAGTTGGAATTTCCCATTTTCCATTACATCTCCTTATTCCACTTTGCACCTCCGAGTATATTCCATCTTTTCCATATCTACCCATCAGGGATTTGTAAACAATAATAAAAACTCCACTGAGCCTTCTCTTAAGGTTGCAGAAACCTCGTTCTCTCTTTGCAGGTGTATGCTCCAGGCCCCTCCTCACCTTGCTGGACCCTCCACTAGACCTGCTCCAGTAGCTAAATTTATTTCTTGAACTAGGGAGCCCAAAATTTGAGTCACAAAGGTCTCACAACTGTAGAGTAGATGGTAAAGAGTAATTTCACTTGACCTACTGGCAACAACCTTGCTAAAAGAGTCCATTGCTGATTGTTTCTGCATTGCTAGAGTGCCATGTTGACTCGTGTGTCAGCTCTTGTCCACAAGCATTCCCAGAACCCTATCTGTAAGCTGCTTTCTAGACCCCAGCCTGTACTGGTACACAGGGTTATTCCATCCCACATGCACGACTCTACGTTTGCCTTCACTGAACTTCATGAGGTTCCTATCAGTACTTCAACCTGTTGAGATCCCTCTTACCACTCGAAGTACACCTTACTATTCCACCAGTAATCCAAAACGTTACTGAAGACATGCTACAGTACTGGTTCTTGAGGGACACCACTAACTGGTCACTACTTGTACTTTGTGCTGTTGATAACTGTCCCTTGGGTCTAACAGATCCACCAATTTCCCAGCCACCTTGCTGCCTATTTATCCAGTACAAACTGATAAGATCTAGATATAAGGATACTATGTAAGATCATGCCAAAGACACTGGTTAAATCAAGGTAAATAATAAGATGGCAGACAGGCTTCATATTGATATCAGCCAGCTTCCTCAGATGCACCCCACCTGATCTCAGACTGGTGTATATCCAATTGTCTTCAGTACTTTGTGCCTTCTTCTACTGTAGGGAATGGCACATTGTCATAAAATTTTCAAGTAAGCTTTGAGAGGCCTGTGGTGAAAACTCCAGACAAAAAAGCATGGAGTACCTCAGCCTCTTCTATGTCCCCTACGGCTCCCTGTCCCACTGAGCAGGGGGCACACATTCTCCGTAGCTTCCCTTCTGCTACCAATGTACTTACAGAAGTTCGTTCTGTTGCTCTTCACATCCTCAATTTCAATGTCAGCTGAGCATTGATGTTACTAACTCCATTTCTGTGTGTCTTTACATTCCTCCTGAGTAGCCTGTCCCCAAGCTCGCTCTAGAATCCCAAAGTAAGTCACACAATCTATTCACCAAGGACACCAAATCCTGCTCAGTTCAATGCAGAACACTGAATATGGACATAATTTAGAATTAAAGCAAAAACAGTTAAACAAAATTCATGAAAAAGAACATACATGAGGACATAAGCACACAAAGTTATTCAAGATACCTGTGTAAAAAGGTAGAGCCGAAATTGTTCTAGTTATTAATCTAAATTATTATCTTATTGAAGCCTGTATTTCATTTATGGACAGCCCAATTCCATTCCAAACAGGAACATATACTTAACTGTATATATAGACATACAGTTATAGCCTGCTGCAGACTGGCAGGTTGACCCCACCAGTATCTTAGGTTAACTATAGCCAATTTGCATGTGTTTATTTTGGCCAAACTACAGTTCCTTTTGGTTTCCAATGCGAAGAATACTGTTAGTAATTTTCACTCTATTTTCTTCAACAAAACTGTTCTTCATGATACCCCTACCAAAAATACAAATCAGTCTTGGAAGAATAGTTTCAAAGCCCTTGGTGGCTTCAAATGGTGACAAAAATTACTACTAAAGAGGGTTGAAAAATATATTTACATAAAAATTGGAAAGCACTGCAAACAACATTCTACTCAACACCATTAGGCTGCATGGGATAACTTAAATCTGGACATATTGATTGATGGCGCCCCCCCCCCACGTAGTCTCTTCTAAATTAGCAGCTCACATTACCAAGTTGTGAAGTATATGTGGCAGAAGAGTTAGGCTTGAGGTGTAAAACAGAGCAAATGAATACCTGGAACACAGCAAATACAATGCTATTCATAAATACAGATAAATCAAGACGTTGTACAACACGCCTAAGCATATCATGGTCTTCAGCACAGTTCATCTTAGTCTACAGTCGGTTTTGGGAAAAGTTTCTTAAATGCTATGAAACAATGATTCCTCCTTTCAGTATTTTAGCCTTTCCACTGAACATTTCTTCTTAAATGAGCAGCTTTTCACAATACAGTCAAAGTGCATCTGAGAGCAGTAAGAGCAAATCCATTGAAAAGTATGAAACATCTGTCTAGAGTGTAGCACAGTATAATTCCCTATGCTTCCAAAGAAGATAAGATACGGGCTTTAAAATCCTTCTGAAAAACTCTTTTTGCCATTGTCACACCTTGCATGAACTCTGTGCTTAGCTGGTAGAGATGCAAATAATCCCTCTTGCTAATCCGTTCCATAAAGCAAGCATTCAACCTTGGGGGTGAGGGTTACAAAGACATAAACAGCTTTTAAGCAGTCACCCTTACACTGATAAAGACCACAGGTGGTGCTATTGATACAGTCAGGCAAAGTCAAAAAAGAATAGAATTCCACATTCATGGGGGCTTTTTGTAACGCCGAACCAAGCTAAAACCAGCAGAAATTGGAGGTGAATGGAAAAGATATTGACTTTCTATGGTAATTGTGTTTGCACTTCCTTTTGACTTTTTATGATGAAGTAGCCATAGAATGTTGTTTTTCTTTTCCTGAAGAGAAAGGAAATCACAGAACCTTATCAAAAATTGCAGCCAGCTAAACCCCTTCCCTTCCATTCATTTAAATCCCTTTTATTAAATATAAATGCAATTATGTAAACCATTACAAGTCACTAATCATCACTGCAATATACATGTAACATATTTAGGGAGTTGAACTCGATGATCCTTGTGGTTCCTTTCCAACTTGAGACTGTCTACGATGTATACACATACACACAACACACACACGTTGTTATCGAACTACAGCCACAAAAGATCATTTAAAAATGGTTCTTTTGTGAAAGGCTCACCACCTACTTTCATCATCTAGGGTAACCATTCAAGGAGTTTCAAAACAGGACACAAACCTCTATTGCCAGTCAGGGTTAGTTAACACTGAATTTGACTAAAGACTACCTAGAATCTCAATTACTATTGATAACCTGTCCAACTAATTAGCCTGCTCAGTAATCAGAGAGATACCTGCTGAGCCAAAAGAAAGGAAAGGTTCAGTGTGGCAGGGCAATACAGGCCCTGAGGACTCGCTGCCACTGAGAAGGCTGGGCAATAAACCTCAACGAACAAAACCTCTATACGCCCATTGAAAAGCAAGGATTCAGCTTCCCTTAGCAGGGCACACACTTAAAGAAAACAAACTCTTCTTTCACTTTAGTGCAAGCAGATGAGAAGGGAGGAGATAGTGCAGTAGGATCTAATGCAATTAAACTGAGGTTTGAGAGTTAACTGGCAGAAATGTATACATAGTCACAGAAGAGGCTCTGTAAACCATAGCATGGTCTACATAATAAACTAGAGGTGAGGTGGGTTCCCGCAGCTGCTTGAGGACCTTACTAGTCACCCCAGCTGAGGCTGTGGGGTTTTGGAAGGTTTACAAAAATGCCAACATCTGCTTCTATTCCCATCAACATACAATTTGCCAGAACACAGAACTGCACCAGAAAAACAATCCCTGTCACAGAAAAATAAACTCTACTTCCATGGATATCCCCTGAAGTACTAAGTGTAGCAGATCTATTACATTTCCAATTCTATTGCAAAATAAAATTTCTTTCCCAAAAATATCTATACACATTTATATAATTTTATATACATATATTTGTATATATTGTACCTATCCTAGTTCCCTGCAGTTTATCCATATCCTGAATCCCTTCACGGCTTGGTTTAACTTTACTGGCCAAATAGCGTAAAGCACAGTCATAAAAACTAAGCCTTATGCCAAGTTACAAGGTGACAAATTAGACCAGCCATTTTTTGGCAACTCTTTACTATTAAATGCTTTTTAATTTCTCACCAACTTCTATTCACAGTTTTACTGGTCTCTTTACTACTGGTACGTTGAGAGTTCAGGTGAATATCCTGATTTATACAGTAAATGAAAACTTATATGAAAACATTAAGAGAAAAAAAAATTTTAAAATATTCATTAAATCAAATACATTCCCCAGCATAAAATCATGGACCAATGGGAATCTTGAAAAAGTTTATGTGACTTCAGCTAGCTAATTGTGCTTATAGACTAAATAGGAAATGTTACACAGAGCAGAGCAAATATACAAGCTTTGTCATCTGCTGTAAAGAATTAAATAGATGAGGTACATATTGATAAAGTCACAATTTATTTATTTTTTAAAAACATCTTTACCATGAACACTTAAAAGTAATATTAACTATTCAGTTACACAGTTGCATGACACACAATTATTTTAGACAGAGTAAATATTCACCAATGTTTGCTGTTCCTCCCCTCCAGAAAGTGCATTTTTGTAAAAAAAAAAAAAGTCTTCTCTATCCTTTCATGTACAGCTTATCTTTTACTAGAAAACAAAGATTGTGCCATAGGAAGATGATATGATCACCACAGAGATCACCCAGCAGGAAAAAAATGCCAACTGGTAATTCAGCCAGTAAACTATCAATAGTTTGTAATAGACAATTCATATTCTAGTTCATGGAAAACTCCATTTGTGGGTGGAATACACAAACCAAGGGGCTTCTCACTACACTGATGGTAACTGCAGAATGGAGAATTGCAGGCAAGTAGGGGGACAAAAATACTTTGAATAACCATAGAGAAATTTGTCCTCAACGAGCTCTTTAATGCCAATATAAACTGAAGAACCTAAATAAATCTAATATCTAATATACATGTTTCCAGTGTAGGGAAACCAGCAGAACATTTCCCATGCTGACACACACCAGCAAGGTCACTTCCTCCTTGTAATCTCTTCATTTCTGCAGCCAGCAGCAAGCTGTGCCAGGCAAAGCCCCGTTTCCCCAACACAACCGCATCAGTACCTGGAGTCCCCTCTTCCCACCACTCAGATAAATCAGTCCTACTTTCACACCTGTTTGTATTATATACCCCCCCTGTGACTGCCAAAGTGCTCGCAGACATCATCAATTGACTTCACAAGGTATCATGAAGTATTCAAAACAATGAGTTAAGTGTGGCATGATATGCACTACACTTCCACACAAATCCCACTTACACACTGCCCTTTTCCTACACAAGAACAATCAATTGAAGAAAACTGGATTTTTCTGTAATTAAACTGCCTCCTCAACAGAGCACATACACAAAATGGAAATCGCCATCCAAATGGGTAAAAAGTTAGCTCTTGTGCCCATCATTCCTACCGAAGAGCTGATGTCCTCTTCCATGTGAATGATACACATGGTAAGAGATTACATTCTGTAACCTTGGAGGAGAAGCAGGCTCTAACCCTGAAACCACAGGTTGGTTTTTTTCCTAAAAGAATACTCTGTTCCTATTAACTACAGTGAACACCGCAGGTACTCCATGCAAACTGTTGAGAAGACTACAAATGGCTTCAGCTTCTCAATCACAAAGGAAACATGGTTTCTATCACAGAGAGCTCCACTGAAGGTGATGAGGTGACCTGGAAGCCTAACTCTTAACTTTTATTGGACCTTTAACCTTTCAGGCTCCCTCTACTTTAACAAGATGTCCTAGAAAATAGCATAGGGTTTAGGCAGAGAAACAGTCAGTGCTGGGACCTCATGCTTTTGGTTGGTGGGGTTTACTTTAGATTAGCTCTAGTCTAGTCCCAGGAACGGCACGCTCATTAGCGGCCAATGTGCTCCTCCAGAAAACCTCCAAGTTCTGTTCCATTCAAAAGGAACCCAGGCTACGTGCCCCAAGACCACCTCATGATGTGAAACCGAGTAAGCTGGGAGAGTGTCTCTCAGAAGACCTAGTCCTGGGACTGATAATAGTATTATGAAAAAGAAAGGGAACCATAAGCACCTAAATGAGAGGATCTAGCCTCCAAATAAAGTAATCATAGGAACAAGTACAAAGCTGGTTTTGATCACCTTTGTAAAATAAATGTGATGGTCTCCATATTGGCCCTAGGCCCATGGCCCTCAAATCCACCACCATAGTTTGTCCTAGCAGGTAGGCCAAAGGAAAGCTCAGAAGTTGTTTCCTCAAACCAAGGCTGAGGTACAGTTAAAACAAATTACATTTCCCTGTGAAGGATTTATGTCTCTGAGCCATCAACTGAAACCTGTTCACAACCATTAACAAATACAAAAAAACTTAATGCAAAACCAGGTATTTAACTCCAGCACTCCTCCCTTCCTCCATATGATTTATTTAGATTATCTCAACCTAAACTGCAAAAAGACTTATTACTGAATTCAGTATTAGAATACAACTTGAAACATGTACAGAGTCTGCTCTTAAGAAGGAGCTGAGCAATAACTGCTTGAACACCAATGTCTGTTATGCCTTAAATCATAGCGGTGAAAGATATTACCAGTTCTTTAAATTTGCTGAAATTATCTAAGACTCTGACATACGCCAGATTTGCGGCTTAAGATAAAATATTGAAAAACATTCCCTTAGGAGAGATATTTTTTTGTTTACAATAGATAAAATCTGACTGTTAAATGGAAGCAAGTAAAACACAATCACACAGGCACTGTCTCAAACATGCATGTTAAACTCTTTTTAAAAAAAAAGAAGAAAACACACTGTACCATTTACCATTTTTCATGGTTCTGCTGAGGACAAACATATGGAGAAAATAAGCTACTCTGTAGATCTTATTTCACTCCAGTGTCTGTGCTTTTATTCTCCCTGTCACAGCCAAGTTGAGAATTTCCTCTTTCATGATAATAAGCAGAAAGTTCACAGATCTCAAGGCAGCAGGGCAGGAAGTTTGCAGTTTGAAGGATTTCCCCTCTTCAATGGGACAGGGGAGGAGAGAAAAGTAAGAGGGGGCTACTGTGAAATCTTTTGCAAACTTAAGCAGCTGATTTGGACATACTTATCTCAGCAGCGATGCTACCAACACCGTGAGGAAATTAAACACTGTCCACAACCACTCTGTAATAATTCGTCCCTTTGGCTTTGAGAGACTGAACACTCCTGGCTCTCTGATTAGGGTATTACCCGGCACAAGTAATCCTATCAGCAGTGATAGATGTAGAAGGAAGCTAGAAGTGCTGCAGCACAGCCTTCACCAGAACGCGCTACCTTCCCAGCTGACCCTGTATCACAAGACAGGAGTGAATGCCACATGTGGCTTTAATGCCAAGCAGCTGCTGCACACCCGCACCCCCTGTGTCCTCCCCCTTTCCCCCCCTGCACCGCCGTGTTTCACGCCCTGTAAGGACCACAAGCTCCCACACCCGAGGCAGACCTGAACCCAAACATGTTACCCCCCTTCGCCTCCGTGCCCCGAGAAGTGAGATCAACCGTGATGAAGTGAGTTCACCGGTACAGGCTCTCTGAGGAGGGCAGCTGAGGGAAGTAAGGGGGAAAGACACGACCCCTCTCCAGCCATTTCAAAACCTGTTACTCTCCCTCCCTTCTAAGCAAGGGCGCTCGGGGCGGAAATCCCTCTCTCGGCTGCGAGTCCCGCCGTCCCGCGGGCGGCAGCCTGCCCCGCGGTGGGCGCCGGCTCCCCGGCGCGGGGTGAGCGCGGCCCCACGGGCACAGCGGGCGAGGAGAGACGACGCCCCTCCCGCTCCGCACCCCTCCGCTCACCGACACCAGGAACTCCAGCGTGCCCACGTAGTCCCGCTCGGTCTTGAGCAGCTCGTTGAGGACGCAGACGCGCAGGCGAAGCTGCTTCTCCAAATCCTTCCCGCTTTCCCCTTTGCCTTCCCCTTTGCTTTCCTCTGTCATGGTGCAGCGAGGAGGAGCGGTGCTCCCAGCCCGGCGCCTTTCCCGGCTGCAGGCAGCACTGCCTGAGCGCCCCGGCACTGCGGACAAGGACAACAAAAGACCCCGCTAAGTTACATAGCGGGACCGGGGTCCGGCCGATCCCCAGCTTCACAGCAGCTCCAGCCTCTTCTCACCCAGCTCCAGCAGCGGTCCGAGGTCCGGAGGCGAGGAGCCACCGCGATGCGTCCTCCTTTCCCGTCAGGAAGGGGACACAGCCTGAAGGAAACGAGCGGTCACTGGTTCCCAGCTCGCCCTGTTAGCTGAGAGGGTGGAAAGCCTCCGCAGCAGCACAGACTTGGACATTAATCAAAAGCTTTGTATCCATGTGACTCCAACCCCCTTCCTCTCCCCCCTCGGCCCCCCCTTCGCTAAATCTCAGGAAAAAGGAAAGGAAACAACTTCAGGGAAGATTGCGTGCCAGCAGCTGCTTGTTTCACACACAAGCTGCGAGCTCCGGTTTGAGGCTAATTGGAGATCTCCAACAACAGAGCACAAGAATTATAAAAATGTCCCAGCAAGCTGGCCGGCCAGGGAACCAGCAGTTGTTTTTGTTTTGGTTTAATCGTCAACAAAAGAGCCATTCCAACTTCCCCTTCCACACCTTCCCAGGAGACGTATATTACGATGTGTATCGCGACTGATGTGCGTTACCGATACATGCTTTGATACTCTTCTGAACATGGGCAGCTAAGCATGTGCGTGTGCTAAGCAGGTACAAACAGTACATTCTACAGCAGGAACAACAAAGTTTTTTTCCAAGATTGGGGTTTTTTCCTAGGTTGGTTTGTTTATTGAAGCGAGGTGCTATAAAACCCCCCAGTTTTCCTGTCTGCAGAGGAAGTTCAGATATGCATGATACACTAAAAAGGTAAAAAAGGAATTCAGTAACATTTTCAAACAGTTGGCAAAAAAAACACCCCAAAAAGTAGCGTATAGCTACTTTATACAAGAGGAACCAGCTTCTTGAAAATGTTAGGGCACTACTGTGGGAATTTTGAGACCACTGATGAAAGCTAAAGATTTCTCTGGTTAGCTCTTTGATCTGTGACTGGAAAGAAAGTCCAGGTCTTCAACCTAAAGATTCCATATCTTCCTACACCTGCAACATCCTATAAGGAAGGAATAAATGAAATCCAGAGTGTAAAACTCTTCAATAGCTGCAGGACAAACTGAGGCAGTGAGAAGAGTCCTTCCTGGGAGAAAATAAGCATAAGCCATTTGTGTTTTGATAACTAGACATCATCGAACTGTCTGCTTCAGACATCTTTTGGGAAATGCAGAATACAGTTCCCACAAGATGTTTCTCAAAGAGCAGAAATAAAAAAGCCTGTTTCTTGAATGAGCCCTACATCCCTTTATCCGCCCCTTCCCAAACACACAGCTCCCTCAGGTAAAACCTAGGCAAGAGGCAGCTGCTGGGACCAGTTCTGCTATATGTATCCTGCTTAGCCATTTATGCATGTGCAGACTAGCCTGTGAACTTGCCTACTGACCTCCCTGTAGCTCTTTCTTTGATGGGACACTAGTCCATTCCAAAAGCAGACACCGATTTTCATGAAAATCAGAACTTAATGTTTTTAATTATCAAATCCCCTGACTAATCTGGTTAAAGTGGACTGATGGGTTGAAAGCAGACTGGGGCAGAAAAAACAACACAGTTCAATCACTGAAACGTCCATAGGAAACCTGTCTAAAATAGGTATGCCTGGTGATTAGCTCAAAACTTCACCCTCTCGGGTGGATTTCACCAGCGAGGCACACAACCAAAAATGGTAACTGCCCTGATCCTATGGAGGAGGTTAAGGGCTTCACACTTGCGTACGCTAGCACCAAGGGGAGGGGGGTATGTGTAATTGATCCACTGAACCCCATGATGAAGTTTCCTCAAGTGATAATCAGCAAAAGGATCCAAGAGCACTGGACTAGAACACCAAACTATAGCTTTCCCTCTCCTGAATGCATGTGGGTGCCCTTTCTTAGGCAGGCATGGCTAGATGCTTCCAAGTAGTTACATGTCCTGTGAGCCAGCACCCTCTCTTTCTTTTAGGAGAGCAGAAAAAAGGGACCACTACAGTTTCTGATTTCAGGCATTCCCCCTTGCTATTGGCTTCAGCCACATGCCTTTAGTTGTCACAACCCACATGCAAGCTCACAGACCAAGCTGAAGGCTAAAAGAAGCAAGAGGACCAGCTTACTTTTACTTCCCCATCATCTATAGCAGTAAGAATCCCTTTCCTTCACATGTTCATCATCTTATGCCAGGAGACCTTAAAGATGAAGTGATTCTTGTTCCAGTTTACACTCCTGCTGCCCTCACACAACTGACTCTTGCTTCTTCATTCAGGCAGGCAACTCCAGCTATTTGGGCCAGCAGAAGCATTACTGACAGCATAGAAGAGATTTTTATGACTCACTTAAGGCCACTGAACCCAGCAAAGCCCACAACAGATGTGCAATGATAGGAAAAGTAGTTCTAAGTACCAGACAATCTATGAAAAACATACGTGCATACAAGCTTAGCCAATTTTCCTGACAAACTACTTGAAGGACTAACAACAAGGGCAAATTACTCTTTTCCCCTAGATTCAGGAAAAAGCTGAATTGCTGCAATTGTAGTTTTCACTACACCAAAATTAGGGGCAAAATAAGTATAAAACAAAAGAAAGGTAGAGCATATACAGAAGTTGAAAATTTTCAGCCTAAAAAAAAAATAAGCAACTAAAGAGCAGATTTTACACTGTGATATATCAGTGAACTTGACTATTAGGTAGTACAACCTGTCTTAAACACAGAAACAAGTCATGTAAAAGTGTATTGAATATGCCAGCATGTGAAAGACAGCAAATCTTGCTACCTGTGGAAAAAGCCACAGGTTTGGAGAAACTGCAAAACCCAGATTGCCTCCATAGGATGCTCTAACTTTGGAATGCAACAAGAACTGTTTCAGTCCAAGAGTACTTCAGGCTCAAGTTTGAATAAATAGAGTCCTGTTGAAAAAATATGGCACCACGCAACTTTTGTCCTATTCACAAAACCACATCATTGAGGATGGATAGGACCTCTCAAGATCAACCCTCCTGTCAAGCAGGGTCACCCACAGCAGTCTGCCCAGGGCAACAGGACAGGTTGTGCAGCCAGGTTTTGAGTATTTGCACAGACAGAGACTCCACAGCCTCTCTGGGAAACCAGTGCCAGTGTTTGACTAATGTTCTACAGTAAAAAAAAAAAAAAAAGAAAACAAAAACCCCTTGCCTTGTGATCAAACAGAATTTCATGGGTTTTAATGTGTACCCATTTCCTCTTGTCCTGTCAGCAGGCACTACCAAGTCTGGCTCTCCTTTCATTCCATCCCATTAAGCATTTAGAAACCTTGATAAGATTACCCAGGAGCCTTCTCTCCAGGCTGAACATCCCCAGCTTTCTCAGGCCCTCCTCATATGTAAGATCTTCCATTCCCTTAATCATCTTTGTAGTCCTATCTGATGACCTGGGATGTGTTTCTAGATATTAAAACCCTTATGCATGACAGATCTAGTAGTTAAACTTCAACGATCTGCCATGACACTTGCATTGTCTATGGGAAAACCACATGGATGTGCTTCTGTGTTGCTACTGAATGATGGCTATCAGTGTAAGACAGCTCCAGTATCTCATGTGAATGAAATCAAACATTTGGGAGGACATGCTATCTTGTATCACAGCGCTGTGAAGGACTCTTCAGTCCAGCTGGGAAATTCAAATTGTCCTATTTTCAGAGAAAACTGAAATACCTTTCTGAAGCTGTAACACTACATAGGACAGTTTACTTTGCAGGCTGCTTACCAACACTGAAGGGTTTTCTCTCTTCTAGGTTACCCTTCCTCAAGTAAGAAAAACAGGGACAGACTAACACAAGCCAGCCATTTCTACACTCCTTGTAGAAAACAGTACTGGGGGTCCCTTTTCTCCAGGTAATACTGATAATGCAGTTATTTCTCCCATTCTCAGCTAAGCGGTCTGTGCAATACAGAAATGGCTATTAAAGCTAGCACTAGCTATTTTCCTGTTGCAATCTTCACTACCAGAATTTCACAGAAATTAAAAAACCCAAAACAAAACAACGAAACCACATAAAAATTCTTCAGACACCCATCCAAGAAATGTGATCAATGAACAACACTAAAAATGTTCAATGGAATAAAGCCGGTTTGTTTACAGGTGACTTCAATACCCTACAGAGCAATGAAAAGGTTAATAAGTACTAGACTAGCTGTAAACTGCTATGAAGTAAGTGTTTGAGGGTGATTAAATCGAGGAGCTCCCTTTTGACACTTTGCTGTGTGCTCATTCACCACAGAGGTTACACAAGACCAGCTCTGCAGTCACAGGTTTTAAAGAGAAGTCATTACTTGTACAGGATGGACCCTAAGAATCGGTTCTGTAATCTTCCTTTATAGCATTTTTGAAGGCAGATGGAGATACTTGAACCACAAAGACATTTAAATGGTCCCAAGCACTTTAAGTTGTGGAGGCAATGTAATATCAACATAACACTGACAGTGAACTCATGTAATCAAAAGACTTCAGCTGGTATTCTGAACACCAGCTGGTGTGTCCCCCCAAGAAACCAGACTTTCTAACCCCAAACTGCCACAATATTACTTTCCACACTTTCAGAACATGTTTTCTCCAGAAGCCTCTAATAATGATGCAAATCTACCTGCAAGGCTTTCAGCTATTTTATTCCTGGCAGCACAAGGGACACAGCAAGTGTTTGCAGCAAACAGAACCTTAACATTCAGCTTTACTTAGCATGTAAAGAACTAGTGCACGATCCAGATCTGATTTATCCAAAAATAAATCTAACAGGATATATTATAACTACTAAGAAAAGGGGTGACTTTTAATTCACGTAAAGGACCGCATTTGATTTTCCCCATAAGAATCAATTGTACTTTTAAGAAATCCTGCAGCAAGAAGGCATCTGAGTCTTCTAACAGCATGTGCTCACTACAGATGTTTTTTTTCTTGAGAAGACTATCTAGCATGAGCTACTACATCTCCAGAACATCAAGACAGGACTACCATTAGTTCACACACCTTTTGCATTTAAATTGGTATTGAGCATCAGCTACCACAAATGCATGGCAAGGTCTGCTCAGGAAACTCTCATCAGCTGAGACCTTCCACAAAACCATCATGACAAAGTGAAAATTATCTTTATGAGGTTCAACACTAGCTTAGTGTACCTTGATCTAAGTTATCTAAACTAAACCCTCACCTTTTGTAGTATCTAAGCTGAAGAACAGAATGGACAGCTGTGGACAATTACCCCACCTCAGTTTTAAGAGGACATCTGATTATAGCATCTTCACAGGAGACATTTAGCAACATTTGTAAAAGCTGATAGCAAACTGAATCAAAATTAATTACAAACCCTGTGAACTCAAGTAAGCTGAATGCAATTTATGACAGTAATCTCAAAAAACCTCCCACATCTTAGTGGGAAATAAAATTGACAGAGAATGCAAAGTCTTCCATGTTGCTAGCCAGATTTTTGTCACTCTGGATCCTCTGTGGGACAGAAACCATAACTGATCAATTAAAGCACCTTTTTGATCTGCTCACTGGAGCTCTGCAGGAAAAAACAACCAGAGAGTGAGGAGCAGTGCTTAATCTCAAAACAGTGACAGAAAGATAACCACTTCTTTGACTGTTGGATGACAGAGTAAACCAAAACTCGATATGGAGAAATGTGTAATGAGTAAGTAAACCATTGGGTTTACTT
This sequence comes from Zapornia atra, assembly GCA_013400835.1. Classification (NCBI taxonomy): domain Eukaryota; kingdom Metazoa; phylum Chordata; class Aves; order Gruiformes; family Rallidae; genus Zapornia; species Zapornia atra. The sequence goes on along the minus strand of VZTU01002560.1, from coordinate 87,284 downwards.
TAAGGTAAAAAGAAAACCAATCTTGTAATAATAAGAACCTAATTATGAGCTTTCAGGAGAAATGATACTTGATGTACAGCAAGTTCTCCATAGACAGTAGCATGTTTGTTTATAGTTAATCAGAGGACAGCAACTCATCAGTAAGTTTCCAGCATGAGTGGTTAAACTATTGCAATTTTCTATCTTGCTTTATTTACTGGATGAAGGCATACAGGAGCCTTAAATATCAATCAACTGAAAGCCCAAGTAAAAAAAAAAACCAAAACAAAACAAATCACCCAAATAAAAACCCCCACCCCTCAATTCCTACTTTGTCAGAAATTATTTTTTATGCTTGCAAATGTGTTTGAGAGGGAGGGTGGGGAGCAAGCAAGGAGAGGTAACATCAAGCAGATGTCCAGAAGCAAGCTATACATACATGTAAGCAGAACAAAAAGCACGTTGGTAATACGGGCACAAACGAAACAGCATTTGACCAGCCTCAAGATTTCCATTCTGCTTTAAGTAACTAATACTTGTACTATATCTCTTTGTCTCTGCCAAAGCAAGAGTAAATACACAGAATCACACACAGAATCACACAGAATCTTAGGGGTTGGAAGGGACCTCAAGAGATCATCAGGTCCAACCCCCCTGCCAAAGCAGCTCCCTATCTCATATTACATAGATAGGCGTCCAGATGAGACTTGAATATCTCCAGAGGAGACTCCACCACCTCCCTGGGCAGCCTGTGCCAGGGCTCCGTCACCCTCACTGGGAAAAAGTTCTTCCCCATGTTGGTGCGGAACTTCCTATGCTCCAGCTTACAGCCATTGCCCCTTGTCCTGTCCCCACAGACCACTGAAAAGGGGCTGGCCAATTCCCCCTGCATCCCATGTCTAAGATATTTATAAACACTAATCAGGTCCCCCCTAAGTCTTCTTTCTTCCAGGCTGAACAGACCCAGCTCACTCAGCCTTTCCTCATAGGGGAGATGTTCCAGACCCCTAATCAACTTTGTCGCCCTTCTCTGGACTCTCTCCAGAAGGTCCCTGTCTTTTTTATACCAGGGAGCCCAGAACTGGACACAGTACTCCAGGTGGGGCCTGACCAACGCAGAGTAGAGGGGGAGGATCACTTCCTTTGACCTGCTGGACACACTCTTCCTGATGCATCCCAGGATCCCATTGGCTGTTCAAGTTATGATGTGCTATAAGGTACATGGCAGCTGAGCTTCTCTTTTTTCTCCTAGTTTCTTTTGTCCCTCAACGACATGCGTAGATAATAAAAACCAGCTGAGAGAGATGCTGAGTTCACCGGTTAAAGTTGAAAGTACAGACCAGACTGCCATTATACTCCAGAGGTTTAACAATGACGATACCCAAAGCTGGTATTTCATGTTTCCAACGCTTTGGAGAACACAACAGCAGAGAGAGTATTTTGAAACCGTTCTGAATTAGGGGTTCTTGCAAGACCTGCCAATGAAGAAAAGATAAACTTTAAACTAAACTGAAAAATTAATTTGAATTTTATTATGTTTGACGCACTGTCTTTATTAAATAACTGAAAGAATGATAACTACTGCAGAGAAATCTAAATATGTTCTTCCTTAGGTAGTATTGGTACTGTCAGAAGATGAAGCTTCTGCCAAAATGAATCCTTTAAAAATCTTTTTTTTTCTATTAGAGATTATTACCAGAAAAGCAGAGTAAGGCTAGAAATGCCCCAGAAACATAACCAAGTACAGCGCAGGATTACAGTATTCGTTTGGTAGAAGATTTTTGTATGGAGGACTGAAACCATTCCCTTTGTAAAAGTAGATTTTTTTAAAATCTGAACAGCATGTTTACCACTGTGGTAACTTACCTCTTTATAGCAAGCTATTTTACAAATTATGGTTAGCATGTCCTGATAGTCTCTGTTCATTTGTCCAAACAGGGAACAAGCCTAGTCTCTGCAGTCCAAGCCACGTGCTTTAACCATGAAACAACATGACACAAGGTTAGATCATCAGCTGACATAAATCACCATAATTCCATTAATTTCACTGACCATTAAAGACTCAAATGAAATATGGACTAGCAGCCTAACCCTACTTGAACTATCACCCATTTATTTTAACTGTGTATGTGAAAAAGAACAAAGGCTGGACTTGTAGCAGTTATTGGGAGGCAGAAATGTTGCTATTTCACAGTGTGTTCCTAATGGGCTTTTCTTCTCTGAGAAGCTGGGACAGAAAACGTTAAAAACAAAAGAGAAAAATCGCTGTCAAAAATTCGATGAACTAAACAACACACAGATTCCTTCATAAATATGCTTTGTTCTTCAATCATAAAAGGGTTACACATTGATATTAAATGTTTGTACAATACTTATATAAAGCACAATAATTTTCTCTGAGTCACTTTCTCTTCAACTTTTCCTTTCACTTCTACCTATCATAATAACATATATGACATTATCAATAAATTCATATCATTTGCCCCCAGTGAGCTATAAAATGTCAACTATACCAGTACAAATTTCTTTCAGCAAAACTGATTGAACAAGGCTGTATAGCTTTTTTTTTTTTAAAAAAAAAGGCCAAACTTCTTCATTCAGCTGCTCTGTGAGGAATTTGTTTCCATAACACAAACATTTTGATATATCACTTTAAAAACTGCAATTTACTTGCAAAAATTAAGATTTAAGGTAGAAATATGAACCAAATTTTATACAGTAGAAAGAGAAGAGATTCCATTTTATGCTAACTTCTACCTGAGTTTAACATAAACATCTAGATCTAGTCATACTGACCAAACTCCAAAGTTTCTTCACTTTTTTCCCCACAGTTTGTTTGTATGTGTCATTACAAATCCAGGTCATGTTGGGGATAGAAGGATCTCAGCCTATCAATAATCACAGCTGTCCTCCTTGGACAGGCTGGAGAAGTGGGCCCAGGTGAACCTCGTGAGGTTCAACAAAGCCAAGTGCAGGGTCCTGCACCTAGGTTAGAAAAATCCTCATTATCAGTACAGTTTAGGAGATGATGTGCTGGAAAGCAGCTCTGAGGTGGACAACTTGTGGGTACTCATGAATGAAAAGCTGAAGATGAGCCAGCAGTGTGCATCTGCAGCCCAGAAGGCCAATTGCATCCTGGGCTGCATCAAAAGAAGCGTGGCCAGCAGATCAAGAGAGGTGATTCTGCCCCTCTACTCTGCTCTGGTGAGACCTCACCTGGAATACTGTGTCCAGCTTTGGAGCCCTCAACACAAGAAGGACACGGACCTGTTGGAACACATCCAGAGGAGGGCCACAAAAACGACCAAAGGGCTGGAGCACCTCTCCTATGAAGACAGGCTGAGAGGGTTGGGGTTGTTCAGCTTGGAGGAGGCTCCGGTGGGACCTTATAGCAGCCTTTCAGTACCTGAAAGGTGCCTATAAGAAAGCTGGGGAAGAACTGTTCACAAGGGCATGTAGCAATAGGATGAAGGGGTAACGGTTTTAAATTAGAAAAGGGTAGATTTAGGTTAGATGTTAGAAAAAAGTTTTTAATTTGAGGGTGGTAGACCTCTGGCACCAGTTGCCCAGAGAGGTAGGGGAGGCCCCATCCTGGAGATATTCAAGGTGATGATGTGGATCTGAGCAACCTGACCTAGTAGAGATGTCCCTGCTTACTGCAGGGGGCTTGGACTAGATGATCTTTAAAGGCCCCTTCCAACCTAACACATTCTATGATTCTATGTTCCTTCAGAAGCCACTGATACACAAAACCATGAGTTTTTCCACTTTTCCCCAGTTTTCTGCACTGCCAACACACTTCTGAGACTACTGTGTTTGTTTTTTAGAAAACTCTTCTATGTAGGCTTTTGACTGATCTTGGTGGTATGATGCAAGTGACTACCACTCAGGCATTAAACAACATGACCGGGATCTAGTAGGCACTTACTCTCTTACCTTTCCTTTAAGGGAAAAAGGCCTGTGCTGTTAACTGATAAAATTGGGATTAAAAAAAATCATGTACCAACACACTAATATTACTAGTCAGAATGGAGGAAGGACAGTCAAAGCAACAGCCCTTGCACTTCAGGCAGAAACTGGTTAAGAAAACAACAGTCCTTAATTTTGGGGCAAGTTAATTGCAGCTCTTTGAGATTATGACAATTATTTTTTTTCACATGTACAACTAATAATACAAGTGTTTAAGAAATACTTTGGCCAGCTAAATCTAAACACTGAGGTTATATCTCTTCCCTGCACCATGGGACTGGATAATAACCATCTCTGTATCTAGCCAGGTAAGAGAGACAGGTTTCCTCTAACCTGCGTGGTTTTATCTACAGCTCTAAAACCCCTTTTGCCCGGTCCCTATACTAGGAGTCTAGAAGGAAGTACAAAAACTGTTACAGTAACATAAACCAATCATACAGGTGGAAGTGACCTATGGAGCACTTCTAGATTATACATCCTACTCAAAGAAAGTACAGTTCAAGCAGGTTATGCAATTAAGTTTTTTATATCTACTACTCTGGGCAACCTGCTCCAGTATTTCACTGCTCCCGTGGGGTTTCTTTCCCTTACAGAGTCAGTATTTTTCATGTTACAACTTGTGTCTGTTGCCCATCATCCTTCCACTGCATGAATCTGAGAAGATTCTGGCTACATATCTGTAGACCTTGCTGCTTAGAGAGCTACAGAGAGCAGCACCACCACCACCTGCTCATCTAAAGGATGAACAAACCCATGTGGTTTCCTCAGCCCCTCCTCATACATCACGTTGTCCAGCCCTCTAAGCTTCCTGTTGGCTCTCTGCTGGACTCATTCCAATATATGTGTCTCTTTGGTACTGGGGAGCCCATAAATGGGTACAGTACTCCAGCAGCAGTCTCTGAAGTGCTGCACACAGGGGAAGAGTCACTTCCCTCAATCTGCTGACTAAACTCTTGTTCTTATACTCAGTCCAGTATGACATCCGTCACTGAATAACCTCTCCTCATGGAGCGAATGCAGGACTTGCTGACTCTGCTGATTTTAAAACACGTTTATTCTGCCAAGAAGCAATGCAACCTGAAAGAGAGCCAAGCAGTGCCTCAATATTAATCTCCTCTTGGTTATTAGCGAAGTTTAGCATCATTCTATGGCTAAGAGAAGTGTTAAAGGTCAGCAGCAGTATAATACTTCTCTGAGACAAAAGCTTACTAGAGGCAGGATATAAACGTGCCTGCCAGTGACAGCACACTGATTTATGAGTGCTGAAAAATCAGTAATTTGAATAAAACTTAGGTTTGGAACAGCAACCATTTATGGCCATCCATAAAGGCTGCGTAGCAATAAGTGCTGTAAGGCAGCCCTGGGAATGGATGATGGGGAATTTCCTGTGGAAGTAGCATTTTTATTTTCCACAGTAAGAATTCCCACTTAGCTGCTATGACATTGTTTGGAATCTAGAAAGTTTCCTGTACAGGTGGTCCGTGAAAGCTGAGAGGAACTGCAGAAATGTTTGTGCAGCTCAACAGCACACAAACACATTCTGTCAGCAACATGAAATCACAGTTTAAAAAAATGTTTTAAAAAAGTTTCACTATACTGGCAAAGACACATGGCACACCGGCCAGGAAGCAGTAAACTAAGAACTGAATCTGGGGTGCACCACTAATTTGTTATGTAAGCACCGTTAAGTCATTCCACTGCATGCCCCTCTGGATTCATACCAGCTATTAGCTCCATTTACACACCTGACTACCACTAACCCTCAAATCAATAGAGGTGGGTTGGGGAAGGGTGGGGTTTGGCAGCTGTTATGTTTTCATTAGGCCTTTGTAACTCATGCTACCTTGCTCACATCATCTCAAAAATACCTGGTGGTATTTCCACAAAGTACCTTCCACAATAAAAAGAAACAAATGTGCTGCCTTGGTAAGCTGGAAGTATTTTTCCCTTCTCAGACAACAGAATGTTTTAGAGTAATAATGTTGCCTCAATATTTATCCTTTTTTTTTTTCAAATATCTGCAATAAATAATATTTTATTTCTACTTTACAAAGGAGTTCATGTACAACAGTACCACAGCCATAAGATCTGCTGCCCCAGCAAGTTACCACAGATTTGCATACCATGACACGTTTGGGTCTTTACCTTGAATCATTACTATTCATATCTAGGACTGTTTAGCCTAGGCTGAAACTCTATAGCCTGAAGAAAAGAAGGTGTGGACTGGAAAGAGGGGAAGATCCTTTCTTCTGGGAAGAGTCCAGCAGAGGGCCACAAAGATGATTAAGGGCCTGGAGCATCTTCCCTACGAGGAAAGGCTGAGTGAGCTAGGACTGTTCAGCCTTGAGAAAAGAAGACTAAGGGGAGACCTTATTAATGTTTATAAATATCTTAGGCATAGGATGCAGGGGGAAATGGCCAGCCCCTTTTCAGTGGTCTGTGGGGACAGGACAAGGGGCAATGGCCTCAAATTGAAGCACTAGAAGTTCTGCACCAACATGCAGAAGAACTTCAGGGTGAGGATGACAGACACTGGAACAGGCTGCCCAGGGGGGTTGTGGAGTCTCCTTCTCTGGAGATATTCAAGACCCATCTGGACGCCTACCTGTGGGACCTGTCCTAGGGAACCTGCTTTGGCAGAGGTGTTGGATATGATGATCTCTGGAGGTCCCTTCCAACACCCACAATTCTGTGATTCTGTGATCTCATCAGTGTATACACACACATACAGGGAGACTCTAAAGAAAATGGGAGTCAGGCTCTTTTCAGTGGTTCCCAGTACCAGGACCAGAGGCAACGGGCACAGACTGACACACAGGAGGTTCCCTCTGAACATCAGGAAACACATTTTTTTCACTTTGAGGATGAGTGAGCACTGGAATGGGTTGCCCAGGGATGTTGTGGAGTCTCCCTTAAGAGATTTGCAAGAGTCATCTGGACACGGCGCTGGGCAACAAGCTCTAGATGGCCTTACTTGAGCAGGAGGATTGGACCTGATGACCTCCAGAGGTCCTTTCCCACCTCAGCCATTCTGTGATTCTATGAATTGCCAGAGTTGATCGGAGAGTTTTGATCACAAGCACAAAGTCCAGGGGATGGCAAGTTACTAAAGGGTCCTAGAGGAACGGGGGAGTGGGACTGTTCACCAGGGAGTGTAGTGACAGTACAGGGGGTAATGGCTTCAAGCTGAAAGAGCATAGGTTTAGATTAGAGGCTAGGAAGAAATTCTTTACTATGAGGGTTGCCCAAAGAGGTTGCGGAAGCCCCATCCCTGGCAGTGTTCAAGGCCAGGTTGGATGGGGCTTTGGGCAGTCTGATCTAGCAGAGGGTGTCCCTGCCCATTGTAGGGAGGTTGGAACTAGATGGGCTTCGAGGTCTCTTCGAACCCAAAGCATTCTATGATTCTAATACAGTTCAACCAATTCATTAATGATAGGACACAGGTGCATCCTCAGCAAGTTCACATACAACAAAATCAGGAGTTGTTGATATCCAAGATCATTGTGCTGCCATTCAGAAAGACCTCAACAGGCTGAAGAAAAAGGTAAAGAACCCATGATGTTCAAAAAAAGGGAATGTGAAGTCCTGTACCAGGGAAGAATTAACTCTATGCATCTGCACACACTGGCAGCCAACCAGCTAGAAGACAGATTTGCAGGGAAGGGCCTGAGAATTCTCTAATGGACAAGATTAACATGAGCCAACAATGTGCTGCAGTCCCATGGATAAGACCAACATGGAGCAGAGGAAAAATGTAAGAAGGAAGCAGCAAAAGAAACAAGGAGCAGCAGAAGGAAACTCCTACACACTGACCCCAACTGCTTGTGCCACCCATCACCACACAAAAGGGACTGGGAGTAACCCACAGCAATAACAAGGGGAGACAGGAAGATAGAGGGAGAGGTATCTGGAGTGAAGTTAAGCCTCAGAAAATGAAATAAAAGGTGGTTTTGCCAAGTCTTTCATTGTTTATTTTCTTTCTTAATACCCACATCAGTAATTAAACGTCAGCTAGCAATAAATTCTCCAACTGGAATTTGTCTTGCCAATGACTGCCCTTTGACTCCTGTAACAGCCATACCCCATCTCTAGCCCTCCCTTGACACTTCTCCCCATGTCAGCACATGCAGCACCTACCCCCTCAGTGCCTTAGAAGTCTCACCCCGCTGTTTCCTGCAGAACCTCAAAACTTCACTTGACCTGCACCCAAACTGCCCCAGCATCCCTAAATACACTAGCTCTGATTTTCACCTACAATTTAACCACGTTAACTGCAGCACTTCTGCAACCCAAACCCTACAGCTTCGCTCACATTTTGGCACAGTATCTCAAAAACTAAACGTGACACAGCAGCTGTGTGACTTACCGGTACATCACCTACCTGAACAATTCCTCAGTCTAAAGCAACCAGAGAAAAAAGCTTTTTCTGAAGGAACTTTACTATGAGAGCAATCATCAGCCTTTATTCTAAAGTACAGTGTCTGGTGTCTTCACCTAAAAATGCATGTAGATAATAAAAGCAGCTGTGATAAGAATTTAAAGAATAAAAATATCTGTGGAATATAACGCATTCCACAGAGAAAAAAAAAAACATCATATATACAGCAGCAAATCAATATCTGTGTCAATTAGAGCCTACATAGGAGACAGTGAGTAAAATAAGTGCCTGAAATGCAGTCTGAGGGTTGTCTCATGGCTTGAAACAGCCCAGTTAGTTATTTTAGTGAGCACAGGATTCCTGAGGCAAAACAAAACCCCATCCAATTTTCTTTTTTATTTGGGGGCAAGAAAGGTATAGTATCCTCTTCTGGTTATTAGGTGTCTGGACACAGTTTTGAGCAGCTGGCTCTGGGTGGTCCTGTCCAGGCAGTAGGCTGGACCCAAGGACCTCCAAAGGTCCCTTTCCACCTCAGCTGTTCTGTGATTCTGTGTGGCTGCCTTTGTAAATCCTCATAATGAGGACCCTACTTTGCAATTTAAATCTTAAAAAATTAACAGACAGCAACTTCAGGTTGACTATCCAAACAGTTTTTTCTGTCAAGTGTGAGCACAGAGATACTTTGTCAGGGCCCTGGGGGCACTTATCACTCCTAAAAGCTTTGCCTTGTCTCCCTGAGTCTCCACTGGCCCTGCCCACAGCTCAGGACCTCGTGTCAGCTCCCTGAGGCCATCAGCCCCTGCCCCAGTGATGCAGCTGCAGCATCCCACAGCTCCACCTGGCCATGGGCTCCACCAAGCCAGGCCCAGCTGTGCACTAACATTCCAGCCTGGCCTCTGCCTGTCCCCATGGCACTGCCCAGCCATGTCTTGTTCTCCTAACCGGGGCTGATCCTGACTCCCAGCTGCAGGCCTATGCCCCAGTTTGGCCCCGACCTGGCCCCAGCACCATGGCCCTGCCTAGAGGTCACCAGACTCGGCTGCAGACTCCTTCTCCATACCTTTCTGTATCTGTTCCTGCACTATTCAAAACACCAGTGCTGCTGCCACTGCAGTGTGTTTTTCATGGTTGGGTCTGCATTTGCTTGAAAAGCAATCGCTTCTGTCTTTTTATTCTGTGCTGAGTAATCTGTGTGTGCTTAACAGCACTAGTCCAGATCACAGCAATTAACAGAAACCATTGAGAAGCTTAAAGTAATGCACAACATGGGTAAGACTGCTTGACTTGAAAGGTTCATTAAATGACTGCTTATCTCTGAGAGTTTTTTTGCCTTGCAGTGATAATTTCTTTTTCTTTATCACCTTTTCCCCAGCCTAATTGTGCACAGACACTCTACTTTGCTGTTACCCATATTTCATCTTCTAGAAAAAAATATTTTCTTCATAATTGCTACTTCTCCTGCCAGTTGTGCATCTGCTAAAATGGTAACAATTTACCATTCTAAAAACGTGATTGTACCTTGTATTTATAAACAAAGGGAAATGTCTTACTTTTCCCTTTTGGCTGCACCATAGCCATTCTGTGTACTACTGTTGTTCTCATGCAAAGGAAGTGGAAGAAAACAGGAATGTCAGTTCATACAGACACCAATCATCCTCCAGATCTCAATTTTTATGTAAAATAGTAAATTAAGCAAAATAAAAATAGCTCAAATCATACTAAAGAAAGAAACATAAAACTTCTAAATAAATACTTTTGTGAAGTGCCTAACCATCATTCTTTAAGGTCAGTAAGGACCCAGTCACACAACCCTCAGAACCATAAAATAATTTAGGTTGGAAAAGACTTTTAAGATTATCGAGTCCAACCATTAACCTAACACTGCCACATCCAACCACTAAACCATGTCCCTAAGCACCACATCTACATGTCTCAATACTTTGTGGATGGTGACTCAACCAGTTCCCCTGGCAGCCTGTTCCAGTGCTTGACAACCCTCTCAGTGAGGGGGTTCCTCTGCTGTGGAGGGGGAGTAAACCAACAGCTGTGTGGTTGTTTTAACTGCCAGCTGGGTTAAGCCACAACAGATTAGCAACTGGGAGTTTTTTTAAGGCTTTGTCAAGATAAATATTTGCAGTAGTTCCAGAGGCCATGGATTATACCTGCATAACTCAGATATCGTAAGTATATTTCTAGAGGAGAAACAAAATTCAACTCCAACATTAAAGTGTTACACAATTTAAAATTATATTAATTGGTCTATATTGTCATGCTATAGAAGTATGGTCTATTTTATCACAGTTATGCTGAATACACTAATTTTCATTTTGATGGGAGTTTTTTCTTTGGTTTAGAGTTGGGTTGTATGTAGAGGCAAATATATTTTCATTCACAGAATCACTGAGGTGGGAAGGTAACTCTGGAGGTCATCTGGTCTGCCTGCTTCTGCTCAAGCAAAGCCACCTAGAGCTGGTTGCCCAGGACCATGTCCAGGTGGCTTTTGAATATCTCCAAGGATGGAGATTCCAATGCATTGGGAAGAGTGTGTCCAGCAGGTTCAAGGAGGTGATCCTCCCCCTCTACTCTGCGTTGGTCAGGCCCCACCTGGAGTACTGTGTCCAGTTCTGGGCTCCCTGGTATAAAAAAGACAGGGACCTCCTGGAGAGAGTCCAGAGAAGAGCTGCGAAGATGATTAAGGGCCTGGAACATCTCCCCTATGAGGACAGGCTGAGTGAGCTGGGACTGTTTAGTCTAGAGAAAAGAAGACTTAGAGGGGACCTAATTAATGTTTGTAAATATCTTAGGCATAGGATGCAGGGGGAAATGGCCAGCCCCTTTTCAGTGGTCTGTGGGGACAAGACAAGGGGCAATGGCTGTAAGCTGGAGCACAGGAAGTTCCGCACCAACATGGGGAAGAACTTTTTCACAGTGAGGGCGACAGAGCCCTGGGACAGGCTGCCCAGGGGTGTTGTGGAGTCTCCTTCTCTGGAGATATTCAAGACCCATCTGGATGCCTATCTGTGCAATATGAGCTGGGGAGCTGCTTTGGCAGGGGGGTTGGACCCGATGGTCTCTCGAGGTCCCTTCCAACCCCTACGATTCTGTGATTCTCTAGGCAACCTGAGCCATTGCTCGGTCACCCTCATGGTAAAGAAGTTTTCACATGGTAGACGGCAGAAGAATTATTCTCTGTTCCATCACTACACAGCCTTTTTTTTTTCCCTCCCCTTGTCATTTACCAGCTATCTGGCAAACAGCACTTCTTATAATGCAATTATTTTTATGCTTATTGAAAAAGTGCACAAAATGTCTGGGGAAGTGGAAGCCCAGAGATTCTGATGTGGCACCAGAGAGTGACAAAAAGAATAGATCTGAAGCAGAAACAGTTGTCATGATTACCAGCAAATTTCACAAAACTAAAAATACATGAGAACTATGAAAAATGTTCATGAGAAACATTTGAGTGTATCACAGAACAAGTTGAGTCATTTTGTGGTACACAACTGAAGGAACAAGAGCTCATTGATATGCCACTGGAAAATATGTCTTAAATGCAGTCGATCCACTGTCAGTATTGTAATATTGTCGTAGCAACTGTGATTAGGACAGAATAACATTTGAGGACATTTTAAGTACTGAAAACAAGTGAAGTGGTGATGACGCTCTCTCTGGACTGCTTTACACTGTGTAGGAACTTAACCCACAGCATTTTAGGTATCAGTCATAGTCATCACAGCTCTTCAAAATGTATCTTAACATTATTTGATTTCCCAGTAGAGGAATAGACACATCCAGTGTATTTATAGATCTTCCAGTGTTGTCTAGTCTGGGAAATTAACCATCTATTTAAAAAAAAAAGTATTTGTTTTGGTTACATTTCCAAGCTGATGACTAAAACATTTTAAATACCTAAATAACAAATAAACATTTTTTTTCTTTTTCTCACAGAAAAACCTGAGTTGTGTAGAAATATAAATTGATAGCAGAAACAGCTGAAGAGCAAGTAGAAGTAGACATTATCTGCAATCTTTAGGTAAGACCCTAAATCCACGTTTTTCATGACAGGTAACAGTCAAGTTTTCAACATAAAAGCAAAATAAAACCATGAGCTCACATCTTCTCTCATTTATTTTCTTTTTAAATGGCTAGGTTATAGAGTCCTCATTAAGCACATAAATGTACAGGATCTGAAGAATTGACAGCTGTCAGCTTTTACAGGAGTACTGGGTCAGGCTGGGATGGAGTTAAATATCATCCTAGCAACATGTATGGTGCTGTGTTTTAGACTGGTGACCGAAACAGTGTTGACAACAAACCAGGCTTTAGCTATTGCTGACCAGTGCTCACACAGCATCAAGGTTATCTCCTTTTCTCACTCTGTCCCTCAAAAAGTAGACTGGGGATGGGCAAGAGGCTGGGAGAGAACACAGCCAAGACAGCTGACCCCAACTGACCACAGAGCTATTCCTTACCATATGATGTCATGCTCAGCAATAAAACTGAGAGGGAGTTTTTCCAAAGTGGATGTTGCTCAAATACTGTCTGGGCATCACTCTGTGTGATGAGATTGCTCTTACTTAGCCTGGCGTATTTCTTTTCTCCTCCCTCCCCCCCGTCCCCCTTATTAAGCTGTCTTTATCTCAACTTATGAGTCATCTTCTTGCCTTTGCCATTCTGCATTTCTCTCCCATCACACTAGGAGGGTGTACAGAATATGCATGGCAAGGTTTTGGTAGCAGGGGGGCTATGGAGGTGGTTTCTATGAGAAGTTGCTAGAAGTTTCTCCCGTGTCCAACAGAACCAATGCCAGAGGGCTCCAAGATGGACCCACTGCTGGCCAAGGCTGAGCCCATCGGCAATGGTGATAACACCTCTGGGATAACATAGTTAAGAATGAGAAAAAACCCACCAGGAGCAGAGCAAGTGCAGCCAGAGAGAAGAGTGAGAAAATACAAGAGGAACAACCCTGCAGACACCCAGGTCAATGAAGGAGGAGGTGCTTCAGACACTGAGGCAGACGTTTCCCTGCGATCCCTGGATATCATGGTAGAAAACCCTGTCCTCCTGCAGCCCATGGAAAATTATAGGGAATAGAGATTCCACCTGCAGCCCATAGAGGACTCCACACTGGAGCAGATGGAGACACTTGGAGGAGTCTGGGACCCCTGATGGGAAAACTCCAAATTGTACTTCTATAGTTCAAGGGCATTCTTAAGTTACAAAAACTGTAGAGATTTAGTTAAATATTTTTTATTCCAACACTTCAACTTGCAGAGACCATCTTGCTAGTTCTTCACGTTTGGATATTAGAGTATTATGTCATGCAACATTCAAGGCCAGGTTGGATGGGGCCTTGTGCAGCCTGGTCTAGTGAGAGGTGTCCCTGCCCATGGCAAGAGGTGTGGAACTTGGTTATCTTTAAGGTCCATTCCAACCCAAACCATTGTATGACTGTCTTTTGAAGCATACTGTCCACCTGAGCTGAAGGAGTCATCTTTTTATCTATGGTTTTAACTGCCCTGTGTTGTCTTGGGTTCAAAGAACACCTGGAGACTGATGCTCTGACTTTGGGGATCCATACAGTTCTATCTCTGTCTCAAACAGTAGCACTACTGTTTTTTAAAAGTACTACTCACATCAGTAAAGTTAAATAGATACATAATTAGCAGCAGAATAAGAGATATGTTCAATTAATTTACAGTAAAATATCTTTCAGACTGTATAGTTCACCCAACTAATTGAGCTCCTATGCCAAGCAAAGAATAACTGCTAATTCTGAAAGCAATCAAAAATGTTTGAATATGTTTTATAGTACAGCATCTCAAGGGGAAAAAAAAGGAAAAAAGCCCCCACAAAACAACAAATCTCTTGTGGAAAGTCTAAAAGGTTTAAGGATGGAGGGCTGGCAAGTATTGGATTCTCCATCACTAACAAGGGAGAAAATTATATCAATTTCCAGTAGTTTTGATTACCCTGTATCTTATAAGCACTTGATTAGTTAAGTTTGGATTTTCCTGTTTAAAGTTTCAAATAAGAGGAAGTAGCAGTGTAAATCTTACAAATTTATGCTTTCTATAAATAATCTTTAGGTAAAGTAATTCATGAAGAAAAAGAGAGAGAAGACTTTAAAGAAGGGAGAAAAATCAATGAAATTAGGGAAGGCCAACCAACCTGTAAGAAAACTCAATTTTAGTGATTGTAGGTGTTCACTGTATTTAATATGTGTTAATCATCTTTATCAACAAGTGCCCTTTAATTACTGAAAAGGCACAGAGGAACTAGAAAGAACATGACAGATTAGTTAATTTTTGTATACTTTTAAGTTAATCTCCTCACTCATAACATTGATTACAAGAATAATAAAATTAACATTTCTTGGCAGAAGATGGCATTCTACTGTCTATTCAATTCTGGGTTTATAATTGGGTTTTTTCCTTTGAACGACTTTTCTTAGTATTCTGAAATGAAGCCCTGGCAAATTACAAAACAAGTCAGACTCAGATCTTACCAGGTAGGCTGTTTTTCCTGTGCTGAATTGGTAGTCACCAACACTAAAAGGAGAACTCGTGAGTTTGGTGCCTTTGATAAAGAATGGAAAACTAACCAATGGGTGTGCCTATCTATAAACACAGGGAACACAATGTACTCACCAAGTTCTTTGCTAACCCCATTAAGAATGTTTTCTTTACCTTCACATCTTTGTTAAATCCATAATTATTCATTCAGCCCACAATTATCATTCATCCATTACACCAGCAATATAATCAGAGCTTATCCAATAAGCCATAAAGCTCCAGACTGTGCACCTACCAGCACTAGCAGACTCAGCTACTCTGTAGCTATTATATGCATCTGTAACCATATTATACTATGTCACCTATGGTCCTTATATAGATTTAGGACTTCATTAAATCCAACATCTCTTACCTCAAGTGAAGAAAGTTCAAATTTACATCACAAACTACAAAAATAACAGGCAGAGTCTAATTTGAATGCAGTTTTAAACCACTATTCACTTCCAGAGCCAGCAACAGAAACCTACGCTCCCCCATGCCCAGAAAGGAATCACACAGATCTGCATAGCTGGAAAAACCATTCCATCCAAGGAGATGGAAAACACTCTTTCACACATAACTGCTGGAGGAATGATTTGTGTTATGAATCTGAAGGGAGAGATGTTTCTCCTGGAGAAAAACAAAACAATACAAAACTTCTGTGTACCATTTAATGCAAGGGCCTTTAAGTAAAGTTCTTCACGTAATCTGTACCTAGAAGTGAATGGACTTAATAGTTCACTGCTGTAGTGAAGGTTTTGTGGTTTTAGCTAGAGGTGCTGTTCCTTTCACCACTGTGGTGGTTTAGCCCTGGCTCGAGGCCAGGTGCCCACCAAAGCCAGTCTATTACTCCCCTTCCCAGGTGGACAGGGGAGAAAATATATATTAAGAGGCTTAGGAGTCAAGATAAGGACAAGGAGAGATCTTTTTATCAGCGATGATATGGGCGAAACAGACTCAACACAGTGCAGGAAAGAACTATTCTAATTTATTACACTACACTAGAAAGAACAGGGAAGAACCGGAGTCAGGAGTGCAATCAAATCTTAAAACCAATGCAACCAGATCTTAAAAACACGTTCCCCCCACCACTCCCTTCTTAGCAGACTTTAATCAGAATCTTGCTCCCTTCTTCCCCCCCGCTCGCAGTACAGGGGGGGCAGGGACTGGGGAATGATAGGGTTCTCAGTAGCACCTTCCCCCCACCCCTCCATTCTAAGCAGAATTCCCTTTAGCCATGATTTTACTCCCTTCTTCCCCCCCTGCTCGCAGTACAGGGGGGGGCAGGGACTAGGAAATAATAATGGGGTTCTCGGTTACTTCATGAGCTGTTTTCCTTTCCCAGATCTTAAAACACCTCTACCTCCCCACCCCGCTCCCTCCTTAGCAGACTTCAATCTAGTCATGATTTCACTCCCTTCCTCCCCCCGATCACAGCACAGGGGGGCAGGGACTGGGAGACGGGGGCTTCGGTCAGTTCCTTGCAAGTTGGTTTCCTTCTCGGCCGGGGGGGGGAAATCCATTTCCACACACCCTCCCCCTGCTGCACCGTGGGGTCCCACGCACTAGAGACAGTCCTCCACGAACTTTCTCCGTGTGTCTCATCAGCTGCTCCGCCTGGATCCCTGCTGTGGCGGGCAGCAATAAATCACAATGTCTCTCAGTCCCAGTCCTCCACGGGGTCACCAGCCTCCCCCCAGCAAACCTGTTCCAGTGCAATTCTCTCTCTCTCTCTCTCTCATCTCTGTAGGTTCCAAGTGCTGGCAGGGGCTTGCTTCAGCGTAAGGGTCACAGTGTCTTCTCTATGTCTCCACCTGCTCCATCCAGCGTGGAGCCCCTCCACGGGCTGCAGGTGGGGTCTCGGCCTTTACCATGGGGTTTCTCCACAGGCTGCATGGGCATCTTTCTCTCCGGCACCTGGGGCACCTACTCCCCCTCCCCGGCCTTGGTGTCTGTACAGCTCGTTACATCTTTTCACTCCCTTCTTCGGTGGCAAAATGCAGCTGCTTCCGGGTTGTTTTCTCCTATATGTGATTCTCAGAGGTGCTGTGACTATCTCTCACTGGCTTGGCCCTGGTCAACAATGATTCTGGCCTTGGATTGTTTACATTTTGGAGCTCCAGAGAATTCCTGCAGCTCCTCACAGCTGCCATTTTCTGCACCCCCTGTTCTTTTCCAGCACCCAACCTCGCAAAACCACGACAACCACAGAACAAAACAGCTGAAAAAAGCTCAGTGTGCCTGAATAAAAAACAAAAATAAATTATTTACCTTTTCCAGCCATATCAGCCATGATATATTCTTTTCCTCTTCAACCATTGCTTCCTGATAGCCTGGATAGTCAATGATGCGACAGTTATTACAAGCATGGCCTCAGAGGCTATGGTCTCACTCCTCTCAGGTCCTGTCCTTGCTCCCGACTCCACAAACATAGGATCTGCCTTGGTTTCTTCTGTTATTCTTCTGTCCTTTTGTCTTGCCTGATGTGTCTATTCTACAAACAGAAAGCATGATTAAAAACAACACTGGCACTTCAACACATTCACCCCCAGATACTCATTTCTTTACTCACTTCAAATAGGATTGACTCAAAAAAAATGTTTTTCTTCTGGAACATGTTCCACCCATTCTACTTATTCTACCAATAATGATTAGGAGAATTATTTCTATCAACAGTCTGTAGCTTAAACTATATGTATCAAACAATACAATATACTACTTTCACTTTATTTTATCTGATTTTCGTCTTAAATTAACTTATTGCTTCTTTACTGATAAAAATGTCACTCACAGAGTTATTGAGGAGAAGGAGAAAGCAGCAAGTGCCATACATAATTTATAATTTCTTTTGATTAATCACCTTCTGTTGACAGAACTGCACATCCTGCAAAAAGCTTGGATACATTAGGTAGTTTTACTGGACTGACAGCATATAAAAGCTACTGGTCACTTATTTATACAGAGATTAAAGTGAATTAAAACTGTAATCTTGGAAATAAATATAAAATTACTGAGGATTATTAATATAAGAACCTTCAAAGTTATAAAAGTAAAATTCTCAGCTACAAGCCTACTGTTGTCTTTTGGGTCAAAAAAAAAAATCAAAGGAAAACTTACTTTCGTTTTTTAATAAGGTCATTCATTCTTTCCCAATTTCAATTAATTCTACCAAAGCTTTCAGAGGATCTTATTCTAATTAAAGGAGACCATTTCTATGGAAAAATTGCAAAAGTATTTCATAGCAGCAATTCAGAGTTTTATCCTGACCTCAAGCCCTATCCTGTCCTTTTGTGACTGAAAAAGACACCTGGGGCTAAACACTTCCTTCTCAAGTCAGGACATCTAGAAGCTGTAACATTTATGTCTTCAGTTCTGTCACAAACTAGCAAAAAGAAAGAAATTAACCTAGTACCCTGGAGCAACATCATTCTGTAATAAGCACCCCAAAGAGCTGTCAAAGAGTCTAGCCATACCTTTCTCAATAAGTTCTGGTGCTCAGTAAGGCTGAGGATATTTAGAAAGTCCAGATGATGTACAGCTAGTCTCTCACCTGAGACTTTGTTTTGTACCAGGACATGCTGGTCTCTTATGAGCCCAGTAAGAAAGGCACTCAGCCTCCATAAGGTATCATTTAAAGTTCTGTTTATTAGAGATAACACTATAAAGAGAGAAAATTAAAGGGACTCTTACATGTGTCTACATGCTGGGAACTCCAAGTGGCACAGCACCAAATGCATCTCTGATCCATGTGTCATGCAGACCCCATCCATATAATTTTGGTCATTCAAGCTATTACAGGATTTTATTGCAAGAAAATAGCTCTATTCATCATTTCTACTGTCAAACAAAAAGGATGTTCACCTGAGAACTTCTTGCTGCTCTTTTAGATAAAGGCAAGGCCTCACAAGTGGTGTAGTCCCTGGTACCCAGTGGGCACTGCCGGCAGGCTTTCCTTTCACAGGGAGTCAGCTGAGTCTGTCACAAAGCTGAGGGACTCGAGCAGCACAGCACCAGCCTGAATGCAAAGCCACATGTGCAGCACAGCCCAGCCCTGGGCTGCTCAGACTGACTGATCTGTGGATCACTGACTCCTCGGTGTACAACGGACTTCTGGTCAGGATCACTGTGTACATCCTTCAGTCTGTTTCCTCTGTAACATTTGTGTGGCCGATGCTGGATTTTTTTACAGGGGGATGATATGATTCTGAAAAGCATTTACATTTCTCCCTAAAAGTTTAATGTGCCCATCCTGAAGGCTCCCTCTCCACTGCTGCTGTTCTACTGCAGAGAGAGCACAGGTCTCCTCATGCAGGTCACACTCAACTACAAAAACTCTGTTTCCACCACCCCTTATCCTTATACATCATGCACAAATTAGCATTAAATCAATTTAATTGCACAAACACACAGCTTTCTTCCTCTACTCAATACATACACGTAACCAGTAGTTGTGAAAACAGGAACCAAATGTAACAACAGATTCCAACGTCAGAAGACAGTGTCAGCCTAAAATTACACCAGATATCATAGTTTTTCAGACCTGAGTCAAGATGCTGGGGACAGGACTCCTTATTCTTCCCGTGAGCCTGGGTGCAGCTGCAAGCCGCCTGCAGCAGCAGCGCCCGCCGCTCCCCTTGCTGTGCAGTGCCCTCCCGTGGGCTCGCTCGGGAAAGACACCCACGGAGAAACCCAGCCCGGGAAGAGCATCCACACACTGGGTTGTTTTCCCAGGCCCTGTAAATACTCTGTACGCGTTTGAATTAGGCCACTGAAGTGGATTCACGGGAATTCTCACATACGCATACCTTTACAGAACTGTTCTTTAACTAAAGCAGGGATAAATGTATTAACAACCACCGCTTTGCATTTTGTGTACTTTAAACTGAAAATACAGCTCTTCATAGGTCTTCAGGGAATCTCTCCTTTAGGGAAAGGCTGAGAGATCTGGATCTGCTTACCCTGGAGAAGACTGAGAGGGGATCATCAATGACAGGACCAGCGGTGATGGGCTCAAACTGGAAACATGGGAAGTTCTGTCTGAACATGAGGAAAAACTTCTTCACCCTGAGGGTGGCAGAGCGCTGGGACAGGCTGCCCAGAGAGACTGTGGAGTCTCCTTCCCTGGAGATACCTAGACACAATACCATGCAACCTGCTGGGGGAGGACGGGAGGGGCTTGAACTAGCTCTCTGGAGGTCCCTTCCAACCCCTACCATCCTGCATGATTCTGCGTTCTGTGCATACCTATTCATGGTTTTTATGTCAAAATATCTCATTGAGTGGAACTTGATAATTTCAGCTACAAATCTTCCTCTTTGTAGGCATTAAAGTTGAAAAACACTTTAATTAATGAACGCCTTAAGCTACTTCAGAATCAAGTCAAGTATTTTAAAATGAAATCAAAGTCTACAGAAGTTTTTAATAGACATTTGTAAGTAATGTAAATAATGTAGAACTCATGTAAATTTATGATATACACCATTTTAAACCAAACCTGGCAAAACATCCAAATTTTGACTACCAGAAGGAACATTTTATACAAGCTGCAGAAAAGAGAGTCCCTTCAATACAGCTGACACATTGAGCAAGACAGATCTGCAAATACACTAAAAAAATAATCCTTTGAGCATCAACACTGTTGTTCACTCCATGTGAAAATAGGAGTTTATTTACAACTCAGTCTGCTCCTGAAATTTGCAAATTCTTGGAATGTTTTAATCATTCAATCTAAGTTACTGATTTATCTCTGAATTTGAGGTTTATTAGTTGGCTGAATTTTTCTTAAAGGCAAAATGAGGTCTACTCAAAGGCATACCACAGGAAGGGTGCTTTAGTCTGTAACTTTATGAGTAAAAGTCTGTCTCAATAAATGCATTCAGCCCAGTCAAAAAAAAATCCACATTCCTTTCTATCTCCTTCCCCAATTAACTGATTTACAACTAAATCTGAAAGATCAGCAACTCTTAATTAGCATGGTTTACTACAGTATGGCAGAACAAGCCCTGCCACCGATCAAGGAACATAATACATGGTTTCCACCATATTTGAAATCCAGACTTCACAACAGGGTCACTTAGTTTTACTTCTCCCCTACCAAAAAGTCTGCATTCCACAATGCACTCACAACAGGCAGATGGACATTTGACAGGAAAATCAAATCCTGATAGTCTAGGACTTTAATCCATGTAGTCGACTCTGCTATGACTCAAAACAAGGGGTCTTTGCCAACAACTTTGACAAGAAATAAAGTCAAGCCTGTACTGGAGATGGACAGTTACATTGCATGACTGTTTCCACCACGATGAAGCATTAACACCATTCAGAGTTCAATCCTGTAATGAAACTGAAAATTTAACCCATAGTCTATCCATTGCCAACACCTATGGGCAGATCAAGGCTATTGATTGCCCCATGAAAGCAGCATATCCTTCCTACAGTTCTGGAAACTGTAGCCCTTCTGTTACCCAGCTGAGCCTGCAATCATTTCTTCTGACTCCCAGGAACCAGAAGGCACAGTGCTTTTCAATCGCTTCATTCGCAAGTTAGCTTTTGTGGCATTGCCCATTTTTAAATACACACCAGAGAACAGATGGATAGGATGACAATTTTGCATGCCCATGCAGTGTAATTCTTTATGGAGCAAGCTGACAGATTTTAGTATTTCTAATTTACAAGAACGCTCTTATACCTTTTATCAGCATCAAACACTGCAGTTAACTTTCAGAAGCAGCTACAAGTAAATAGCTATAGATTTTAGAAGTGATAGAAAAGGAATGCACTTCAGGGAATTTCAAATTCAATAGAGGTCTATTTGAGCTTTCGGTTCTTTTATCCGGCCATCTTTTAGAGCCAACTAGGAACACTACAGAATGAGCACAGGAAAGTTTTCCTTCCCTAGTCATCCAATCAAATTGAGTAGGTCAGCTTCAGAAAGGAAAGCCTTCTTCTGTTTCCCTTTGAGACTCATACCCATGCATTGATGGGATATTCTGGTTTGCGCCTATTCTCTACCCTCCTATTAGTACAAGAGGTCTCAAGCCCAAGAATACTGGTGGTTTTGTTTGATCTCTCTCACAGTAGTAAAATCAGAGCAAAAGCAGGATTCAGCAGAAGAAAGGGTCCATAAAGAGCTTTACAGACTTGTGGATTCCACTGATTTCCATGGCAGTAGCAGAAAACAAGATCTGCTGTATTCATTCTTCTATGGTGCATTGCTTCCTTCCTATGGTAGGTGGCACTGGAAGCACCCATTATGAAGTTTACCACTTTCCACCTAAAGTGTTGGCTTTATTTGTTTGTATCTTTGCCAAGTATCAGTAGTTTGCCCATAGATATTGTTTCCAGGCCAAGTATCATGTCAGCTTGAAATCTGGGGAGTAGAGACAAGAGAAGAGCAGATTTCAATAATCGTTCAATTGGACAGTCAGAAACAGCTGAGGCTGGTTTTGCCTGTGTTTAAAAAGCAATCTTTTTTAAAAGTGTCAGCAATTTGTTCTTTGAAGCAGAGACCTGGGTTTCAGGTGGGTAAGAATGAGAAGGGGGTGTGCCAGCCACTGCATCAGGAATGTGGATTTTTTTCATCCTTTTGAAAAATCCACACAAATTTGTGTAGGTTTTACCTTCACAGACAACAGCAGTATGAAGATCCTAATCAGAGGCAAAAATCCCAGCATCTTATTTCCCCATCCAATTCACTTTTAACCACATGCTTTAAAAGCATTTCTGGAATAGCAGCAGGTGGCTGCTGAGGGCCCTGTTCGGCCTCAGTTCAGGTACATGCACAGAGGTCAAGACACCCATGGCCTGTGTGCTTTCAGGAACACACATCCTGGAATCATCTTCTGCAGACAAGGAACACAGGAAGAGTATCCAGACATGTTCTCAGTGAGGGCCTTGAAGAATGAGGGGAAACCCAGGGGCAAAGGAAGAGCAAAAAGAATATGGCAGGCAGTAACAAACACCACCCAGCTGCTTGCATGGGAAGAGAATGGGGGAAAAATCCTCATGAGTTGAGATAAAGACAGTTTAACAGGATAACAAAGGAAGATAGCAACAATGATAACAATAAGAGTGATGCATAAATGTAATTGCTCACCACAAGTGAAAGGGGGGAGGGAACACCCTAATGCCCGGTCTGTCCAATCAGCAGGTCTGCATCACAGCTTGCTTCCCCAGTTTTACAGGGAGCATGACATTCTGTAGTAAGGAATATTCCTTTGTCCAGTCTGGCTCAGCTGCCCTGGCTGTGCTCAATCAACTCCTTGTGCACCTGGCAGGGCATGGGAAGCTGAAAAGTCCTTGATTTAATGTAGACACTACACCTATCTAGTAACAACTGAAAACATCAATGTGTTATCAACATTATTTTCACACTAAATCAAATATACAGCATTAGAATAACTACTAGAAAGTAAGCTATCTCAACCAAACCCAGGACATTTATCTGTGGGCAAGAGAAGAAACTTGAATTCTGAGACCCAGAGGGTTCTGAAAGCAAGAACTAAAGAAGCATAGGTGGTAAGTACAGCAGTGTGAAACCAAACATCAGGATATTCAGACAGCTATCACAGCATTGAAGAGAGAGAAAAAACTACGTAGTCATTACAATGTTTGCTGCTTTAGTAGACCACTGAATACATCATTGCTTTTTAACCCTGTTTTGATACATGGACAATGTCATCTTCATCCTTTCTCCAACAGTATCCTGATACTGACTAGCAAACACCTTCAGAGAGGAAACTTTTCCTCTGAAGGAAATCAAGGACTGGCCAGGTGCACCCACCTCAAGCCTGTAGGCAAAGATCACAGAACAGCGGTATCAAGTAGAAAACCAGATCAGAACAGCACGTGATGTTCCCAGGAGTTTTGAGAAAAGCAGGCTGTGACAGAAAAAAAGAGATCTGAGAGAGCTACACAGGACAATTTACTAACATTTGCCAAGTTTAACATGACACCAAGGTGAGGTGCCATGGCTGGAAGCAGTAGATCATTTTCATTTCAATCACACAGCAGAAAAAATTCAACCCCTTCTTCCAAATGCCTGCTATTTACCAGTACTGCTCACACTGATTTTAAGAAAGCCCTCCTGCTTGGAACTTGCTTTTCAAACACTATAGTCACTAGTACTAATGAACTAATACTTCATTTTTGACAAGGAAAAGTAGGAACATCTTCAGGGGAGGTTATATTAATCACAGTAAATGTGTAAAACTAACACATTCTTTATTTCATTAAAAATGTATATCATATTATGTCCTGCTGGCAGATAAAAATTAATGGGGCTCTTTTTAAAGAACTGTTAATACTCTTTAGTAAACATAAGCAAGCCCTACAAATTTGTCTGGCAGTATTGCTCAGAGCAATAGAGATCTGCAGCCTTGCAAGGAAATATGAAGTCCCACTGAGGTGAAGAAATGGCAGGGTAAAAACAACTGCACGTGTAGCAGTAAATCAGCACCTATAAATGACGTGAAGGGCAAGTGGGTATTTCACAAAAGTGATGGAATAGTGATCAGAATAGCATGTGATGTTCCCAGGAGTTTTGAGAAAAGCAGGCTGTGACAAAAAAATCTTCAGAGTGCTTTGCACAGATGAGAGCTCCAAGCAATTTGGAAAGTGTTAGCCAAAATATGGAAAACAGTGACTAAGCTATTTTCTATGAAGAGAAACAAACAAGCACACCAGAGAAATGAGGTCTACAGATTTACTGAGACTCTGAGTTGCTAATCCTCTATTTCATGCCATAAGACAGCTTCTGCTCCAAAATGGTAACTGGAAAGTTTTATGGCAGCATTGTTAGATCAGCAAAGAAAAAAAGGTCATATTGATGGCTTTTAAAAGTCAGATTAAACTACTGTCTGGTTCACAGAATCACAGAATGGTTGAGGCTGGAAAGGACCTTTGGAGGTCATTGGACCCAACCTCCACTCAACCAGGGCTACAAAGAGAGAGATGCCCAGACAGCTTTTGAGTATCTCCAAGGATGGAGATTCCACACCTCCCTGGACAACCTGTGCCAGTGCTCAGTGTTTCCTGATGTTCAGCAGGCACCTCCTGTGTTTCAGCCTGCATCCATTGCTTCTAGTCCTGGCTCTATTGTCTTAGCATCCTCCCTGTAGGTATTTATATAAATCGGTGAGAGCCTCCTGAACCTTTTCTTTTCCAGGCTAAACAGCCCCAGCTGTCTCAGCCTTTCCTCATATGAGATGCTCCAGCCCCTTAATCATCACAAGTGCCCTTTGTAGGACTCTCCAGAATGCTCATGTCTCTTGTACTGGGGAGCCCAGGCCCAAACCCAATACTCCAGATGCGGCGTCCCCAGTACTGAGCAGAGGGACAGTATCATCTCCCTCCACTTGCTAGCAATGCCTCTCCTAATGCAGCCCAGGACACCATTCTCAGTTGCAGGAGTATGTTGCTGGCTCATGGTCAACTTAGTGTCCAGCAGGACCCCAAGGGCATTTTCTGTAGGTTCTCTCTGCTTGCTTTGCTATGCTCCCTCTCGTTAACCCAACAGCTCACTTCTTTCTTCCTCTCCATGAGCTGAGAGCTTCTGGGATTTCTACAAGGTCTTCTTCAGACAGAAGACAGGAAAACACCCATAGGAGCACTGAGGAAGCACCTGCTTTCTAAAGTTGTATTTTTGAAGAACAGAATATTTGTATGAGATTGGTTAACCTGATGTTTAAGCCTTACACATTAAAAAACAGTAGGAGAAATTTACATGTTACCTAAGTCACAGGTCAGCAGCTGAAGATGTGAATGATCTGAATTGGGATGTTTAGTAGTGAGCATGGTGGTAAAAACAGATGCTAGATTATTTAAAGGCTGTTGTGTAACCATGCACACATCTTCCACTTTCTATTATTTTTTCTGTGCATCTGGCATGAATTCTACTGAAAAGTGCCATGGCAAAATCACAGGTTTAGCTTTGGGCAAAGGTTCCCAAGGGAGGAGAGAGAACAGATACAGTACAACAGTGTCCTGGCTCACTCCACTGATGCTAGGGCAGAGAACTGCAGTGCAATTCCCAACACAGGGGCTACCCCTCTGGTCCCATTATCCTTCTGTCTTTCTCCCATCCAGGACAAGGGCAGAGTGTGGGAGCAGTGAGACCTGGTGCCAGACCCAGGCCAACATTTCCATTATCTCTTGGCCCAGGAGAGCCCCGTATCTCCCTGACTGCTGCTACAAGCTTGACGGTAAAGCAGCCTTCGTCTCCAGCTTTGCCCAGTCACATTACATGTTACTTCTGCAAATCTAACTCA
Organism: Zapornia atra; assembly: GCA_013400835.1. NCBI lineage: Eukaryota > Metazoa > Chordata > Aves > Gruiformes > Rallidae > Zapornia > Zapornia atra. The sequence continues at coordinate 61,137 of VZTU01002560.1, read as the reverse complement.
GCCATGCTGGTCTACACCCACCCCATGAGGACTGGGGGCAGCTATCCCATACACATCTCACAAAAATCACAGAATGGTTGAGGTTACCAATTACAACAATACACAACTAATATTTTCTGTATTTTTTCCTAGAATTGATATTTGATCTACAAATCTTGGCAGTATTGGGGGAAAAACAGCAGAGAAACAATGTAAAATTCTAAGGTTTTAGTTCAGCTTCAGTTGAGAGGAAAGATTAATATCTAATACTTCTGTTCTTTTAACATTTGGAGCAAGGTGCTCAAGCAGAACCCAGAGAGAGAAATTCAAATTAAAAAACAGCACGATGCACATTTGCACATACTCTGTGCAGATTTAGATCCTATGCAACCAGAGATACCAGTGATTCAGCACACAGTGTGAAGTAAAAAGAAAACTTTGCTCAAAACATAAATAAGGGTTGGGTTTTTTTTCAAGGAGCATTGCAGTTTAGTACATACCCCAGCTTACATTGTATACTCCAGGCACTTAAGCCTACAAGGTCAATGATTCAACTACACTGCCAGAAGTCTCCCTTGTGACAAGTCACCTTGTTCCCAGATGGTTATGAAACAAGAGCACTGACGCTCTGTCAGAAATCTGTTGGGTTTTTAAATCTGTTGGGGTTTTTTTTCCTCCATCTCTTCATGTTTAGTCAAGTTCTGATCACAGACAAGAGTGTGAATGACAGCCCTGGTGACTGTTCTCCTTTGTGAATTCACAAAAAGGTTCAGCTTGAGCAGAACTGGCACCAACCTCCCGACACTGTTTTATCAACATCCATCAGCCCTGGCTTGCAGTGACCTCTTCCAACAGTGACCTCCATTTAAACCCACTTTAGGCAGCAGCTTCTGTGGTAGCCAAGGCTTGCAATGCTGACAGCTATGTTGATATGGCCAGCTGAATCAAGATCACCAGCACATTTCAACACAGCTCTCCAAACAGTAGATGGATGGTAATTGGTCATTATCTATCCAACCTGGAATGTGTTCCTAACTGATTTATGTCCATAATGACCATTATCTGCATCTATATTAGTATCTTAAGACAGCTCAGGGAGCTATTCCTAGCAAGATGTTCAGGCCTTGACATTAGTAGATAAATTATTCCATAAAGCAATTAAAACTCTGCAAACAGCAGGAAGAAATCCAAAGAGATTGCCTGAAACCTAAAATTATCCAGCAAAAATTACTGTTTCTGAGCTCCCTTGTTATTCAGCAGTGAAAAGAAGTTTTCTTAGGCCATGAAAGGCCTAAGAAAAGGCCATCCTGCATCTTCTCTAAAGGAGTCCCACTGGACCTAGGGGTATTAATTTTAGGAGGCTTAAGTTAGCACCCTTTTAGAGGCACTTTGTAGGGTAAAAGCAACAGGGGCTTTATAGGATTTTTTTCTTCTTTTCATATTATTTTTGACTGCTCAAAAATAATCCTCTAATTCTGCAGACCCATAAAATTTTAATTCTGAATGATTAACACTTTTTTTTAATAGGAGAAGTTTCTAGGGAAAGATGTCACTTTTTATTGGATGTACCCCAGGGTATGATGTCCCTGAGTTTTCCTCTGTGATTTTGCTATTTCCCCAGGCATCCCCTGAAACCAGCAGCCATTTCGGTCTGACAGCCCAACACATCTGCAGAGAAATGCAACAACAAGAGTTAGGGAACAAAATAACATCTATTTTGACATAAACACCATAATAATAAATAGAAGATCTGGTGTTTGGTTACAGGCATATGAGATTGTTGAGGTTTAGCCCTGGCCAGCAATTAAGCACCACGTAGCCACTCATTCCTGCCACAGCAGGATGGGGGAGAGAACTGGAACAATGAAAGTGAGAGAACTCTTGCCTTGAGATAGAAACAGTTCAATAGGACACAAAAAAAAGGAATATATATTAATACTATATATAGAAAACAAGTGATAAACAGCACAGTTTTTCTCCACCCAAAGTTGATGCTATATGAAATCCCCAGCCACTGCACAAGACCACCAGCTGCCCCTCAGCCCCCCGCTTCCTCTTCAGGTATAAACAGAACATGATACCATATGGTATGGAATATCCCTTTGGCCAGTTTGGGTCAGTTGCCCTGGCTGTGTCCACTCCCAACTCCTTGGGTACCCCCCACCTTCTTGTTTGCAGGGCAGTGTGAGCAGCTGAAGAGTCCCAGGCTGCTTGGTAGCAACTAAAAACATCAGTGTGTTATCAACATGATTCTCATCCTAACTCCCAAACACAGCCTGATACCAGCTACTAAAAAGGAAGTTAACTCTACTGCTGCTGAAACCAGGACAGAAGTATATAGTTAGGTAAACTTAAGTCTTGGGCAAGAAACAAAGGAGAGGAGGAAGGAAAAGCACAGCATGCCCACACTCAGTAATTCCACAAGGATACTGCAGGCTCTGTGGGATCCCCTATTGCAGAGATCCACACTGGATACCTTCATTTGGTAAGGTTCTACAAGATTCCATTATTCCACTCTGTCACTTAATCACAATAAGTAATTAACCTCATATTAAGCTGCAATAGCTTAGTCATCACAATATTTTGACTCAAAGTATAACGATACAACTAACATTCTTAGATCATCATGATTACTGCATGGAAGTTCCCATATATTTTGAGGAAGGAAAAAACAAAAACCAATTTAGAAATTACCAGAGATGCATGAAAAGAAATTGTATGATCCATAAAAAGGTTATTAATGAAATACTTTAAACTACTGAAGTGAAATGTTGCTAATTGAATCGCTCGGTAGCCATTTTAGAATTAGTGGTATATAATTATTCATAGAATCGTAGACTCATAGAATGGTCTGGGTTGGAAGGGACCCCAAAGATCATAGAGCTCCAACCCCCCTGCCACAGGCAGGGACACCAACCTCCAGGCCTGGATCTACACAAGGTTGCCCAGGGCCCCATCCAACCTGGCCTTGAACACTTCCAGGGCATCCACTACTTCTCTGGGCAGCCTGTTCCAGCACCTCACCACTCTCTCTGTAAAAAAACTTCCCTCTAATATCTAATCTAAACCTTCCTTCCTTTAGTTTTAATCCATTCCCCCTTGTCCTGCCAGTGTCTGCCCTTTTAAAAAGTTGAATCCCCTCCTGCTTATAAGCTCCCTTCAGGGACTGGAAGGCTGCAATGAGGTCCCCCCCGCAGCCTTCTCTTCTCCAGGCTGAACAAGCCCAGCTCCCTCAGCCTCTCTTTGTAGTGGTGCTCCAGCCCTCTAATCATCCCCGTGGCCCTCCTCTGAACCCTCTCCAACAGTTTCACATCTTTCTTGTATTGGGGGCCCCAGCTCTGGACACTGTACTCCAGATGGGGCCTCAGGAGGGCAGAGTAGAGAGGGACAATCACCTCCCTGTCCCTGCTGGCCACCCCTCTTCTGATGGAGCCCAGGATACCATTGACCTTGCAAGCTGCAAGAGCACACTGCTGGCTCATGTTAAGTTTCTCATCCACCACAATCCCCAAGTCCTTCTCAGCAGGGCTACTCTCAAGAAGCTCTTCTCCCAGTCTGTATCTATGTCTGGGATTCTTCCGACCCAAGTGCAACACCTTACACTTGGCAGTGTTGAACCTCATTAGGTTCCCCCGGGCCCATCTTTCCAGCCTGTCAAGATCCCTCTGGATGGCTTCCTTTCCTTCTAGGGTGTTGACCACACTTCTCAGGTTGGTGACATCCGCAACCTTGCTGAGGGTGCACTCAATCTATACAACCTATAGTTGTATAGGTTTTGCATGATGAAGTTTTGGTAGCAGGCAGGCTACTGGGGTAGCTCCTATGAGAAGGTGCTAGATATCTCCCCCATACCTGACAGAACCAATACCAGCTGGCTTCAAGATAGACCTGGCCAAGACCAAGCCCATCAGAGACAGTGGTAGCACCTCTGGAATAACTTAAGAAGGCTGTGGGAAGGACTCATACTGGAGAAGTCTGTCTCCTGTGGAAGGGAGGCTTTTATTTCTCATTACTTTACTCTGACTGGTAATAAATTTGTTTCCAAATTTATTATTTTGTTTTGCCATTTACCTGTCCTTATTTCAACCCTTGAGGTTTTTTTCCACCTTATTTTTCTCCCCTCCCTATCCTGCTGAGGGGGGGAATGATAGAGCAGCTTGGTAGATACCTGAGATCTAGACAAAGTCAACTTACCACAATAGTGGTGTGATTTTGGTCAATAGCTGAGATACAATTGTTTTTAATATTGGGGAATACATAAAACTTTTTCTAGTGCAAGTGCTTATAGTTAAAGAAATTAAGCATATTATAAAACCCAAAAGAGATGTCATGATTTTGAAATTGTAGTACATCTTTATACATAAATGACAAAACTGGATGGAAACTTCTATAATAATGTGATTACACATTGATTAAAACATAGTTGACCAAATCCTAATCCCACTCATTCACCAAAGCTGACCCATGCAAGCTGGGATGGCATGCTAGCACATCCTGATCCTCCAAACCATGCACACACACTCCCCAAAGCACTTCAAGTTTCTCCATGAGAAGCATTTACAGTGATACAGAATCAAAATAGCTCTTACTGCAAAGTAGGCAGTACAAGATATGCATGTCCACATCATATATTAATCGTCTGTGGAATGCAAGAACTTACAGCTGTGGTCTGAGTGATTTTATGATAATGGCAAAGGTATTTACAGGAATATAAAATGGCTATTGTCTTAAAATATTCCCATGATGCTTAGAATTGTTCCCATATATATCAGTTAACATATACTCCAGTTGTCAAGTGATAACCCATTATGCATTACAGAGCAAGAAGCAAGTTTAATTGGTTCCTTCTAAGGGGAAAATCTTGGCCTTCATGTATAATGTGTTATAATTCACTGGAAGCAGCCTACAGTGGAATTTTTCTGTTATTTCCATCACCATGCATTTGCTCAGACATAGCCTTCTTTCAGATCAAATTAATAATCCTATCGGGAAATATTCCATGCATTGACTCTAAACTTCCTAGACAACCAGCTCACTACAGAGGAATGCAAATTTGTAATGCCATTGCAATGTTCTCCCTGGCCACTCAGAACATAAAGCACAAGTCAGACAACTTTTCCTCATTTGGGTTCCTACTCATCCCTATTCACACAAGAGGATCCTTGGATCTCACACATTGATTGCTTGTTTTTTCCTTCGCGATAAGCATTCAGCATGTGATAACATCTTGCTGTCTGTTCTCTTTGGCAGATCTGTTGAAGTGATTGAACAGCTTAGCAAACTGATATTTCATCACTTCAAAGCTGAAGCAGGCTCCATCACTGTCAGAGATAAGATTACAAAGGTGCCAAGACATTAGTGACCTCTGAAGAAAAAAACCTCTTCCATCCCTACCTTTCTCTGCTATTGCATTTCACAACTTCTCTGCAAATCCCTTACCTTCAGTGATAGTGACATCTCTTCTGGGAAAAATATACAACCAACAATACAGACTAAGCTGGCACTAAGAAACACTGGTAAATCCTGTTCCAACATCACTGATATTCCTATTTTTTTTCCTGAATTTCAAGCTCCACAGCCCCTGTAAAAGTCCTACTCATGTAATCCAAACACCCTGTTAAGACACTTCAGTTATATTAAAAGTTTCCCAAAGAAAGATAAGCCAAAGGCATGGGGATTAATGCAACTACTCTACTCTCCAGCAACCCTTTTAAGAAGCTAGCAAAAAATTAATTTGACAGCTAGCAATGAGGTATAAAAGTATCATGATGCTGCTCCCTCCTCAGCACGTGGTCTTTGGTTCTTAGAGCAGCTGACAAGGTGATCTCCAATGTAATGTAGGTTTTTGGCATTTTATTTCCTTTGGTTTTGAGGATTTTCTTTCCAGTGTCACAGGGCTACTAAATGCTGTTCAAGAAAAAATAGTTGCCAGAGGTGATTAGTGCAATTCTTTTAACCAACTCATTTCTCACACACTAAAAATCTGACTGTAGCAAATAGCACATACACAGAACTGAAACCAGCCTTCTGCTTAAGATTACACAGGGACTTCATCATATGTAGGCTAAATCAGGTGTCAAGTACTCTTTGCCATCATCCTAATTTAAGGGAAATAGATTTATCTGCAGGTGCTTGGAAATTAACTAAAAGATTTAGTGGTACCTTGTCAAATGCTTGCTACACCTTTTCCATAGAATTTCTTCAAGAGATGCATCCTGCTTCTAAATGCCAGGCACTAATGGGTCAATGTGAATTTTATGTAAACAAGGTGGGCAGAAGGTGTCAAGAGTTCAATTTGCCTGCTGCTAGACCAAGGCAATATCAAAAGAGACTTCATCCTACTTCCATTTTCAATGGACTTTGTGATTCTGAAGTTCAATTTGAACACACATGTTTAACCATGGCTGGAAGCCAGATGCCCACCAAAGTTGCTCTATGACTCCCCTGCTCAACTGCACACCAGAGAGAAGAGAGAATGAAAGGCTCACAGTTCAAGGACAGGGAGAGATGATTCAACAATTGCCATCACAGGCAAAACAGACAACTCACCAAAAAAATTAATCTGATTTATTACGCAAACAAAACAGATGAGGATAGTGAGAAATAAACCAATCTTAAAACACTTCCTCCCACCCTTCCATCCAAGGTTCAATTTCACACTTATTTCTCTAACTATCCCCCCCCGCCCCCCCAGCAGCATAGGGGAAAGATAATGGGAGTTGAGGTCACTTTATCAGACCTTGCCCCTTCCTCCTCAGTGGGAGGACTCCTCACACTTACTCTGCCCCACCATGGGGTCCCTCCCACAGGAGGAAGTCCTCCAACAAGCTTCTCCAACATGAGTTCTTCCAGCAGGCTGCAGTTCTTCGCCAACTGTTCCAACATCGGTCCCTTCCACAGGGTGCAGACCTTCAGGATCAGACTGCTGAAGCATGGGTCCCCCATGGGGTCATAAGTCCAGACAACAAATCTGCTCTGATGTGGGCTCCTCCCTTCACAGGCTGCAGGTTCTGCTGGGAGCTTGCTCCAGAGCAGGCTTCTCACAGGGTGATAGCTTCCTTCAGATGTCTCCACCTGATCTAGCATGAGGTCCTCCACAGGCTGCAGGGGTATAGCCTGCTTCACCATGGCCTTCTCTAGGGATTGCAGGGGAATCTCAGTTCTGGTGCCTGGAGCACCTTCTCCCCCTCCTTCACTGACCTTGGTGTCCACTAGGTTTTTCACATACTCTTACTCCTCTCTCTGGCAGCAAACAGTTGCCATTGTTTGTTTCTTCCCTTCAAAATGTTATCACAGAAGCACTAGCATCATCACTGATTGGCTTAGCCAGCAGTTGTTCCATCATTGTACCAGCTGCTACTGGCTCTATCAGACCTTCTCACAGAAGCCACCCCTTTAGCATCCCCACTACCAAAACCTTGCCATGCAAACCCAGAATAAACCATTTGCAGCTCAGTTCAAATAATAGCTATTTATCAAGCAGACACTAAAGAGCACTTAAGAGTCACAGGCTAGAAACGACAGTGAGTGCTGATCATTTTTCCTACAGAGCTGCTCCTGATCTGTCTTTAGACAGTCTCAAGAGAGGAGTTGAACATGAAGTATGTTTTTCAACAGCAGCCTCAGAAAGACTGTGGCTTCGTCTAGACACAAACCTCTTCCAACTTCCCCTTGCTAAAGGGGAAAGAATAATTTGTGGGTGATCTTTGCCTGTTATATAAGCACTTCACCACAAGCATTGGTAAGATCCAGGGCTCTATTAATTCTCCAATTTCCTTCCCACGTTGCTTCCTTGACACAAAAGCCCGTTGACATCTGCCTACTCATCACAAGTGTCTTCCTGGCTGGCATAAGTGTTAGAATGTAGTCTTAATCTAGATGTATATCAGTTTGTATGTATAAACCTGTAAAGTTCAAAGGGAGATAATTTTTTAAAGAAAGGAAACTATATGGTATTTGCCAAATAGCCAGGGTTAGAGGATCTCGTGAGTGCAGTAATACTGTGTTTATGGGAGTCTATCAAAACTGTCTCTTTCCACTATGCTAGACCACCTTGCACCAAAATAAAATATATTCTTCAGGTCAGTTATATCAGTCTGTCAATCCAAAGCCTAGCAAGTACACAAAGAATAGCACATTAATACATATTAATATCAGTGTAGGCAGTGATTATTCCCTTCTGCTTGGGACTCGCTAGACAGCGTCTAGAATACAGAGTCTGGTTTGGGGGCACAATACAGGAGAGACATGAGTTAAAGTAGCACACATCCAGTGGAGGCACACCTAGATGCTTGAGCACTCTTATGAGAAGAGGCTGAGATCCTGACCTTCAGCCTGAGAGAAGACACAGCCTTCAGGGAGACCAAATAATGCCTTGCCAGTAACTAAGAGGAGATCAGAGCCAGGCTAATACAGCAGCGCACTGTAGGAGCACAAGTAGAAACAGGCACCTAGAAGCAAGAGAAGTTCAGAAAGGGATATTTTGAGCAACAAGAACAGGAAGAGGACTAAGATGTAGTGTCACCAAGGCAGCAAACAGCATCCTGGCTAGCAGGACCATAGAAGTGATCATCCCATCCCCCTGGACTTGGCACAGGTGAAGCTACACCTTGAATACTGGAATCAGTTTGGGGCCTCTCACTACAAGACAGACATAGAGGGGCTGGACCATGACCAAAAGAGGACAATGAAGCTGATGAAGGGTCTAAGAGAACTGGCTTTATGAGGAGTAGCTGAGGGAACTAGAGTGGCTTAGCCTAGAGAAAAAGAGGCTAAGGGGAGACCTTATAACTCTCTGCAGCTGCCTAAAAGGAGGTTGTATCTAGGTGAGTGTTGGTCTCTTCTCCCAAGAAACAGCCTCAAGTTGTGCCAGGGAGGTTTAGATTAGTTAAGAAAAAATTCTTCACCAAAAGGGTTATCAGGAATTGGAACAGGCTGCCCAGAGAAGTGGTTAAGTCACCATCTGCGGAGGTATTGAGAACATGTAGATGTGGTGCTTAGGAACATGGTTTAGTGGTGGACTTGGCAGTTAGGTTAATGGTTGGACTCATCTTAATGTTCTTTCCAAACATAAAGGATCCTGCTTCCCTTTCTCTGTGGCAGCCCAATCTTCCAGTGAGGGAGCCAGTCTACTAGGAGCTAATGTGGAAGTCTTCCAAAGCCTTCATCCAGGCTGCACAACAGACTGCCTCCAGCCACCACAAAGTCAAAGTATGATTTTACTGACCACTGGTTAACATATGTCATATTATCCCCAAAAATATACATTAAAACATGCATGCTCATGTGATTGACAGCTTTTCTTAAAGCATGCTATGTTCAGGCCAAGTTTTAGCTCATACATTGGAACTGAAAAGTACAGAAGAGATCTTTTTCAGGGACAGACACCTATTTTTATCACAATATCGTGCTTAACACTGACAAAAGTAACTCTACAGTATTTTATAGTTCTTATTGTCACAGCTCAGCCTCATCTGAGCCCCACACACCCCTCCCCTGCTCAACCCTCCCCCGGGGCAGGGAACCAGACAGAAGCAGCCACAAGCTTGGGGTAAGGACAGCTACTGACCCTGCACAGCGAGAGGGAAGCGACAGAACACACACACGGGGATTACACGGAGAACTTACCGACCCAACGACCGGACACCCAGACCATCCCGGAGCCACGCAGACCCGCCCCTCCCCAATTAGCCCCCGTTAGCTATTAGCGGTGCGGCAAACAACCCCGGCCATCCCGGCTCACCTGTGCCGGCCCCCTGGGGAAGGTGAGGCTGCGCCTGCCGGCACCGGGGCAGCCGTGCCCGGCTGGGAGTTGGGAGCAGCTGTTGGAGCTGCAAGCGTTTGCTTCTGTCACTAGATGGCAGGAGGTGGAAGTAAATGATCTCCAGCGGGTCAGAGTCACCCTCCCAGGAAGTCAGCCTAAAACACAAGCGCCCGCCCGCCGGGTAGTAAAATCCAATTGAAAGATACAGCGAAGATTCTGAAACAAAGCAGAGCCGGGTTTTGTGTTTGTAAAGCTAAGATGCTTCTCGGGGAACGCCTGTGTTTAAATACGCACGTCTAGTCTCAGTAATTAATTAGACCGAGTTCACCAGGGGTTAAAAGAAGGGTGGAACTGACTCTGCAGGTTTCAAAGCCCATTGAAGCTTCCCCAGATGCGATTACAAACCGGGGGTGTATTGAGAAACTAAACTCCACGTGGGAAAGCTGTGACACCTCAAACCTCAGAGTTCACGTTTGTTAGAAAGAGAGATCAGGACAAAACCTGATGGGAAAGACAGGCTGCTCCCCACCAACTAAAGGCTTTTTTATCTGGTACTAAGGGGCTACTCAGTGCAGCTAGAGGAAATAAGCTGGACTAGAGGGATTGGGATTCTGATGGGCACTGCAGATAGGCTTACACCCACCATTTTCTACCTCTCAAAACTTTATTCTTCATAGTGTCTGGCTTAAACCTTCACTAGCTTTGGACAGGAATCTTCAGTGTTTTCAGTGCAAAGCAGTTTCTCATGATTTAACACACAGTGATATGCTGACTAAGAAGGACAGAGGTGCTACAACAGCCTTTCTACAGAATTGGTAAGTTCTTTAGGCTGCCGGGAACCACTCACCCCTTAAAGCACCTCTTGTTTTAGCACTGGCCTTACAAATAGTGCTTCCTCCTGTTCTTCAAGCCATTGGGCAGATGTGTTGCATGAAAGCTGGGAAAAAGCCAAGAAAAATCAGGTATTCCTTACAGGTGTTGATTTTTATGATTTTCCAGAGGTGCTGCTGACACTGCCAATTGAATCTCAAGAGACAAAAGAGAGGTGACTATCATCCTTAGTATGAAAGGAGATTATAAGAAGGGAATATGGTAGTTTTACTGAGAAGTTCTGATGGTCAGAGTAATTAATTCCTCTTCAGCTGCCAAAAGACAACCCTGAAGCTTAGTCTGCAATTACCTTTTATGCCATAAGTGCCCTGCATTAGCTAGAAAGACAGAATACATCTCCCCAGCTACATGGGGGCCAGTATGCAAAAACAAGCCCAGCAAGTTGTGGTGATGTATGGTCATGCTGATTCCTTCAATGCTACTGAAGGATACAAGACCCACCACACAAGGTTTTAGTTAAGATCTAGCTGAGATTAGTGCTCTCTAAAAAGGTGAGTATTGTTCTACCACTTGTCTAGACAGGGCAATTTGAACCAAGGAAGATGAGGCAATTTGTGCAGGGTCAAGTCAAAAAGTTAAGCCGCCCAGACTCTTGGCTGAAGGTTCTGGCAACCATCCCCCAACAAAACAGTAAAAACCCATAAATTAGTTTTAGCTTGGTCGTGGTTCAACCCCAGCTGAGCAACCCACACTGCTCCCTCGCCTGAGGCAGGGAAACAGACCAAAGCCCCCACGGGTCGGGAGAAGGACACTAAATGACACAGCACAAAGAGAAGGGAACAACGACGGAAACCAGGACCGTACTCACCGACGCGGCAGCCGACCAGATACTCAGCCTGTCCCAACGCAGCGGAGAGGCACCCCTCCCAAACTACCCCCTTTTATGGAGAGCCTGACGTCACGTGGTGTGGTAAACAACCTCGGTCATCACGGCTCACCTGTGCTGCCTCCCGGTGCGGGTTAACCCCGTCCTGGCAGGGACCGGGGCAGGTTCCTTTCATTGTTTGGCAACAATAATGTCAACTGCCCCCTGGTAGTGGAAACTGGGTTCGTGCCGATTTCCTACTAAACCTCCTCGGCTGGTGGTCCCTTCCACATTTAACATGGACCCCATCAAAGACAGGGTACTTGTCTCAGGTGGTAGGAAACACCCATGTGCAAACAGAAGCAGGAGGTCACACTGAGCTTACACCACCCCGATGATGCTCTGTAGCTCATTGCTCCTCTGCTTGCTGCACTAGTTCAATTAGGTTGGTAAGTAAATGCCTTCCAGTAATGACTACATTCACTTCCAAATCACAAGTGTAGGTCCTATATCAAACTTAATGCATAGATCTATGGAACCCTGATTAGCTGCCTCCTATTAAGTACAACTTCCTAATAACCAGCACTTTCTGTGTTTATCTGCCAGCTATGAATTTGCACTTTATTGATATTGCCTAGAGATATTTTTTGTTTGTGCTAATCAGAACACCAGGCATTATGAAACCATGTACTGGACTTCTCAAAAGTCTGAATATATGGCACGTATATGGCAATCAACCCAACTCCCAGAGGGGTAGCTTATATTTTGTGAACAAATGTCAAGCATAGTTGATTTAAATATTTTGAGCTCACGGGTTTTGTTGGGTTTGTTTGGTTGTTTTTTTTCACAAAATATACCAACAGCATTACTTCCACTCCAACCCTCAGGTTTTTCTTTCTAATTGCATCCTGTATAAAGCACTCCTCTGTCTTCTAGGACTTGTATCAGACCAACAAGCTTATGCTTACCTGGCTCAGCTACTTTGCCTTCGTAATATATAATATGGAATAGTGTTTAACTTTTCCTGAAATTTTTCAGAAATCCAGTATTTATTTACAGTCATGAAGGACCAGGGCACAGCTTCTATGGCTATACCAATCAACATATATTTAACTCTTGTTATATATTATGTTCCTCCTTGATTACTACTGAAATGACTTCCCGATGCTCTTCTGGTATAAGGATGTAATGTTGCTTCTTGCTTCTTTCCAAAGACAGAACAGATTTTCCTATTGAATACTTCTGCTATTTCTGCAATAATAATGATATCAATTTACCCATCAAGCAATGGCTCTTTTCTACTTCTTAGGATTTACACTGAACCCAATGTATTTAAAGCCTTTTCTACTTAGTCTTGCCAGCCCTGAATTTCTTCCTGATAGTTTTATGTCCTCTCCTAATTTAATATTTGTGAAGTGTAGAAAATGTGTATCCATCCCTACGTATTTCCCATTTTTTTCTTATTGTATATTGTTTTGTTGTTGCTGCTTAATTGCTGCACCTATTTTACTACTGAACCAGGATGGGCTTTTATACAGTGCTGTTTATTTCCTGGGAAATGGAAAGTATTGAATTGTGTCTTCAGGCCATAAACTAACTTATTCTCAAAAAACACTCAATTCAACACAGTTTTTATTTTCATATATTAGAGTGGTGTTTAAGAAATAACTCGTCTTTTTCCTTCTGCCTTTAATACATTCCAACCAGTGTGCTTCCTGGTCTTTGATAATATATTGATCCCTAAGTATTCAAGATTCCACAATTCCTTCTTAATTAACTTTCAAACAGGTAAGAGTGTATTTAATGTGAAAGATGTTACCCTTCACGTTTTTTACTTTCTTCACCCTTGCTACACAAGTTAAAAGCAGTTCCTCTGCAGTAGGCTGGCCCTTTTGAAGTGTCACAGAGGAAGACTGTGTTGCAGATGTTCTAGAAAGAAATGCCACCAGTTATCTGTATTTCTGACAGGTAACTGAAAATATTGATAGAATATGCAACTGGCTCTAAACCATCTTACAGCATTTTGAACACCAAAGATGTGTGGAATGAGAGGAAACAGCATGGCGCTTCTCTCACTCTGGAGGGTAAGTATATATTCCAGTAGCTGTGTGGCAACTTCCTCTTAAGTATTGACCTTCCCAGCTGCTAAAGAAAGCTCTAGATTATCAGTCTGAAGCCTTGGATTTAATCCATACAGAACTGGCTTTGAGCTAAGAGATTTCTGCTATGGAAACAGTTTCCATGGTGCATGGATACTCTAATTCTGACTATCAGATATATCAACCAATGTGACAAAATTTGACCAAAGTACAAGCAGATTTATTTTCCATTTTCTTGGAAACAACAGCATTCTTATCTGCAGTCTGTTGTTTATCCCCAGTGATAACTTTATTACAGGAAGCAAAATGGGATTCTGCTAAAATACTTCCATACTAATGAAGACATTACTTGGATAGAGTATCCCTAACAGTTGTATGGATCTTCATGACTAATAGAGGGCAGCAAACTGTAATTCATTCCCAGGGAAAAGGTCCCACAGCTCTTCTTATCTGGTGTGTCGGAGAGTTTTCACTCAATGGAGCCCAGGTTCAAAAATGTTTATTGCTTATCTGGTATGTAGGTGCATGTTGTAAGCAGGACAATAGGACACCAGCTGGGCTGGAAAAAAAAAAAACCAAAACAACAAAACCCCAACTTTTAAAAGTTTAGCAAGATACACAAATTGATAATTAATTGAACTGATAATTGATTCTGAATTTTTTCAGAAGTTATGTACTATACTTACTTAAGCTTCACATATAGCTGGGTTAAATGTTAGCATAAAGGATTATCCCACTTGTAGTGATGCTGAGATTTTAAGGATATGTGAAACACTTTTAACTGTGTTGAGGAACAGCAGAGAAAATCATCATTTACAAAGGTAACAAGTTGCCTTCCACTGACTGGTTACTCAGAGAAGTGAAAGACAGTTTAACAGGCTCCAAAGGGATAAAGGTATCTTCTACTCTGCTTGGCTGTTATTGTTCAGTGTCACCGAGGCAGGGGCCGACATGGGGCTGTGGGCAGGGTGGGGAGGAGCCCTAGGCAGGGGCTGCCAGGGCTGACGGTACCCTCGGGGCACTAGCCAGTCTCTATCTCCCAAGGGAAGCAATTTCCTCTCATGGCCGAGCTCTCCACGCATCTGGGGGG
>VZTU01002560.1:0-46487 GCA_013400835.1 Zapornia atra | reverse complement strand
GGGGGGGCGGGGTGCTAAGTTGATGGCCGACAGGTGGTATTGTCTCACTCCAGTGATGGCTGAATGGAAAACGCAAGGATGCTTGCATTAAATATGCTTTTGGGGACCTCTTGTTTTTGTCTGTTCTATTTTCTGACATATTTCACTAGATCTAGACTTTATTCCCTGGATTTTTAACATTTCAGAACTGGAATGACAGAATCCAGTAATATCAGTATTTTTCACCATTTACATTTCCAGTCTTTTCAGCATTTTTCAGTATTCAAGTTGCATAAAGCTCTGAAGTACGTGGTACCTAATTATATATAGTTTCAAGCTATTGAGGCATCCAAATTTGAAAGAGGACAATCAAAATATCATTTCAGGCACAGATGGTAAAATGACCTGATAATTATCAGGCAGTGTTAAGGGCGAGAAAGGGGGGAGGAGGAGGAAAGACACTTTTCATGCCAGTGCAGCTGACAGATAAATTAGCAGCTCAGTGGTTTCTGTTTCACCTACCTCCAGTACCATATTCTGTGTAATGTTCCCTTTCCTCCCAGAAGATATAATGACAGTCCACTGCAGAACCCCTGCAGCTGGGGTTGTTTGGGGAGTCACACACCATGCTATTTCACTCAGCTTACTCTTTCCAAAATACCTTTTCCTTCTAAATATTTTCATATGTGTATTACACATGTGTATACGTGATAAATGCTAGTTAATATAAATAAAACCTTGGCACCTGTTATCTTCTCTTCGCAGTGGCTGCTCTAAAGCAGTTACAAGCATGCTTTGCAGGCTCAGAAGTCACACAGATTCCTCAGTGTTTCAAAACAAATGCTGTAATTATTTTTCTTTCTTCTCAGCATTGTTAAGAAAGAAAAATCATCAGTGAGTATCAACTGATTGCAAATGATGCGTCTATTCCAACTAGATACAAAATATCTTTCCTTGTGAATGTGTGGCTCCCCTTAGAGTAAAAGAAGTGGAACTGTATCTGAGTGTGCTCAGGCAAGTTTGGGACTTCAGGAACAAGTATGTCTGCCTTTTAAATTAAAAAATGCAATCTAATCAAATTCAGCAATGGCATATGTTCCTGTGGTTATTGTGGAATTGTCAGGAGACCCAGTTGTGAGACTCAGAGTTGCCTGTGACTTGCTCTTTGACCTGGGACAAATCATTCAGAACCCCCATATCTCAGTATCCCCATCGGCAAAACAGCTTGAAAATACCGGTTACGTGACGTCTGACACCTTGAATGACCCCAGACCACAGAAGCTCAGAGAGAGCTGGGGGAACGTGCGTGCCCCGACTCCAGCCAGGACAGAGTTAACTCCCCCCCATCAGCCAGCACAGGTGAGCCGAGTTAGCCCGGGCTGTTTCCACACCAGGTGACACCACTTCCCCATAAAAGGGGCTGGGCGGGGAGGGGTGAGCCCCTACGGCGCTGGGACAGTCTGAGGGCGGTTGGTCGGCTGGTTACGGAGTCGGTAAGTTCTCTCTGTTATCACCGTGCGCGTGTTCTGCTCTGGGCTCTGCTGTTGCTTCTCTTGAAGTACTGTGTCAGTTAAATGTCCTTACCCCAGACTGCGGGGCTTTGTCTGTCTGTCTTGCCGGGAGAGGGGCGAGCCAGGCCCGGTGCTTAGCCGCTGCTGCCTGGGGCTGAGCCACAATGCACGACGAGTCCAGTGTGTTACAAGGTACGTAGGAAGTTCAAGAAAACTTTATAAATTGATGCGCTTGTATTTTCCAGAGTGAAATTTGCAAGTGTACAGAAAAGCTAGAGAAACCACTAGCCTAGGGAAAACTGGCTTTTCACTCAAAAATCATAGACTCATAGAATCATAGAATGGTCTGGGTTGGAAGGGACCCCAAGGATCATAGAGCTCCAACCCCCCTGCCACAGGCAGGGCCACCAACCTCCAGGCCTGGAGCTACACAAGGTTGCCCAGGGCCCCTCCAACCTGGCCTTGAACACTTCCAGGGACGGNCCTGCTTATAAGTTCCCTTCAGGTACTGGAAGGCTGCAATGAGGTCCCCCCGCAGCCTTCTCTTCTCCAGGCTGAACAAGCCCAGCTCCCTCAGCCTCTCTTTGTAGGGCAGGTGCTCCAGCCCTCTAATCATCCTTGTGGCCCTCCTCTGAACCCTCTCCAACAGTTCCACACCTTTCTTGTATTGGGGGCCCCAGATCTGGACACAGTACTCCAGATGGGGCCTCAGGAGGGCAGAGTAGAGAGGGACAATCACCTCCCTGTCCCTGCTGGCCACCCCTCTTCTGATGGAGCCCAGGATCCCATTGGCCTTGTGAGCTGCAAGAGCACACTGCTGGCTCATGTTAAGTCTCTTGTCCACCAGAATCCCCAAGTCCTTCTCAGCAGGGCTACTCTCAAGAAGCTCTTCTCCCAGTCTGTATCTATGTCTGGGATTCTTCGGACCCAAGTGCAACACCTGACACTTGGCAGTATTGAACCTCATTAGGGTCCCCCGGGCTGGTACAGGAAGCCTTTTTGAGTGCTAGCAAGTCTGTATGTAGCCTCACTGCAGTTTGTTTACGCAGTTATATACAAGTGTCACTTGAAAAACAAAGGAAAAAAGCTTAAGAATTGTCATGAACAATGCTTTTTCTCAGAACTCTTGGCTGAAAGTTTGAAACCAAATGGCCCCATGAGTCTTAAGGCAAAATCTATACACAGAACAGGCTTTCCTTCATGATGTTTCCTACCATAGATCCTTCAAAGAGGGTTTTTTCCCTATGGGTAGTTTTAAGAAGGAGTTACATGTGTAAAGAAAACTATGAACACAAGTATAGCAGTCTTTTCAAGACCAAAACCATTCTAAGGAATAGAATTCATCAGGCAATGTAATACTGTCACCTGATGTTATATATCAGTATGGATTCTAAAGACTCCTCTGGGCCATTGATCTGTTGATAGTTTGTCACACATCTAATTTCCTTTAGCTGCTTCTGAAGCATACCCATACCTAGAGAACTATAATTTTACAAAACAGAAAAGAATATTTAACCTGTGTTCCTGTCCTTCTGTAGAATAACAGAGCAACAGCAGAACAGAAAACAGCAATACTTTAAATGGAAGAGCTCTGCTCTTTCACTTAATTGAACCACTTTATAACAGCTGATTGCCATTGAGACAAGTCTAAATAAAATGACTCAGCTATAGGAGTAGTGCAGCATCCCCAAGGAAGCTGACTACTGAGTGTCAAGATTCTTAACTGTGTAACTCACCCCTTTAAAAAGGCACTTCTACCACATTTTGGAAAGCTAATTACATCTAAATAACCACCAAAGCAATGTTCATTGTTCATTGTTAAAAAACTAGCCAATCATCATGCCTTAGGCCTCCGTGAGAACATGGTGAAGGTGACACCCTCTGGAGAGCCAAGTTGTCAGCAAACAGGAAGAAGGACTACCAAGCTGTGTTAGCAGGCTGAGGAGTTTGAAGCAACTTAAGAGCTGGGAATTGGCATGGGGAACAATCTACTGCTGTATATATAGGTAGCAATCCTACATAGGGAAGTACAGGCACCCTGAGTGTCTTGCCTCTGCAGTGGTTTAGTACCTCAACTAAGCTTAGACCCTAATAAACTCGGGTACCAGGAGCAGCTTGTCCCTGACAGTACAAAGCTCAGGACCACCTCAATAATGGACTGCAGGAGTGGGTAAGTCCCAGGCTATCAGCTCTGCGGTGCTGCAGTAACACTCCTGACTCGGCGAAGTGGTTAGTTAAAGTTAACTCATGCATGGATTAACTTGTTTTCATGTTCTTTTAGATGACAAACCTAATCTAGCACAGAATTGGCAGAGCCACTTTCACTGCCCTGTACCCCTTGAGGTCTCTGTGTGAATTAAAAGAAACAGAGGCCAGATCTTAAAAAGGACATTGCACACAAACAACTTCAATCTCTTAACTAATTACAGCAGTGTAAATCCCAGCATTAACATGCTTGTTCCAATTCATTATTAACTAGAATGATGTAAACTTTTGTTTAAACTCCTGTCTCTGAACCATTACAGAATAGTAGGGGTTGGAAGGGACCTCTGGAGATCACCTAGTGCAACCCAAATGGCTCTGACAAATGCACAGCAAGGATTATTCAAGCTAAAGCCACCTTCTCATGAAGGTGAGGGATGGGATATAGGTATGAAATGTGCTTAAGAAATGATTTTCATTCTTCTGCTCTTCTGTGCAATTACAGGCTTCTCAATACATGGCATGTTCTCAAGTTCAGGTACCAAATGTAGGCTGCCTGCCCACTCAATTTACATGAAGCCTTTCTTGTTTTCGTGCCGTGTAGAATTGCCTCTGTTTCAGCAGTCTGGGTTACTTGTAAAGTGTAGGATGCTATGAGAAATCCCACATCTTAATGCATTAAGAGAGAAGCCGTATCTTAGTCGTTTCTCCTGTTCCTTCACAGATTCTCATCACCTGCAAGTCAGAGCTGCACACCAGAAGCCTGGTGTTGGCAATTCATCTCTTCAGCTCCAAGAAGTGGAGGACAAGCAACTCTTACTTTCTTCCTCCCAAATCTTTTTCTTAGCTGGGTGCAAGTTTTATAGCTCCATCTTGTCAGGAAAGTAGGCTTGCCACATATGTAACATCCAGGCTCATACAGCATTTTAATATTTTCCCAGGAGTTCCAGTCCTCCCTTCAGGCTGCCCAGTCACCCACTAGGATTTAAACTGATGAACCAGAGAGACCAAGGGATCTTTATCTTCCTCACTATCTCTACCTCTGTTAAAGCAATTTTTAAATATTTTTGAGCTATTTTTCTCTCCAGCTTCTCCAAAGCTCTTAAGTTGCAGTTTTAAATTCATTTTAAATGGGCAGAAATAGTGCATATATTACAAAAAAGGTAATACTTTTCTTTGAGTGTTTATTCCACATTCTGCTATTTACTATACAGCTTTAGTGTTTGAACTCCCTTTCTTTCTCCTATCTTCTTGCATGTGACTTTCAAGGAATGTTGCAAAAGGCAGGATTTAAGACTGAAATCTAGAGCAGCAGAAGCCCATAATAAAATTCTCCCTAACTCCAACAGAGCCAAGTTTTCCTTTTGAAAGCAAAAATGTTACAATAGCCAAACTATTTTGCAAATAGAAGACAATGGTAAAATTCTTCCTAACTCAGATGGAGCCAGGTTTTCACCCTGAAAGCAAATATTTTAGAGAAATAGCCAAACTATATTTTGTGAGCATTTCCACAAATTGGTGTCTTACCTGATGCGTAGCAAGGAAAGTAACTGACAACAGTATGTGAAATAAAGTACTGGAGTCTTGCTCCAACATCCTACTCATGCCCTCCAGAAGTCATTTACTCAACTTCATGACAGCTGGCTTTTTATCTTTGAAGTCACCTCTGAACATACAGAGCCTCTATGAATAGGTGTATGTAAAGCTAAGGTGTTTGCTAGGAGATTGAAGATTGGCAGAAATCATTTGGGGGTTTTGCCTGTAGAACACTGTTTTTACCAAGAGATGTATGTCTCATGCTGAATGCACATCTGTGCACAACCACACACAAATTTGCATCTGGGTAGCCTCACCTGAAGAGGAGACTTTAAGCAGGGTATGTTATGGGCAGTGGGACCAAAGAGAGGGGAATAATCCTGCCCCGAACTAAATCCTTTTTGTCTCCAGACCTCTGTCACACAGCTGGTGTCGCATTTGGTGCCAGTATGGAAAAGTGACAAAGGAAACTGTTTGCCTTTCAGCTGTAGAATATGATGTGTGTGGTTTAATGCAGTCCTATTTCAAAAAGCTCCCTGTGTCTCTGAAACATTAACAGGGCTTTACAGTAATTCACACGTGTTCAAATGTCTGCTGGTTTTATTTGTCTACAGCCCACTTGTTCTTTTAGCTTCTCAGTCTGTTTTGAAGCAGTTTTTGCATTTTTTTAAAATGAAAGTCAACACACAAAGTATTGAAGAGCCTATCAATTTATTCCATATTGGCACTATAATTTTACTTACTTTTTCTTTAACAAGCACTCCATGTGTTTTCTATAACTACAGTTATTTGCAACAAAATTCTCTCCACTTTCCTTGCTAATCCCGCTGCTCCAGTGACTTATCTTTACGTGGGTCTCTCGCCCTCATTGGTGTGGAAAAGACACGGCAAACCCACAGTTTTAAAAAACTCCAAAGCGCTGGGTTTGTATTACAGTGTGCTATAGCAGTCTCTCTGAGTAGTGGGAAACTACTCAGGCCCGAGACTTTTGGCAGCACTGGTAACCTGAAATCCCACTTTTTCCCTCCCTTCGTCGTTGCTCTCCGCCGCTTCTGTTTTGTGCAAGCGTATCTCTGCCCTCTCATCGCACGCAAGGCTTTTTTGCCCGACCGGGAAAATCCCGGCGATAATCCCCCGCTGCCACTTGCTGCGCGCTAACCGGCCCTTGGCCGGCTGCCCCGGCGCAGCACCTGCAGGCGAAGCCCACCCCGCGGCACCCCTCTTCCCGACAGAACCGTCGTGCCTGAGGACTAAGGGGTGGGGGGAAAACCTCGTTGCAGCCCGGCTCTTGCCAGCCCCGGCCCCCCCCGCCGGGGCAGGGCGGCGGCGGGGCCGCGCACACACACACACACCCCTCGCCTCCCCCTCGACTCCAGCCCTCCCAGGCGGGCGGGCACCGCCCCGTCCCGTCGCCGTCCCCTGTGCCCCGGCGGGGCTGCGGGCGGCGTCTTCCCCCCCCTTTCTTCCCTCGCCGCTGGGCGACCGGCGACACCTCCGACCGCCTCGCTCCTCCCGGCTCCCGCCTCCGCGCCGGCTTTGTGTGCGCGGCAGCCGCCACCTGGGGCGGGCGCGGCGGCGGCCCCGCACCATGCCGCTCCGCAGGCGTCCCGCCGGGCTCCTGCCCCTTTGTCTGCTCTGCCTCCAGGCTGCGCTGCCGCTCCGCGGCCACCGCGGCCGCTACGCCGGGTAAGTCCGCCCGCCGTCCTGCTCCGTCCGGGAGGGCAGCTCCGCAGTCGCGCTCCCTCCGCTGCCTTCCCCAGCGCCGCCAGCAGGAACCGGCTTCTGCGTACGCGTTGGGGCTGTTCTTCCCGCTGCCGAGATGCTTATTTGCCTGGTTCTGTTCGGCTGTAGCACGTTCCGGGCTTGCTTGCAATAGATACTGCGAGTCTGTGCTAGTGATAGGAAGGATGCTATCTTGGCAGGGGAGGGAACACGGGACAGGGACACGGACGGTGCGTCTGGAAGTTTTCGTGTCTTTGTAGAAAGGGAAGTTGGGATTACACTGGAGGGTAAAAGCTTTAAGAGGCTTCACCGTGCTCTGAAGTGAATGAAGGTTTGTGTTTTCCTTTGGGAAACAGACTTAATGATCTTTAAAGTTGTTTTTTTAAAAAGTTAAGCAATGTGCAGTCCTACTGACTGCATAAAGAGCTCAAACAGAAGAGATCCTACCGCATTAACCTCTCTGTAAGCAAGTGAAGATTTTTAAATGTATTTCAAACTAGGCTACCCCCCACCGCCCATGCTTTCATCTAAAGTTAAAATTTGTGTCAGAAACGGAGCGACTGAACTAAGTAATAGTAAAAGGCAAAACATAAGTTCTTCTTGCCTGGTTTAGAGACTTCGGTTTTAGCAAGTGTTTAACAAAATAGTACCTGCAAAAAGATTTGTGATGTAAATGAAGAGTCAGCCAAACATAGGAGTCCTGGAAATCAGTGGCATCTTGTCCCATACAGTGCAAAATCTATTCAAACTGGCCAGTAAATTCCTCAGGATAAGCACACCTCCCTGTGGAAGCAGGAGTCCTATTATTCTATTTAATTTCATTAAAGTAGCAAAGCCAGGCCTGTAAATTCCGCTACTATAATGAAGGGTTTTTTAAAAAAAACCAAAACATTCCCTGAACTTCAAGGATTTGGTAACATGATACGCAGTCGTTCACCCCTGGATCACTATTAGTGATAGATAGGAGTTAAAAAATTCACAGACATTTCAGGATCTCTGTTCAGTTTTTGGGGTCCTGGTATCGACCCGCAGCGTGAAACCAAACCACCCACCCCAGTCAGGAGCCCTCCTAGACGTGCCAGAGAGGATCAGGACAGCAAAGTAAACTGTGCTTTAAAGCCAGGGTCCCATCCTGAGTTTTGTGCAGCAGCACTCTTCTCTCTGCCTGGAGCCCGTTGCACAGTCGTGGTCTCAGTAAGACCCAGTTTTTCTAAATTCAAGATTGCATTTGATTTATTTCCAGATGGCATTCAGATGAGTAACAGATTCACAGTGCCAGTACATAACTTTTTCTGAATACTAATTACATGAGCTATCTACTGACCAGTGTGTGGGATGTCAAAATACACATTTTAATATCCTGTAGGTGAGATTGTCAATTTGCAATCAAATTGGTTAAAATAGAAGAAAATGCAGGCAGATTCAAGTATCGTACCTCTGCTCATTAATGTGATTCATCAATTCTGTTTAAAGTTTTAAAAATAATTTTCTTGTTTAAGCACTTTATGTGCCCTGGGTGGTGTGTGAAAGACCCATGCAACCTCTCCCTGTTGATCCCTGTCCTATGAGCTCTTCTACAGAGCCTAGCCAAGAAAAATGAGACTTCTTGTCACCTTCCAGAATTTGGGCAAGCACAACAAAAAATCACTACCAAAAAAAAAAAAGAAAGAAAAAAAAGGCTAGAGTTCATTATAAAAACTCTTGGTCAATAGGTGATTGTAGTAGGGAGCCAAGATACATTTACAAGCCTTGCTGAAAATGTGGTCGCATTTGTAACAGTAACCAGAATGTGTACCACATGTGTAACACAAGCTGGAAAAATAACCTGGTATTTTTCCCACTCTACTAATCTTTTCCATTTCTACTATCCTGGTGTTATTTGTGTCAATAAAAGATGATGAAAAATTACTTTGAAGCGGGATGAAGGTTGCTTCAGAATTACGAATATATCTTGTCCTTCTGAGTCATCTGTCATCAGGTTGGTGTCCTGGGCAGGATCATTTCATTTCCTCTGAGTGTGCAGTTGATTACAGTTAAGCAGGTGTTGCCATCAGGACTGAACCCGGTTGTCACCCAAGGGGAAAAATAATTTTGTTGGGTTTTTTTCTGAGAAAGGCAATCTGGAGGTTGCACAGTTTTCTCATGAAAGGGGTGTCCCAACCACTGGACTTCATTTTGTGCTAAGAAACGTGTGTCAATCCTAGTCATTGTCAGAAGCTGTACCACACGGGGGAAAGGCATAATTAGGGCAAAAGGAAGAGAGGAAAAAAAGAATGAAAGAAGGAATGGAAAACATTTCTCATCAGCTAAGGGCATCACTGGGAGACACAGAGCAATTGTAGCTCTTGAGCTGAAGACTCTGACCTAAGACAATTAAGACTGTGTTCAGAGCAGGCCAGGTATGCCATATGGACACATCTTTAAGCAGATGTGTTTCACTTACCTGTGGGAAGTCTCAGCAGAGGCAGGAGCTCTCACGCCCACCGAGTTGTCCCAAAGACCGAGGAACAGGTAGGTGTATTTACCTTCTGCCACTTCACACAACGTGCAGGAGTTTAACCAGCCTCTCTGCTCTTCTGCCTGTGGGAACTCAAGAGGAGCTTGGAGCTGCTGCCTTCACCTCTAAGACATTGCTAATCAGCTGTGCTGCAGCAGACTCAAATCTATACTCGCATCCAAGCATTTCTCCTTCTCCCATTTCCATGCTCTGTCTAAGGGTTCCAGGGGAGCTAGGCAAGCAGCAGGAATGCTGAATGCTCTCTCCTATGCAGAAGGAGATGGCTTTCCACTAGCAGGCCAAGATTTCTTAGGACACAAAGCATCTCTCTCATCTGTTCTTTAAAAATCACTACTAAGATCTTTTTCCTCCAGCTCATCTACCTCCACCTGTATGTGGTGGTGGGGCATTGTTCCCACCATTTTTTTACCCCACTCCTGTTCTTCCAAAGCCTTTCCTGAAGTGGGTCTCATCTCACCTCTGCTCTAACCTCAAACCACCAAATGCAGACAAAGGCTAAAAAACTTGGCCAGTTCTTCTCTAAGGTTTTTGCTAGAGGTCTTGGAGTGCTTTTAAGTGTTTAATTGAGTTGTTAACTCCTCTAAAATGTTATTCCTCTGTGGAATTCAACTGTGGGTTGCAGTGCTGCAGATAATTGACATGTCTCTTGGGCAGGTGAAGGCCAAGGTACATGTTCACATTATTGCATAAAAAGAGCGTAAAATAATCTGGAAGTGATGTTGAGGTGAATAACAAGGAAACCAAAACCAGTAAAGAAATGTTCTGTAATCTAATATATAATATGCCCCAGCTACTGGGACATCAGATCCTGAAAATTAAATAACCCAACTGTTCATGTAGATAAGCACAGATACCAAATCTGAGAACATTCAGCAAATTTCAAGTATTTTAATGCCCTCTAATGCTCTATGCTACATACCATAGCTAAGTGCCTCTGATCCCACAATACCTTACACACAATAGATGCCAATTGTTCTGTCTCATGGAAAAAACACATGGGAGTGTGATGAAAATGAGTTGCTGAGGGAATTGAGAAGTGGAAAGGAGCTCCTTCTCTGTTATTTACCTCTGCAGATTTTTCCAAATGTTTTAATCGGGGACTAAGAGATCTCCTTTGCTGTGTAAAAAAAAATGTTGTTCCTCTCTGCTGCTCAGCTCTCTTTCCCCACCCCGAGTCAAAGTAAAATGTCATATACACAACTGGCAGAAAAAGCATTTGGAAAGCACACCACCTGCATTACTCATATTCATTCAGATGAAAACCACACTTCGTGCTGCTCTGGATGGTGTCAGGGGGCTTCTAAAGGTGAAAAGCTGTGAGGTCTCTAGCACAAACAATTTTAAGCATCCTGTTTTCAAATAACCAGGAGTTGTAATCAAAGCACCACAGTTTCCTAAAACAAGCACAGATCAGTGAAATCCACAACAACTCTGGGACCAATATACCCACACTTGTCCCAACACCACAACTCTAATTTGTGCTTTCTCATCACCTGATATTCCCCCTGCACAATGTCATTTATGTTCTTCTAGCAGGGAAAAAAAAATATATTGCCAAGTTGTGATTCTTTTTCTCCTCTTAGTCCAGGCATGGTAAACTTACCTTTGAAAGTTGCTCTGCCCTCATCATTATAAATGAGAACTATGATGTGTTTCAGTTGCTACTTCTTTCCCTTTTTTTTTTTTTAAATAATTGGAACAACAGTGCACAAGCCACATTGCCCAGGTGAAGTGTACGTCAGGCAAGGAGTTCATTCTGGCTGTGTCTAAACCTGTCTCCAGGTTCCTGAAACCATGTGAGCCTGGCCCCATATTTGTCTGAATTGGGACCCAGCTGGGGGCTGTTGTGGTTCCTGACTAGTCCCTGCAGGTGGAAAAGAAGGGTAGAAAGCATGGGAAGTGGGGGAAGACATAAACCATCAGGGCATGGGCAGTTTGTACCCATATGTGGGAGCTTTGAACCTTTCCTATGTTTCCTGCATTAGATGCAATCTATGGTCTTCTAGTAGGAATGATTATTTGGGAAATGCAAACCAATTTCAGTGAAAATTTACATGTTGCTCATTTTTAAAAGTATATATGATACCAATTGGAATGCAATATATTATTAAAGAAAACTCAAGTTCAGGCTTGGTTTTGAGGCCAGGAATTATGTTCTGCAAAACCCAGGATACATTTAAGCTATACTTAGTTAAAGACACTTAAAAAAAAGGAGGAATTCACATATCAAATCCATCTAGACCCTCAGTCTAAAGTATCTACTTGAATCCACCAGCTTCACTCATGGAAACAAGCAGGCAAAGAAACACAGCTTTTCCCAGAGCTTCTGGTACTAGTTGCAGTGAACTCCATAGCTCCAGCTTCTACACTGTGCCCACTTCCAGCTGCTGCTGCTGTGAATTCATTCTTCCAGAGTCACTCATGGGCTTCTTAAAATGGAGTTCTCCAATCTGAATGTTCTGTACAGGACTTTAACAAGCACTTAACAGGGGACAGATAAGTTACATACATACTGATTTTTTAATTTGGAAAAAAAAGAAAAGGAATCTAAAATATATGGAACAATTCACATGAAAGAAAGTGGAACTGTAGTCCACAAGGAAAATCACAGATCTGGAAGGAGCGAATTTGAAAAAGGGAAGCTAAAAATCTGCTTTTCTTGAATACATTGCTAATAATTTCTAGGGAACTCTAGTTTCATACACTGCATAGGACTGTATCCCACACTGTACAATGAACAGGATCCCAAGGTCTCCTGAAATTCTAGTATCTGTAAAAATGTCATCCGTATGTCTGAAACAGCCTTACATGGTCAAAATGCCATAGGAAACATTTATTGCTTTATCCATTTGGAGGTGAGTGGCCACCATTAATCATTTCTCACTATCTCCAGGAGGTAAACTCTGTCATCTCTGTTTTGCAGAACTGTCCTTCACTTACCTTTTCTCCTTAATTTTCCCACTGAATGCATAACAGAAATTGTACTCCCTCCTCTGTTGTAGAGCACAGTATTTAACAGTGCACTGAACGTTCGGGCAAAAGCCAAGAAAGAAGCAGGTATGTGGATCATATATTGGGCGTCTGTTCAGGAGCCCTGTAAGCGAACCCTGCTGTAAGCATGCATCGAGCCGTAAAAACCGAAAACAGGCAGTGGAGTTCTCCAGTCACTACTTTTATGGTTCCAGCAGTATGATTTTGCTCCCAGGCAGGAGATAAAGAGAATTTTCCTGAAGTTTGACTCTCTACACCAAAAAAAAAAAACCCACCTCAAACCCCAGCATTATTACTGTCCCCTGCCCACCTAGCTTACATATTGATGCTCTTGGTGTTATTTTTCATGCAGAAATCAACTTTCAATGGATTCTGTACCCTCTGTTACATTTAAAATTATAAGCAGGTTTGGTTGCAAAATGAGAGCCAATAATTGCAGTTATACATTAGAACACTCTGAAAACCCTGCTGCAGGCAAAACTCCTTGCAGAACTTAACAGCACTTTTGCTGGTCTCAGGTCCACTGGAACAGACCTACAGTCAGCAAGCTCCTGGAGACAATTAAGCCCAGTCCTATTTTTTTTTCAGTAAATTTTGATTCTGATTTAAAGGCTTTGCTCACATGGCTAAGTACAAAGATGTGGTTCTGATCTGATACTGGTGTTAGAAGAAAACATGCATGGATTGCAGGTTGTGCAGGGAGGTGGTGGATGCCCTCTCCCTGGAGGTGTTCAAGGCCAGGCTGGATGGGGCCTTCAGCAGCCTGGTCTAGTGAGAAGTGTCCCTGTATCAGTTCAGATTGAGAGCTTCAACAGATGCTGATTGTAAGGAAAGCCTCTGCGAAGAAAACTTTAAAACTGCTTTTTGTGCCATGCATCTGAGAGTAGGTGAGCCAAAATACTCTGAATTGAAAAGATATTCAGAGCGACAAATGCACAGAGACAGTACATTACATTTTTTTCTAGTTACATTGCACCTTTTGAGCTTGCCAAATGAGGAGGAAGGCAAAGCACCTCACTGCCTTCTTGTGAAACTAAAAGCCAGGCATTGCACATCACCCAGGGGAAGCGAGGGCACCTGGTCTTTGGGAAGGGGTTCTGACACAGGCTGGCATGCAGCAGCAGGCAGGGAGTATGGACCTGTACCTCCTGAGAGTGTCTGAATTAGGCTGAATGCTCTGGAGAAAAAGGTTCTGCCAAGCCCTGTCTTTCCTGGGGGAATGGTGAGACTTGCCAGTGTGCTTATTTAAAGAGAAGCCACACCATAAAGATACCAGCCAAAGCAATACACAAAACATCACTTGATAAGGAGATGAACTAGATTGCTTAAATTCAGCCATGAAAAAGAACGGAAGTATCTTATCAAATTCAAACAAATTTTATTTTCTTTATGTTCTCCAGCTTAGTTAGGGCCTCCCTCATTCCAAGGAAGCAGGACTTCGAAAATGAGTTTGTAGGGGGTTATGACAGTAGGGTTATTCTAAGAAAAACCTACTGGATTTTGTATCATACCATATTTCAAATGCCTTCAGAAGAGTAATGATATAGTTTGCATCACCTCGTGGTTAACTCAGGGGAAGAAAAATAAGCTCTTTTGCTTTTAATTTAGATTTCTGT
Organism: Zapornia atra; assembly: GCA_013400835.1. NCBI lineage: Eukaryota > Metazoa > Chordata > Aves > Gruiformes > Rallidae > Zapornia > Zapornia atra. Next base: position 32,412 of record VZTU01002560.1, on the reverse strand, counting down.
GTTGCATTTGGATAATTACTCATTATTACAATATCCTACAGGTTTGAAAGCCTCAGGTAAGCAACATAAAAGGTGGTACATCTTAAATACAAGGCAACATAACAGCTTGTTAGGCCAGAAGACACGGTAAAACTGCAGTCTGTAGATGGATTTTAAACGTGAATGTTTGGGCCATTTTCTTTTTTTTCTGCCTTAGTTAACTTAGTTGAAATAAATGAACAGATCAATGCATTGCCTACAGTCATTGAATTATGTATGGACTGGGTAGGACGCTGAAAGAAAGTCAAGCCTCAAGGGCAGATGTAAGAAATTACTTTAGCAGGCCTGATGAAAAACTGGTGGCTCTCTTTGATTTACTCCACCGTACTCCTACCAAGATTACCACCAGATGCTGCTACTCTGAGGCTGCAGCACAGTGACATGGCCAAACCCTGCTAACCCCTGCTAATGGCTGGCCACAGCCAGAGCAGGCCCTTGTGGTCCTGCTGCCTCAGATGTGCAGCCCCTGCAGAGGGCCTGGCGCTCCTCTGCCTACAGCAAGCCAACTTCCCGAGCAAACAGAGCAGAAAAGCACTTTTTTCTTTTTTTTCCTCTCCCCCGAGACTAAATTTCAGCTTGTCACACTGCGATCTGGCTGCTGCAGGGCCTCTGGGGTGTTCATGTTGTCACAGGGAAGGAGTGGGAGTGGCTGATTTTTCGGTACTTGGCTGCATACCTCATGCCCCTGAGCCTCCCTGTGCACATATGCACTGGAGACGGGTGTCTGAAAGCAGTTAATTCCTGGTGTGAACTCCAAAGAGCCCACCCTGGTTTTACCTCAGCAGAATTTGGCTCCCTGATCAATCCCAACTGCCAGATTCCTCTCCAGACCAATGTCAATGGAACAATCCCAAATGAGTGTTTCAGGCTCACACAGAGACTATCGGGATGATTAGTTCCCAATAAGCACCTTCCTGAAAGTGCAAAACCAAAGAAAAAGTTAACCTTGTGTGGTGGGTTGGCCATGGCTGGAAGCCAGGTGCCCACCAAAGCTGCTCTGTGACTCCCCTCCTCAGCTGAACCGGGGAGAGAATATAACAAAAAGCTTGTGGGTCGAGCTAAGGACAGAGAGAGATCATTCAGCAGTTGCCATCACAGGCAAAACAGACTAAACTCAGGAAAATTAATTTAATTCATAATCAAGTCAGAGTAGAGTAATGAGAAATAAAAGCAAATCTTAAACCACCTTCACCCCACCCCTGCCTTCTTTCCAGGCTCAATTTCACTCCCGATTTTTCTGCCTCCTCCTCCTGAGCAGCACATGGGGAAGGGGAACTGGAGTAGTGGTCAGTTCATCACACATTGTCTCTGCTGCTCCTTCCTCCTCAGGGAGAGAACTTCTCTGCCCCTCCTCCACCATGGGGTCCCTCTTACAGGAGACAGTCCTCCATGAACTTCTCCAACCTGAGGCCCTCCCATGGGGGCTTCAGTTCTTCACCAACTGGTCCAGCATGGGTCTCTTCCCTGGACGCAGACATTTCAGGACCAGACTGCTCCAGCGTGGTTCCCCCAGAGGGTCACAAGACATAACAGCAAACCTACTTCCAACCTGGGCTCATCCCTCCGTGGGGCTGCAGGGCCTGCCATGAGCTTGCTCCAGTGCGACCTCCCATAGGGGTCAGAGCCTTCTTCGGGTGCCTCCACCTGCCCAGGTGTGCTGCAAGTGGAATCTCTGCTCCACCATAAATCTTCATGGGGGACAGCCTGCTTCACCATGATCTTCTCTAGGGGTTGCAGATGATTTGCAGCTCTGGTACCTGGAGCATCTGTTCCCCCTCCTTCACTGACCTGGGTGTCTGCAGGGTTGTTTCTCTGACATCTTCTCATTCCTCTCTCCAGTTGAAGCCTTCCCACTACCAAAACCTTGCCACGCAAATCCAATACACCTTGGTACTAGCCATCATCCCATGTAAGTTTTTGAAGCTAAGGGACTTCACTATTCCTAATGTCTGAAGAATCTGTAAGTCCTTTGTGTAACACACAAGACATGATACTGTCTACAGAAAAATAACCATTATGAAACAGGTTGGTGTTAAGCAAAGAATAGCAGTATTTGTCAAGGAAACAGGGAAGATGTTTAAATTAAGGACATTTTATTGGAAGCTCTGTCTTTTTTCACAGCACAGTTTCAACAGGGAAATAAAACCTTGGGTTCAGTTGAACTGTATAGGACAGGTAGCCAAGAACATACTCCGCCTAAAATTTATACCAAATAGTAAGAGTCACCATGTAAGCACGCTGCCAGGTCTGGGCTGGTAAGCCAAGTGAGAATGAGCTCAGCAGAATGAGCTGGTGTCTTTGCCAGCAGTACATAGTGTAAACATACTCTGTTGCACAAAGACAGAACGTTGTGTCTTTATCCTACTCCTTATCAACAGGCTGGATCCCTGACCCATCTGCTGGTGGTAGTGATAATGCTAAAAAATAGAGATATATCTTTAATAGAACATAAAAGCTAAGCAATATGCTTTCTTTGTGAAAAATTTAATAGTTTTGCCTTCTGTCTGTTCACCTGAGGTTCTTTTGTTTTGCGTTTACTAAAAGTAGTTATCTTAGTTTTGATACAGACTTATAGATTGTGGCCTATTCAAAAAGCTTCAGAGGAAATCAAAGCATTGGAATATAAAGGGTAAAAGCTTTTACAGTCAGTATCCAACAGCATTAAAAAAATACCTGATGTATTTTCCAAGGCCCAGCCTAGAATTGTAACTGCAGTGAAGTATGTAATTAAGTAGGTTTTGATCCCTACTGCAAGAGTTGTTTCTGTTCAATAGTAAGTTGTCCTGAGAGAGTGGTGGTTCTCCCTCCAAAGCAGCTGCAAGGAGTGGGAAGCGCAGGAACCCAGGGCTCCTCTGCTCAGCAAGAAGGGCGACCACATCTTTTGGTGACCCCTGTCTGCGTGGCATGGGCTGTGCAGTGTCTGAGCACATGTGGTGTATGGCGTCTCTCAGAGGCACCAGGTGATGAAACATCACCTGGTCAACATCATCAACCTCTGTCAGACAAACACATGACAAAGATGCTGATCTACTCTTGCTGGACAGTTCTGGAAACATGGAGACAAATGTGGGTATCTCAGCTTCACACTTGGTGAGGAAGGACTTGGGCTTCAGCCTTTCATCCCTTCTATGATGTATGCTGTCTGTCACATGAGGTAGTTATCTCTTTCAGGGCCTTGCATCTAGCCTCACCTGCCAAAAATGTACATCACATTAGGAAATAAGCATCCTGTGAGTTCAAGTGCTTTTGCAGTTCAGAAGCAGGTTAGCAGATGTCACAGACCTGGAGACTTTAAGACCATCAATGTCTTCCCCTAGTATCCAGGACCTTCATGTACACTTAGTCGTTAGACAGTGGGCAGCATGCAACCCATCAGTCTGTTATTTTTTGTATGTTTATCCCTCTTTCTTGGACCTATCAACTCTTCTCCATAAGATAACTGGCATTTTTTGGCTATATGATGAATGATGAACAAAAAAGGCACAAAAAAAGTCTGGTAGTGCCCCTGCATAACCAAAATGGAGACTGATTTGCAATGATTAGCATGTGTCACCCGCAGGCAGATGGGAAACAGTACAAACCCATAGAAAGATTAATTAGTTTAAGCCTCTGTGAGATGACGGAAAGCAAAGTGAAGCCAATCTCCTACGTGGAGTCAGAATAGACTAGTGCTCAAGATGAGTAAAACCTTATGTCTCCTTTTTATGAGGGGCAACCTCTCCGAATGCTCTAAAAGCTCCACAGAGGAATACTGGGTGAAGGGATCCTGGGCCCACAAAAACCTGATCTTTTGCTTCTACGGAATGAAATGTGGGGAGAAAACCTGCAGATCTTACCTTGTGAGACCAGAGCAGTCCTACCAATTTGCAGGCAGCAAGACAGTGCCATGAAGCAGTTCAGGGTACAGAACTGTAGAGAACAAGGGATCCACACTGTGCTCTGTGAAATCTGATCTTTCTGTATTGTTTTTCTTTAATCCAGCACCCATTATCTCTGCTGAAAAAAAATATGCGTGAGCTTTTATGTATGGCAACTGCACCGGGGGTGGTCTTCGAATTAGAAGGCATTTTGCTTGTGGAGCCTACAGCAAGTCATGCTGGCTGCAGGCTGCAGAGTTATACTGGTAAAGAAGAAACAGACAGGAGACCAAAAGCATTCTCCTAGATGGTTAAAGAGGACAGGTCGTGAAAAATAGGAGGTCTGGGGAAGAGGTTTCTATTGTTCAAGTGTATTTACTCTGAAGTGACATTAACTGAGGGAAGTGAGACACAACATTTTAAAGTTTTATTCTATAGGTAGTAAGTAGATCTACCAGATTTCAGTTGTCTTGTTGGAGCCAGAGAAATACAGTCTTAATGATAGAATAGCGAATGGCTGGCCAATAAAATTGCTAAGTAATCATTCTGTTAAAATGTATAAAATAAACAGAACAAACAAGGCACTTAATGCAGGAGGAAAATGCAGGGGTCTCACTGGGGGACTGGTTTTGCAGTGGCTGATGGAAAACAAAATCATTAGGGTGTACTTAGCAACCCACAGTCTCTCTGCCCCAAATGTTAGGTTTTTTTGGAGAAAAGTAACACAAACTTCAAGCAAACAAAGAAGGAATTTTTAAATTAGTTACTGTAGAGAGAATTCTGCTGTTTTCAAGGATAAATAAATGGGTGATTTTAAGGTAATATTTTCAAAGTTATCAAATTGCATGCAGAGTATTTATTTTTAAACTGCATGGCTATAAAACACCAGATGTCATATGATAAAGTAATGTCAGAAGAAGACTGGACTCTGTTGTCTGTGAGAAATAGGCAGATGCTTGCTTTTAGCAGTGACGTCTTGCTCATAAAGCAATGAAGTTTACTTTCAGTGCAAGGACACCAAGCACTCCTCACTGCCTGCAAGACTTGTGTCCTCATTGCCTATGAGGCTTTGTTGTTTTAAGCTTTATTATTACGCATGTGAAGGAGGGAAGGGGGAGTTTAAAATTAGTTTATGATGGAAGAAGTAGGAGTTGTCTTATCTTGTCGTAGGGATTAACTGAAGGAAAGTGTGTTGGAAAGGATTGTTGGATGACCATGGCAGCCAAAGCCAAGATGCATTTGCTGTTTGGGCCACACGCCATCTTGATATATAGCTTAGGTGACTCCACTCTGTTTTACAAAAGGAAAATGGAAGTACAACAAAAAGGTGTATTTTTCATTTGAGATGGCAAAACCCAAATTCTGATATAAACTCAAAGTATCACCTCATATATTGTGTTGCTACTTGTATAATGTAAGTTTCTGGCAGCTTATTCATAGCTGTGCGGCACGCCAACTCCATTTTCCATGAAACTTTATGTAAGGATAGCTGGGCAGAAAAAAGAGTATAACAAGGAAGAAGCTGCAGTAATGTGGAGCTGACAGTTTAATGGGTTTGTACAGCTCTAAGTTTGTGTGGTTTTAATTCACATAACACATCAAGTGTGGCTCAGTGTGCTCATATTTTGCACATTGCAGCTTTATGGACTGAAATAATTCCAAATGGAAATTAATTCACTTTAGGAATTTATTTCAGTGTGCAGTGTCAAAAAATTTAAATTGTGTGTATTCATATAAAAGCAGAGAATGTGATTTTAGCTGATCTTTTAAAAATTACCTAACAACAAATATAAACACAGCTGCATAGCTTGGTTCTGGTTTTGGTGTGTAATGGACATGTACCATTGCTGCTGATTTCCAAAAATAAAACCCCTTCAGTGTATAATGTTGCTAAATCCCATTCCTTCAGGCATAGCAAAGCAGCTGCCCTCTTCTAGGACAAAATAATAGTGCCAGGCTGAGGTTCAGTATTAATCACAGGTTTCAAAATTCATGCACTCGAGATAGCATAAGACAATACAAACAGTATGCATTACTGCATGTGAAATTTCATCTCCCTCTTCTAGTCCATTTCAGTCAAATTTATCTTCATCCTGTTTATCTATCAAAAACCTCAGCAAAATTAAATAGGCCAACCAAATCTTTCCCTTCCCTTGCTCCAGCATTTCACCTTTAGATGGGGAGCAAGTACATTAGAGGCTCTATCTGATAAAATCACCAGGTGCTGCAGCAGCAGAAGCAGATTTTTAGTGAAAATGCTGCTTGGGGGACACATCTTGGCAAGCAACATCTCCCTGATGGAAATAACATTTGGCATCAAAAGTACTTTCACAGAAGGCCTACGTACATGGTTTCTCAGTTGTTGCTTTCAAAGGACCTTTTCCTTTTGCTGGGTGTGCAGGTGCTGAGCTGAGATTACAGCCTGCTGTGTAAAAACCCGCTCCTTTCCCTCATACCTGCCTCTCACTTCTCACCCCCTGCCTTGCTCTTCTTCATTGTCCTCATGTCTCTTTGTAAACAGCCCCCAGACCTGCTCTGGGCAGGGACTGGTGTTTTTACCACCTGCCTCGATCAGCAGATAACTCCAGGACTTTGTTGGTTGGTGTCTGCAGTATAATCAAGTAAGAGTAGTTTCAGCTCTTAACACAGGTCTTTTGGATCTGGCCAGTCTGATAAAGAGCGGTCTTACACTGGTGAAAATAAGTTTCTGGTTTTTACCAGTATGGCTGCATTTGATTTAGGCATTTGCTTTCAGTTGGGCAGAGGGCAGCAAATGCTGATGAGATGATTTGCTTAAGGAGCTAGCAGCTCTCTTTGGCATTTCATTATTTTTTTGTGAATTAGAATTGCGGGAAAGAACCTAAACTGCATTTGTGACATAAACTGGTAGTTTCCATCAAGCATTAACAGACATCTTCATCTCTTAACATGTTGACATGAGCAAGTTTGAGGAATAGCTGGTGCCTGAGTGCAAGACTCTATTGACACCCTCTGAACTCGGTGTCAGGTTCTTCTGGGTCCCTTTGGATTTTCTTGGTTTATTTGTTTGGTTTTAGTAGTTTTCTGGATGTGAGAGTTGGAAATTGTGATCAGTTAATAAGCGAGTAAGCCAGAGGTCATAAACAAGAGCTCTAAGAGAGATTATCTACCCTGTTTATTTCAGCCCAAGGTAACTCACATCCTGGGTAAAGTTGGTAGCAACATCCTTTTCACTAAAAACTATACATAGTTTTATACAGTCACACAGCTACAGGCATCGAGATCTCTTAAATGGGACAGACATCCATTATACCTCCAAACCTGTTAAAGCAACACACAGAAAGGTAACTGTCTTTCATACTGAAAGTATGAATAGCATGATGTCATTCAGTAAGGTAGACTAAACAATCTGTCTTTTTTAGATAAAACCTGTAAAACCTTTAGAAACATTTACTGTATCGGGTATCTGATGAAAATTACAGTAATAAATCTGAGATGTTTTAGAAACTATATTCCCAGGACAATTACAGAATACCCTAGGCATTTGCTGTCTGCCTGCAGTTAAGCAGAACATGTTTGCACCATGTTTCATAAATCCAGCTTTTGCAGCATGGAGTGTTTTCTTCTCAGTGCACAGCAGTGAATTCTCTGTGCAAAATGAATGACAGAAACTCCCAAATGGAGAGTTTGGCGACAAAGACATAATACTTAGAGGAGATCTCTGCATTTGTGTTTTTTCTTTGTTTAGCAAACTAGATTACAGATGGATGTTTAAGAAGTAACCAGTGCAGTAAATGCCTTTTTAACAAGTCATAAATGAATGTAAAGGCATGTCTGAGGAAATCAGTTGTAGGTTGTTACAGCAGTGCCTGTAAGGTCCACTCGCTACCACGGATGCCACGGGGTTCCGGTGCTGAGCATGGTGCTTGGCTGATTAACAGGACTTGCTGTGCTTTGTCAGTGGGCTGAGTCTTTCAGAGTAGCACCTTTGCTATCTTCCGCACCATCTGCCAGTAGAAGAGCCTGACTTACCACATCACGTTCAGCATGAATAGTCTGAGCCATAACTCAGTTGTAACTACACCTTGAGCTTTGAAAACAGTCACAGCTTTGGCAGTTAGGAGTTTCAAGAGGGCAGCCAAGGTGCTACTGCAGTGCCGTTGTGATGGAGTAACAGCAGTGAAATCAGAGTCCAGCCAAAAGTGAAAGAGCATTCCTTAATTTGAGCAAAAAGTGATTACTAGGCAAATAGGTGAGAATTTCACAAGTTTCAGGTCAGAGTATTACGCTGATTGGTTTTTTTTTTTAACCTGGTTGGAAGTGAAAAACATTACCATCAGGTAAGAGCTCTGCCTTTCTTTGTTTATCAGAGTTCCCCAAAAGTAAATTATGTTTCTTTTCTTGGGAGAATAAGGGAATCCCAAACCCTACTGCATTAATACTCAAAGAATGTTTTTCAAGTCACGCTTTTAAAATAATAATATTATATCAGCATATAATAAAATATTAATAATATTTTGGTTTGTTATTCCTTTAGATGACATAGATAACAGTGCCACCTTATTTTCTAATTTTTTATTTACCTATTGAATTGCCAGGGAGAAATGTAGACATTGATTCAGGAATCTGAACAACTCTGGGCTTGGGAAGTTCACGTTTTAGACATTTGACAATAAACAAGCTGTTTTCTACAGAAGTTACAAGATTTTTCAAAATGAATGAAACTGCAAAGCATTTTAATCCATGCTGTGACCAGAATTTCCCAACTTCACCCCACATCTCTACACATTTATATTATTTAGCCGTAAACTGACTTTATTAAATTAAATAAGAAACTCTATACTCCATTTTACAAACATTTCTCCATAAATTAAGTCATATTGATAACAGATTCTAAGCCCACAGAAGTCAAAAGCACTATTTGAAGTAGTAAGATGAACTACCTAAAGGGTCATTTTCTCATGTTTTAAATTAGGAAAGATTTTCAACCTTGTGTTTAAATAAAAAGATATTAAAAAAAAAAAAAGGCAAGCTCTTAGATGTGCCAGTACCTCACAGCAGATTGTGTACGTTTTATGTTGTCCTTTTGGGATATCAATCATGGGACCCATAAGCAAAGAGTCAGTAAAGGAGAGTCTCCCAGGCGTAAGACATCTGGTTCTTTGGCAGCCTACGCAGACTTTATATCGCCAGCTTTAAATTGGGCCCTTGAGTTTACCACATGCTTTAGCTGACGATGGGCTGTCTGGACTGCCATGTGTTCCTGGTTGCGGTAGCTTTAACATTTAATGTTTAGTCTTATTCCCCTCCCTTCTCTTGCTTGAGGATCTCCACATAGGTAAAACGTCAACCTCAGTCTCTAGGGTTTGTAACATTGCTTTTCTGACCCTCTCAATATGCATTTCTAATCAGTTTTCTAAGGACTGGGGCAAATTTACAGTACTACAAGAATTACAATCGTGAATATTCCTGTGCATCACCTGTATTTCTACACTTGCAGGCATTCAAAAGGAGCAATTAGAAGATTTCCCAACCAAAAGACCATTAACTGGTCAGAAACATCTTGGTCACTTGATGAATTTTTTTTATAACTGTTTCTAGCTTGGTGTCAGGCTTAATTGTCAGAAATCTTTTGCTAGAGGAAGTTAGGTGGAGGAATTGTGTTGGTCAGTTGAAAATGAGGTCTAGGATCAAACTGAAACACAGCTGAAACACAGATTGTAAATAGTCCTATTTATGTATATTTATGTCAGGTATCTTCCAAAGAAGCCCCTTAAAGCTTGTAGAAGAAGCTGCTGTTAGGGAGAAAAAAAAATAAATCCAGTATTTAATTTCTTGGATATTAAACCCTAATAAAACATAAAATTGCCTGGAAGGAGCATTAGTAGTTTCCAGGTGAAGTGAGCTAGGAAATAGAGGAATCAAAATAGTTCAGTCAATCTATTACATTTGTGTACTGATTACAGCATCTTAGTACTCTTGCCCCTACATCTGAGACATCAAGCATGTTTGTGACAGCCCTGCTCTGCTGAATGGTCTCGGACCATCGTATCACTAGGTCTTCAGGAGTCATGGAGCCAGTTTTGGTTGGCTGGTTTTATTTTCTGCTCAGATGATGCAATCAAGAGAATATCTGGTCACATAAAATGCATCTCCACTGTGAACCTTTGTACTCAACCCCAGCAGATAAACAACGTAGTGCCTTTGCTTTCCTTCGCTTCTAATTATTTAACTTATTTTCAAGTCTGTATGAAGTGTTTGAATACTCAAAGTCAGCAATGACTGGGAGGACAGAAGAGGACTGTGGTTAGCACTCCTCTCTGGCTCTGTGTGCTATTTATCACATGGGTCACCGACTTCTCCCAGAAAATGGCTGAACACCAGTCTGTTGCACGGTTTGACAGTCAAGTGTTTTCATACAAATGCCTTCTAATGTCTGCAGATAGACCTTCCTCCCCAGTTGTATTTTCTATAAAGCTGTAAAACCTTGTCTTTATGCCAGGCCCGCTGACTGTCTTCCTTCCACCTCTCCATGGCCAGATTCCCCGTTTCTGCTGCCTCACTTCTGGGGCTGCTGAGGCCTGCCCCAGCCTCCGACTTCTGCACTGCCTTCCCTGTACTTGGGATAATGCTGCTCCCACTTCTCTTCCAATTTAGTGCTCATTTAGAAATTGTGACTGCCCTCGAGCCTTAGATCAGTGATGGGCCACACAAGAGATTAGGCATCTTTCATGATTTGATATAAAAAACATTGTGGTGTGCTGTTATTAAGTAGGCTACTGAACTGACTTGAAAGCCATTAAAATAGTTTCACTTGTAATGCTGGTATCAAAGGGAACATAAATAAAATGGCTTCTGCTTCTTGTTTTCACTGCTAACAGCAGTGGGACAAGGGATGTCAGCAGCGACTCTGCTCTCTAGAAGGTGCCCAAAAGCAAGTTTTAAGTGTTGCTCATAAAGTGTTAGCATCAAGGAGACCTACAGCATCAGGAATCCCTTCATTTTCACATCCAAAGTGACAGCAAACGGCAAGCTAGCAGCTCCTCTGCTCTGCTCCCTCAACCAGCCACGGATCCGGTGCATTTCTGTGTTGTGCTGTATTTATCTGGGCATGTGTGATAGCACAGTCATTTACAACAGTAATAACACAGCACCAGGATGCCACTTACTGCTGCAGCAAACTGTATCAAGCTCTAGCAGATTACCAGGCTTCCTGTGGACAAATAGCACCTAAATATTCATCTACCCAGGGAATTAGGCATCTGTTCAATTTATCTACCGAACTGATAGCCTCCTTGTAACGCAGTTCGTTCTCATGGCAATTGACCTTCAGAATAAATGTGAAATGCAAACCTCAGAGCATATAAAGACCCTCTAAAATCTGTCAAATCGCTTAGTAAAATCCATCACTTTTGGCTCAGACAAAGTACTTCCTAATTGAAGGTTGACATTTCTATGTTACTCAAAAATAGCTAAACATGAATACTGAAGAAGGGAAAGAAGCTAGAAGCATCAGAATTAATAGTTAAACTTTTACAGCACTTAATTTTAAAAGTTAGGCTACTGGCATGAGATTCTAAAATCCGTAAGAACAGAGAATTTATGGTTGTGCAAAAGACCTTTAGAAAGCTATGTTCATGCGTAGCTGGATCATTAAAATATTTTATGGAGAAGTTTTGAAGAAGAGTGCTTTGGTTTCACTGGCACTTGCTTAAAACTGTAATATTTCACATAAGAGTCTAATGAGGAACTGAGAAAGCTTATTTTACACATTTAAGTATGTACCGACTTTGACAGCTTTCAGATCTCGACACTTGTGGAACGTTGTGCCCCTGTAGGCAGAAAACATCTGTCAAATAGAGGTGGTAAAAACAAAAGTTACCCTGAGTGGGTTTTTTTAGTGAAATTGGCCTTCCACAGAATAGACATTTCTGTGAGAGTTTTTCCATGCTTTCACTGATCCCAAAAAAGAGGCAGCAGATGTGTTTGAAATATATTTTAATAAAAATCTTTTGGAAGTTTAAGAGAGTAGCTACCTTCTTAGTACTCTCTGTAAATAAATGCCCTGAGCAGTTATTGGCATATCAGGATTTACCTCAGTATGACAAAAGCCTGAAGGCAAAATGTCTCTCACCAGAAGGCAGGATGACTTGTAGCTCATACATTAATGACAGGGATTTAAGTGAGTTTTCTGTGAATATATATCTGCACTCTCAAACATGGTGGTCTTGCGTAGGAAGAAATGCCCTCCGATAGTTACAGTACCTGTGGTAAATTTAAAGTATGGCTTTTGTTTAAGTTTAAACCTGTGGAAAGATCTACGTGTAAGTCTTGGCATATAGCCATCCTGTCAGGTTATGTCTGTGTTACCTCATGCAGTGTAGACCCACAAGTGAGTCTGGATCAGCTGGTGCTGATCTGGTTGGATTTTTCTTTGGTCTGGCTGATCTGATCCCAGGGACTGAAAGCCCATTTGTGGTTGAGGCCCATTACATGCACCCCAGGTGCATCTCTCAGTCCATGTCCGATCCAGTTTGTGCACTCTCAGACTGGTCCATCATGTCTGAAGGGCTCTGCGTCATAGTAAGAGCCACGTGTTAGTAGGAAGGACACTCAGGTTCACTTTGGAAGTACACTTCTGATCTGAATTACAATGTTTCTGTAGCTTCTATCCCCTCTCCCAGCACTAACACCTAAAGAATAAGGTGTCTGAAACACTGCAGCTGTTAAACAATGTGCTTGCAGCAAAGATTTCTTCCTAATCTCCACCATTTGTCATGGATAGAGAGACTGAAATCACTGAGGTGTCCTGGAGGAGGATACAAAATCGCTGCATTTGTGATGAGTTGGTTTTGTAATTTGTGAGTATAATGGGCAGTAGTTTCCGTCTGGAGTGATCCATGTTTCCTTTCTTTATATGTTTTCTGAAAGCTTTACTCAGCCATTGGCTCTTTTTTCAGAAGACTGCTTTCCCATTGTAATCAGATTTGTATCGTTTAAAAATGAAGTCACTGCCTGCTCTGTACCAGCAGTATTTTTCCTCTGTGGGGCAGATATGGTAACTGTAGAAAAAGGTGTAGTTGATAGAAAGCATTGCCACGTACCGTCTGTTTGTTGGGACCTGTACGCTGAAGGACGTTGTGTCAGTAATTACCCAGATCACCTCAAATCACTGTCCTCTGAGATTAGAGATCATCTGCCTGGCTGACTGCTGAAGCAATTCAGGATCACCCATACCTTTTCTTCCGTTATCTGAAGACCAAAGTGAGTCACATTTAGTGAATAGTATGCGTCCTTCAGTATAAAATGACATGCCTGTGTGGCACTATCTGGCTGTGTGCTCTCTGCCTTCTCAGCTCCTGTGACAGCTATGCATCATCATAAGCCAGCCACATACATATTAGCTATGTACACACCACACCCAGCACTACAATAGCAAAGCAGGAACTCTTAGTATCAATTTTTTTCCTTGAATTCTTTTGCAAACAGTGTCTTTTGAACCCCTCCTTTATGGAAGCCAAGGAATCAGTAGCAAGAAATAAAACATCTCCAGTAACAGAAGTGGTTAATACCAGGCTTTCCCTTGTGAAGTTCCTATAAATGGAGTCATATTACCATAAGTGGGCATAAGAATTATAGGGCAAGTCCCAGCAGCCCTGGAGAGGGGCTGAGTCTGGGCTGGAGATTTGAGAGAATATACAGACTTGTCTGCTGTCGGCAACTTCCCTTGTAGTAAACTGAGCACAACAGTTCACAGCTTCTTGCTGGAGGGCAGAGGGGGGAACCTCCCCTTACACAGCACATGGAGTTAGTATCCACATTATTTTGGTTTTATGGCTTCCTGAAAAAAAGCAAACGGATTCTGCGAGAGCAATCCACAGTGCTTCAGCACCGCACTGCTGCTCCTCGTGCAGGTGACACTGTACAAGTGAGAGTTTGTCCCTGCAGTAGGCTATCGTCTGCTGCAGGGACATCCTGATGACTCTGGGCTAGAACACTGGTCCAAAATCGAGAGCTCTCCTTGAGGTGCTTTGATAAAGAAAACCAACATTTAACCCATGCTAACGTTCAGAGAATCTCAAAGCCATTTGATATTACGTATGCTTTCTGGAAGCAAATCAAGAGATACTTACTTAAGGAAATGAAAGTGCTTGAGGGATTAAGGAAGGAAAAGGGCAGTGTCCTGATGTAAGCACTGTGGCAGAACTGGTTGCTGGAGGCAGGAAACTGTCTCTGCTCAGGGCAAGTGGGATTACTGTGGATATCTGAGGCAGATGCACTATGGTTCTTCATGCAGCAATGCTGGACGCTTCCCTAGAGCGGTAGTGTGGTCATTGTTCTTTTAATACCTATTTGTCCATTCAGTCATTCACTCTGTGTTTCTTGACATTCGAGACTGTATCCTCAAGCTTAAATGCTACCTCAGAGTTTCCTGCTTACAAAAAGAAACAAAAAACCCCAGTGCTTTTCTCCTTTGTCTTTCCAGTTTTTCAGCAGAGCCTTATTGCTGGGTTGAAACTGCCTTACCAGCCTCTGCTGGACATCATTTTGACGTGAACATTTAAACTTGCTACTTCCTTGCATTGTTCACTTTTACTGTGCACTATTTTCTAGTTGAGTGGTGCTAAAAAGTTTGGAAATCTACAAGTAAAAAATACTATATTAATATTTATCATTTTAATATTTATATCTATTTTAAATATTAATAAGATTTAATAACATCATCTTTGCTGTTCCTGTAAAAAGATAATAAAAAGCAGGTGAGCTAACATCCTGTAATTTATTTTCCTGTACAGCTCTCAAAGGTTTGTCTGTACCAGGAAAGGAATTAGAAAAGATTAGCTTGACTTTTCACCATTGTCACAAAATCAAAATGCTAAACATGATAGATGAGCTAAATGTGAACAATGAGGTCTAAAAGCAGACCTTTTTATTTCCTTACTCTGGCAAATGGGCTGATCTAAACAGCTTTACTGAAGCACTCACTACAAGCAGTTTATGCCTGCATTAACAGACCGTGTAGAATACGTAACTGCCATGTTAGCACCACTATATGAATCTGTTAGGAACAGGATACAAAGTCATTTGCATTAGTCCCACATTCACAGTATAACTTGTTCATCACTAATCATCACTGCAGTGGCCTCCTTTATGAGAATTCAGAAGCCTGTTACTCCTTATTTCATGCGTACTGCATGGGTGATGCCCAGTCCTAGGGCCCCTTTCTGCCACAGAGGAAGAGAAGCCCATGAGGGGTTTCAAATTAAAATTGAACAGTGAAAACAAACAAAAAAAAGGAAAAAAATCTTAAACTACACATACTTAGGACATTCCTGTGACGTCATGAACTCCCTCCATTATGTCATTATGACCAGGCAGATAAACAGGAGCTTTCACACACTGTCTGATTTACAGCCATGCTGTTCAGGGCTACTGAGTCTTTCTGTTTGATCTAAAAGAGTTTTAATTTTCTCTTCATGCAGAATGGGAAAGTTTCTGGGACCCCACATCATTTCCCACTCCCCTAAAATTGTCATCATTGTCAAATGGTGTTCTGGGTATAGACTATTAATCCAACGTGCTTCAGCTCAGGAAGCCATCCAGTATCATGGGGAGAACCTTGGTGTAGGCAGCATTGTTGGGTATTGCACGTAACTCATCCTACAATCAGGATATTTTTAAACAAAAAAACCAGAAAGCCATCAGGACTGAAAACATTTTGAGGGCTCTGCTGCAGAAAGATTTATTTGCCCATGCAAGGTGGGTAACTTTTAAATGAGTACCAATAATGAACTAACAAATTGCAGTGCAATAAACAACCAGCAATAAACATTTCACCCTAACATCTGCACATCACAGATGTCAGCAGGTATGAAAACTCAAGACCAGATTCTCAGTTTAGGCAAGCAGGCGTAACTCCATAGACTTGAATCAACCAGCAACAAAAAAGAAAAGAACACCAAGTTCTTTCAGAAGATAATTTAAGGAACAGTTTGTTATTTAAATATGTGATATAAATCTTTCTCCTTACAGTCATAAACACAGATTGCCAAGAAGTTAAATATCAGCCTCACCACACAGCTGTAATATACAGACTGCACTTATCCCTTGGTGAAGTATTTTACCTGACTCTGGTCAGGTAAATAATCTCACCAAGACCTGTTAATTGATTCATTACCTGTTAATCCTTATTTCTCACCCTTATTTTAAAAATAGACATTTATCTTGTGCTAATGAGTAACACGAATAAAAGCCATTCTCAGCTGATTCAACAAAGCATGTCAATGTGCAGTGTGGTTAGGTTAGTGCGAAGGTCAACCTAAAATCAAAGAATCATAGGCTGGTTTGGGCTGGAAGGGACCTTAAAGATCATCACATTCCAATCCCCCTGCCACAGGCAGGGACACCTCTTACTATACCAGGCTGCTCAAGGCCCCATCCAACCTGGCCTTGGACACCTCCAGGGAGGGGGCACGCATCACCTCCCTGGGCAACCTGTTCCAGTGTCTCACCACCCTCATAGTGAAGAATTTCTTCCTAAATTCCAATCTAAATCTACCCCCTTCCAATTTAAAACCATTCCCCCTCGTCTTATCACTACATACCCCTCTAAAAAGTCTCTTCCCATCTTCCTTGTAGGTCCCCTTTAGGTACTAGAAGGCCACTATAAGATCTCCCCAGAGCCTTCTCTTCTCCAGACTGAACAACCCCAACTCTCTTAGCCTGTCGTCATAGGAAAGGTGCTCCAGCCCTCCAATCATAAAATGCTCAAAGCAATCTTATTCCTGGAATCAGAGAAGAAGTTTGGGTTCCTTCAAGGGAGGAAAAAGGCAGACATATAGATAGCCCAAGGTAAAGCAACCAGGGAGGGGACGGGGGATATCAAACAGCTTAAATGTATTGTGGTCTGTACTCTATTGGTTCTTCTGCAAATATTTCACTGTGTAGGGGATGGAGAGAGAAATTCCAGAGCGTGACTTGTGTCTTTATCAGTCTGAGTAGTCTTGAAATACCCACTTCTCATTATGGGCTATATGTGGTCGGGTGGCCTAGCACAGCATGGAATGGACCCGGGCCTGTAACACGGGTGCTGCGGATGCTTCCTAGAAGCATCTCTTCAAGAGGGGCTTTGCCAGGACACCTGCCTAAAGTTAATTTGTTTTATGAAGTCCTTCCTCGCAGCAGTTCAGAGTTTGGTGTTGTGGCTGGTCCATTCGTGAACTCATGTTGGTGGAATGAGGCAGCATTTTGTGAGATACCCACAAACATCATCTCCATGTATCTTCAGGCTGGCACAATATAACAAACTTATTCTGTCTATTCACAGCACTCTGCTAGCAGTTGTGGGAGTGTTATAGCACTGCTCAGGGAAGACCTCGGAGTCAGCCTCATTTTTAATGGTATTGAAATTACAAGCTAGATAGGTGCAGTTAAGCTAAACTTCATTATTTTATACCACAAGCAGACTTTTCACATTTTTGGCTTAGGAAAATCTTACTATGGCATCCTCTAAGGTCAGGATATTAGTGAACTATGAGGCACAGACATTTCTTTAGGAATCCAAGTCTCCCCACCCAAACAACTATTAATACAATAAAGAAGTAAATCCCAAGATATTACCTCCATAATTATGCAACATGTATCTCCAATATTCCCTTAAGTCAGAAGTGATTTTGTCAAGAACTGACACAGCATTAATCTAGTGGAGAAAAATTGTTTCTCAAGCAGCGTATGAGACTGGCAAAATATAATTGTCTTAATGGCTGGTGCAGTTGCCTTACAGGAATTGTCTTCAGAGAATAAATAATTTCGTTGCCACTAAAATATTTATTTCCCTCCCTAAGACTTCAGTTTGATTTGCTTTTTTAATAGAATTCGGCTTTTGCTGTGCTTGGCTTTTCTTCAGCACTACAGGTTCCATTTTTCAATGACAGGCTAGCAGGTCAGTGTTGTGTAAGATACTCTGGACTGGTTTGTGCCATGAGGAAAAAAAAAAAAAAGAAAAGAATCCCAATCAAAGGAGAGTCAGACTGCATATATGCCTATCAAAACTAAGTTCAAAGATTCAGACCCATCAATTTATGCATAGCTATCTTGTTTATAAGTGTGACTGCGTTGTAGACTTCCTTCCCATTCGTTGCTGTTAAATGAGACTGCAAACTTGCAAACTACTATAAACACGTTTAAATTTAGCATCCTGAAGTCTTTTTTCTCACAACACATAGTTATGTATGTGCAAGAACTGTGATGTATGTATTACAACATCATTAGGGCTGAAGACTGTCTTATGTGCCTACACAGAGCTTCTCACAAGAAAATGCTAAATGCCACTTGGAGAAATGCACTGCCCTGAGAAGCAGCTGCAATCACATCATTAGCAGAGCTCTCTTGGGTCACCTTTCATTTTTGGGGGATCCTGGTGACGAAGCCTGCCTGCTGTAATTCTTCCCTGCTACTTACTCTACATTATTTACCAGTTCTGTTTGTGGTTTGGTTTTGGTTTTTTTAAGCTTTCACTTTTGACACTATAAACCAAAACACAAATAAATGAGCAATAAAATGTTCCTAATAAACAATGAATGTACAATAAAATGTATGGCAGCCCATCTTAACAAGTAATTGTCCAGCACAAATGTCAATCCTAGTCATTGCAATGTTGCATGGGTAGTCTGCCCCTGAGAAACCTTGTGCCAGGTTGGAGACTGAATTTTTGGCTATAAAAAATACATGAGAAATATAACATGTAGTGTCCCGATGGGCTAGGCAGATGCAAAGCTGTTGGAAGACTTGCACAGCCATTATGAAGGGAGCCCCGTGTCCGTCGAAGTGAGCCTTCCACATCCCAGCTCTTAAATACAGCTGACCTCAGGCTTTCCACAGGTGCATCTGAATGGCCGTTACTGATACTTAAAACCACTTTAGTTTCAAAACAAAAAAACCCCAACCAACCAAAAAAAAGGACATTTTCCCCCTCCTCTACAACCAACCAACCAAAATCCAGGATGTTCAAAATGGAAGTTGTCAAAGCAAAGGCATTTATGTGTTACCATTATGCTGATTTTTGCAGCCTATAAAATGAATAACAAAGTAGAAAATATTTATAATGATTATATTAAACAAACTTTTTGGCAGGGTTTTTTTTCCTAATCCACCGACACGTACAAATACCTCCTAATGTTCAGATCCTGCAAGCAATTAGGTGTACTATTAATCTTACTGATGTGTAAGATGACATGTATATTTACATGCAGGTCCTGCGTTTCATTCCATTGAAATGCCAACATATATTTTCTGTCTTTATTCTGGTGTATCTTATTTATGCTTTTGACAATATATCGATAGAAGTGCTACCAGCAGTTATCTGCAGCACCAGTTTTCCAGAGTGGTCAGTTCCTCCCTTTGGGCAGATTATCACATAACTCCTATGGTAAGAGAAACAAATGGGATAAGGTAGAAAAGGATGTAGCCTAGAGAAGAGAAGGCTCTGGGGGGGACCTCATTGCAGCCTTCCAGTACCAAAAGGAAGCATACAAACAGGAGGGGAATCAGCTTTTTAAAAGGGTAGACAATGACAGGACAAGGGGGAATGGATTGAGGCTAAAGGAGGGAAGATTTAGATTAGATATTAGGGGGAAGTTTTTTACAGAGAGAGTGGTAAGGTGCTGGCACAGTCTACCCTGGCGGTGTTCAAGGCCAGGTTGGATGGGGCCCTGGGCAACCTTGTGTAGATCCAGGTGGCCTGGAGGTTGGTGGCCCTGCCTGTGACAGGGGGTTGGAACTGTATGATCCTTGGGGTCCCTTCCAAACCAGACCATTCTATGATTCTATCATGTAAACCCCACATTTCCAAACAATAAATTTCAGAGCCTTAAGCTACCTTAAATGTATGTATACACAAAAAGCCTGTATACATCCAGAAAGCAGTGTGGAGCAGCTGGGTAAGTGTTTTCATGTTTGTGTGCTAAAAATGTCCCGCTGTGGAAGGTTTCTAAACTTTCTCTATAAATTCATCACCATGGAAAAGTGGTCCTCAAGGGAGGACATGCTACTGAGGCATGAGGCTTCTCTTTGTAGTACTGTATCTGGTTCCAAAATGTTGCTTTGAACTTTCCCATTAAAAAAATGAAAGTCTGACCTTTATCTGAAAATTATAAAAATGTGAACATTAAAAATCTGTTATACTTAGTAAAATAACACTTTATACTTAGGCACATGCATAGGTAATTTGCCATCACAGGTAATTGGATTGATTTCAGTAAGGAAAGATGGTTCAGTAAATACACTGTGATTTGAAGTATATGTGGTGCAGAGTGAAAATTGCACTTTTCAGTATAATTCTCTAAAGCTCTACATTTCTGTGACACAGATGATTAGAAACCAAAAACTTTTCATGAAAATTACTTCTCTCTCCTCCTGCCTCACACATTTGGTTTCTGCGTTCACTGAAAATGTCATTAATTTTATTTTCATATTTATTTGAAAAAAATATTTTTGAAAGGTGATTTAAAGAAAACCCATTATGTAATCATACAGCCAAAACCACTCCCAATTTTCCCAAAACATTTTATTGCACAAATGCAGAATGGAAAGCACATTTGGTGGGATTTGTGTATATTGGTTCCCCAGCGATGTCAGTTGCTTCCAGTGCATACACAGGCTCCCAGTGGAGATGTGCACCTTGCATCCACCTCTGGGAAGTGGTGGTGGTCACGAGGGATTCAGCTTGAAGCCAAAATGTGTTGAGTTTGTGCATTAAACTGGGAAATGCACCCAGATGTAGCTTGCTCAGGCAGCTTTACTTACTGCTAGGTTTGTCTCATTGGTTCCTTTGTTCAAGACAGTTGGTAAAGGTCAAAAATGACCCTATGTACCAGGGACAATGGAGACCAACTGACTGGCATTTTTAATTCAAAGACTCTTATCATACATCTCTGCTTTATATAAATGTAATCTGCTCCTTACCTGCAATATCATTTTCAGCTGATGGGAAGATACTCTGCTGTACAGACAAATTTGCAAATACTGTTTCACCTTGATCTAGGTGTTCCCTTGCCAAGGGACTCTCCTTGTCCCCCTTGTCAGAGACACTTCACCTGGGCACAAAATACTGACATCTCAGGTCAACATCATCACCTTGTTCATGTTCCTGCGGGCAAAATAAGAGACTCTCAGTCACCTGCTGTTTCAGGCTCTGGCAGAAATATCATGTTCCTGGGCTTAGTGCTTCCACATTTACAATTTCTTCTTCAAAATAGCATACTTAGTTAATGAGCAGTTCAGCAACCAGGTCTCTATTACCCTTATCTGAACACAGGGATAACTGATTGTCCTGTTAGTGGAAAAGAAAGTCTGCTCCTTTTTTTCTTGCTTAACCTAGTAAGAAGTAACTCCTTTGAAATCAATGGAATTACACTAGCCTACTGCAGTAACACCAGCAAAAGAAGTAGATCCAGGATTTTCCTTACTGCACTCAGTAAATTTGGTGTATTCCCCAGCTTTGAAATTGAGGGATCCTGTCCTCCTGCAAAACTCTGGAGAGGCACGTCCTGTTTGTCCTTTATTTGTACAGTCACATTAAAGGCATCCTTTCCATGAATTAAAATACATAATCAGTCTGTGGAAGCAGACTGGGTAATAAGTCATGACGGAACAGTTCAGGGAATCTTAACATGCTACAGACATCTTGATGCAAACAGTATTTCACGCCATAACGTGGGGGGTTTTTACTCCATAAATATTTTCATCTTTCTTGCTGTAACTTGCATAAATGAATAAATACATAGAAAACAGTAATGATAAGTCCTAAATTAAAACTCAGCTCACCATCTTGACATTTACTTTTTAAAATATGTATGAGGCAATTCCTCTGATCTCTTTTTTATACACTTACAAACTCACACTCTTCCCAGTTATTTGTGTTTCTGTGCCAAGTACAGTAATGAGTACAGACTTCCTCCTTCTAATGCTGAAGGCCCTTCTACATTCATGAAAGCTTGAGGATCAAGGTCTTAAATTGAGCTCGAGAGCTTGTCTATCAGGAATAACTTCCAGACTGTGTCCCATTCAGCAACAGGAATTGGTTCAGGCTTTTATCCCCCATTCCCTATGCCTTGAGTTATCATTACCCACAAAAATACAAAGAGCTTTTCTTTATCTCCAATTTAGTTTTTCACGTTATTTATTCAAGGAAGGTTCTAGACATGTATGAGAAAAACTTACTCGACTTAACGACTGAATTAAAAGAACTAGGATGAAATTTGATAGTTCAGTTTTAAAGATCATACATACAGGAATTTCTCCTGTAACTGCAAATCCTTGGGTTGGATGAAGGAGAAGAAAAAATAGCAAACAATGTAGCATTCAGGCATAGGATGACTGTGACCTCCAGTGTGGTCTCTTAGGACCATAAAATTGAGTTTGTAGGAGTGGACATTTTTCAAAGGAGTAACAGTTTACACAGCACTTTTGGTCCATGTTCAAAAGAAAACAAGGAACAGAGAAGAGCTACAATCTGTCTGATGACGTGATCTCCAGACACTGCATCAACCAAAATTATTCAGTTACTTTACGAAATTACTTCTCCAAATATGGGAATTCCTTTAGTTCGAATTCATGACAAACAATAGAGGAATAGAGTACTAGAAACAGCTTGTTGGTCCTAAGATCTTCCTCTTTGCTGTTAAAGGAAACTATGTAATAAATTTGGCAAGTTTTTTATGGGCCTCCTATAGAGATTCTGTTTATATATACAAAAGGAAAAATAAATGCAAGTTTAAGTGAAGAGCACAACTCATGAAAAGTAACAATTTCTTCCTTTCTGTTTTTCAAAGATTGAAGTATTGTCTGGTCCTTGAGAAAAAGTCATCAAGGCAGTTAAAGTACATACCCTGTGCAGTGGCTGCCACACAGTTGTAAATGTGCAGGCGTTGGACTGAGAGGGTTCCTTCTTACATGGGGCAGGTCAAGTAAAACTGTAGCTCATAAAAAGTGAAACCCACACAGTGAACTATAAAGGGAGGTTGTTCAATAAACTTCAAACATTCTAAAGGAAAGGTCTGGACCTTACATTTGTGTGTGGTAAGCTCTTCATTAGTATCAGAAAAAACATAATTATTTTAGTTACTTCAGGGTACAAGAGAATTTTAATATAAACTTTTTTTTATAAAATAGTATATGGTAAATATATATATTTTTTTCATGGTAAAATATTAGGGTTTAGTATGCAGTGGTGACAACTTGTGCAATTTCATCAGATAACCACCAGTCTTTAAAATTTTAGAGACTGTAGAAGACTGCTTTCACTGAAAATGCAGTGCTTCATATTCTCCAGGTTTGTAACTTGCCTGAACAACCCAAAATGGTGGTAATTTCAAATCTTTGAGCATATTTCACAGTTATCTCCAAAGCAAGAGAGTATGGACATCTCTTGTTTGGAGCCTTTGCTGTTAGTTACTTTAGAAAAATCAATTAATTGTCTGTAGAAAAGCATAAAAGGGAAAAAGTACTACAGTTACTAATTTTTCAGTGAACCATGAAAAGTAAAGATCCTCTGCACACCCTCTTTGCATACAGACAAGACTTTGGGAAATCATCCATGTTATCAGGAGACTCGTGTATATGGAAAAAGCTCAAAATATGGAAAACAGTGGATTATTGGGAAAAAAGCTTTTGTAGGATATTGAAAAAATTATGAAGTTGAAAAAAGGATGCAAAGGAGTGGCACCAAATAATAAATCATCACTGTTATGTTTAAAAAGAGCTGACTTGTAGCTTAGCATTGCTTACCTTCTATGTGCAGATTGGCCTTGATTTTTTTCAGTCTTAGATTTACTAGAAAAGCCAAAGCCATGTTCAGATGGTGTGATGGCACTATGGCTTTAATAAAAGCAAAAGGAATAGTGTGGTTTAAACTTCTGAAAAAGGGTGTAGTTTTTAGGGGACCAGTCAGAAATGCTGACGTTTTATTTCCCCACAATGACTGAATCATGAGCAATGACATTTACTATCTTTCTGAAGCATTAGAAGATCTGCTGGGCATCTGATGCCTTTGGCCAGTTTCATGAGTACAGTCTTTGATAACTCTAGGTGACAATATAGCCGTTAGAGCAAATAATACGTTCTTCTGCCTCGTGTGTGTCTGCATCTGTCATAGGAAACAGGGCTTGAAGAAGCCTGGTCCATTTCTCAGCATTGTACATGTCCAAGTGTATTTGCTTCTCTCATCAAAGGCAAGCAGGGGAAACTGAGAGCCACATGGCACTCAGACCCATGGACCATTGGAGGTGTCATATCTTGCTAGGCTCAGAGATGATCCGTTGCAGTGCTTGTGACACCACTGAAGTCTATTGGATAATGCACAGTGTTTCAAGACATAAAAAGAGTTGTAGAATTTTGTTCTTTAGCTTCTGTAAAATGTATATTTACTGCTTTCCATCTGTGGTCCCTGCATTGCTCCCATTACTGTGGCCATCTGGAAGCTTAAAACCATGAATTTATTTATTGTCTCAGAACCACCACAAGTTTAAAAGGTGCTATCATCCCCATTTATATAGGAGCTGAGTCATGTTCACACTGTCGGCTCAGCACAGCTCTAAGCCTAGACATGTCCATCATGCTTTACAGGCAAGTGTGCACTCAGCTGCAAAGTCAGGCTGAATGTCATGCTTTTGCAAGTACCCATGCTTCAAGCACACCCACCAGGACAGAGCTCAGGCTCTTGCTCAGGCCATTGGAGTGGATGGGGCAGAAAAGGGACCAAACAAATGGATCCAACAGCAAATATGTCTAGCCAAATACACAGCATGTTGTTTTCACAACTGTGTGACAGACAGCAGTGTGGTTATAAAGCATACAGAGCTTGGTATAGAAGTCTTCTGCCAAGCCTGCGCTTAACCTCATTTGAAGATGACCTGTGATGGTTTGCTCAAGGTCTTAAAGGAAGTTGGAGCACAAGAAGGCTAATGTAGACCTCTAACACTGAACCATTTGCCCCTTTAGCCTTCTGCTCTTGATATGTAAATGCTGTTAACAACTCTCTCTCAGACCTTATGTTTATTCTCTGATTTCAGTGAGATCAAGAGCAAACCTGCTGTGCAGAGTCCCGAGGTACTTAATTTGGAAATAGTTGCTGCAGTTATCTGAAAACGTACATGGGGCTTAGGATGAACTGAAGCAGTTTAGAAGTTCAGAAAAACACATGAGTTTCCGTGTTGACTTTTAGCATGGAGGAGGGCTGGGCCTGCAGGAACATGAGGGCCATGGACTAGGCCATGGCAAGAGGTTAAACTAACTGATCAGGATGTGAATAAACTATGGGACATGACAATGTGAGAAGCTGATAAAAGTTTCAGATAGCACTGTGAAGTACTGCTGGGTCCTGAAGGAGGTAGAAGATGAGTTATGTGGGAAATGGTTGAATTTCACAGGTAATTGAAGGGGAGTGGTGGGAGACATTTCTCAGGCAACCATACCTTGATAATACTATCAGTAATGCCATATGAGGCTGAGAATACCTAGAAATACTAAATTTGGGTACAGATGTAGCAAATCTGGGACCAATATGGAAAAAGTATTTAGGGCTGAATTGTTTATTTGAGAGGAGATGGACAGAGAAAGCAAGGTACGAGCATGGTCAAAGAGAGGGTCAAGAGTGGGAAAAGGCATAAAAATACATGCAACTGATGTAATTGTATCTCTCCAAGAGAGCTGGACAGCCCTGTGCTTGATTGCCACAACCTAATTAGGACAGTAAAGTTTTTCTGGCCACACCACACAAGTCCAACATGCCTCTGAAGTCAGGATGAAGAGGGAGGATGGGAGGAAACTTTCCTGTTGTAGCAGGTGAGCACCTAGAGCATCCTGGTACTGACAGGCCCATGCCAGGCCTGATAGCATCACCATCTACTCATCACCACCTTACAAAGCACAGAGCAACTCACTGAAGAAATCTATGAGCTGTGGGAATAAATAAGACAATGGGGTTATAGCAGAAACTCCTTTCAATATTCTCTGTTACTGGAATGACGGTCCTTTCTTTAAAAGCATCTGTGCTTGCTATAAGGTCTTTGGAAGGATTGCATCCAAGCTAAGTAGTCATCAGCTGTTTCATGCACTGTCATACGCTTCTTGAAGTGGATTCAAAGGAGTGTGCATGCTGTTTCATTTAAGCAGACTACTGCAGCCTCACTCCTGTGTCAAAATGGGCATCTCCCAAGTTTTTGCATACCTTATTCCTTCACAGTTAGCACTGTATCTCGTTGTCATCTGCTTTCTTGCTTTGGCCTGTTTCTCTTCTATGTGTATTTGTCTTGTTACTTCTTAATTTATTTTCTGCCATGAGTAACTGCCTTCTTTCCTTCCTATTTGCATATGACTGGGTGACATTTGGTGAAGTGAGATGGTATCCATTACCCTACACACACTTTTTTCTGACTCATTTCTGCTTTCTGTGTTTGAGTTAGATGGCCATAAATGCAATGTTCATAGGTCATTGGAGGCCAGCTTTCCTTGGAAAAACATTGTTTCTTAGTTGGAATGAAAATTGGAATTTCTGCAGACATCCACCTTTCCAGACCATCTGTGTCTGGAATGAAGCTGTTTAAAGGAAGAGCGTTACTAAGAAATTCTTCCCTATGAGGGGGTAAGGCCCTGGCACAGGCTGCCCAGAGAAGCTGTGGCTGCCCCCTCCCTGGCAGTGTTCAAGGCCAGGCTGGATGGGGCTCTGGGCAGCCTGGGTTAGTGGGGAGTGTCCCTGCCCCTGGCAGGGGGGTTGGAACTGGATGATCTTCCAACCCAGATCTTTCCATTATTTTATGATTCTAATACAACATTGATTTAGTCCCTGAAGTTTTCTGCTTGGGTAATGTAGGAAAGCCTTTTTGCACCTGAAAAACATCTAAGAAACTCCCATGCCTAGGAATTAGCAGGCAACTTGCTTATAAATCCAGTTTTTAGAGAAGTCATCCATGCTACACTGATTAATGTTGTGCAATAGCATATTTTGCCTCCTCAGCATTTCTGCCTACATTAGGCAAGCAAGTTTTTCTCATTCAAAATTATAGATTAACTAGCTCTTCCTTATACCAGGAATAATGTCAATTTTCCTGCCTTAATAAAAGGAAGAAAAATATATATAATGCTATCTAGAAAATACAAATGGTGGTGATTTCTGTTTGGATCAGCAGCTGCTGTAATACAGAAATCCATGAAGAAGGGTTCAGGAATTTTTGTAAAGTTCCCTTTCCAGATGTCTCCATCAGGTCTCAGAAAGGAGCATTGAGTCCCCAGTTGAAACTCTTCATCATTTCAGTGACACAGAGAGATTAAAAAATTAATTGTTTGGATATTTCTTAACGTTTTG
Organism: Zapornia atra; assembly: GCA_013400835.1. Classification (NCBI taxonomy): domain Eukaryota; kingdom Metazoa; phylum Chordata; class Aves; order Gruiformes; family Rallidae; genus Zapornia; species Zapornia atra. The sequence continues at coordinate 5,178 of VZTU01002560.1, read as the reverse complement.
ACTAGCAGAAGAGTTTAGCAGAGCAAAGAGAGTGAAATGATTGATCTTTCCTTGCAAATGATATCTGATGTTATATTGTGAGTCTTTCAAGCTGTAGCTTTTTTTTCAGATGTGTCTTTCAGTGTGTAACTAGTTCCAAAGCCCTAATGAACCACTTAAGTGTAGCAGCTATGGCAGCTTGTTGTCAAGATCTGTAATTCCTCCTCTATCATTAGGAATGGATGCTTGTAAGTGGGGATTTATTTTCTTTCCAAATTTTCCTATATATATTTGATTTATAACATGTAATTCCTCAAACTGTGTTTAAAATACTTGTAAAGCCTTTATAAACATACTTTAAGTGAATTCCATGGGAGAAGAGAGAGCTGATTAAGGTTCTCATTAGTCAGGAAAATACAACAATAAGATGGATTTTCCTAAAGGAAATGAGGAATTTACATAAATGTAGTTCATGCCATGTGAAATCAGGAGGAAAGTTTCATGAAAGAGAACTACTAATTCCATCAGTAAAGAAGTTGTATATATGCTGCAGAATGGTTTCATTGAATCCATCTGGTCTGTTCATAGATGAGTAAAGCTATGAAGCAAATGGAAAAAAGTAAATGAAAAGAGCCAAAGAAATAAACCAATAGGTTTTAATTCCCACTGGTGGCCAGGAATATCACCCTTCCCCATCCCATGTAGCATATTCTGTGTTTCAAAAGCAGCTGTGCCATTTTTCATGCTGTTCTTGAAAATATAAGGGGGTAATGAAGGAAAAGAAAAGTCGTTGCACGTCAGTTCTGGGCAGCAGCTGGTCACCCATTTTGCTCAGACATAAGGCTGCCCTGGGAACACCAGTGGTCTGGCTTCTACTCTTGGCTCACCATTCTCATCAGTTCATTTCATAAAGCTTGTGTATTGCTTGTTGCAAAGGCTTTCAACTGTGTTTACACAAATCTCAAGTGATTTCACTAAGTCCTAGCTTTAAATTCCATTAGCCTAGTTGCTAGGGGTATATTGAAAGTTTGTCCTGTTGCACATGAAGTTCTATATTAACTTCTACAAAATATATCCTATCTTCCTGATTCTTTAGAAATTAAAAAAAACTGACTTTAAAAAAAAGTTTAGAGATATTATGGTTAGAAAAATAACCTTGCCTTCATAAATCAGCAGATTGCTGACATATGTCTGCAGGCAACACAACTTTCCCTAGATGTACGCATGATCACTCGCTCCTTTATCCTCAACAGCTAGACATGAGGGGTGGCAGGGGACCTCACCACGGGGTGACTCTGAGTGCTTGGGGTACAGCTGCTATTTGTCAGCAACATTAGTCTGTAATCTGTTCAGTTTTGCTGTTGGCTCTTAAATACCAGGTAGGTGATTGGATTTCTGCCCTGAGTTCAATGGATATTGCATAATGTTTAAGGTAATCATCTGTGGTGAAATGTAACTAGGAAAGCTGTAAAGCTAAACAAATAACCTTGGGACTATGTTCTTTGACTAGTAGATGTCAGGAGTAAAGCTGAATTTGGTATCTATGTTTATTGTGAAGAACATATATATGACTCCATATATATGGAACATATATATGGGCTCCATTAGAAGAGGGGTGGCCAGCAGGGACAGGGAGGTGATTGTCCCTCTCTACTCTGCCCTCCTGAGGCCCCATCTGGAGTCCTGTGTCCAGATCTGGGGCCCCCAATACAAGAAAGATGTGGAACTGTTGGAGAGGGTTCAGAGGAGGGCCACAAGGATGATTAGAGGGCTGGAGCACCTGCCCTACAAAGAGAGGCTGAGGGAGCTGGGCTTGTTCAGCCTGGAGAAGAGAAGGCTGTGGGGGGACCTCATTGCAGCCTTCCAGTACCTGAAGGGAGCTTATAAGCAGGAGGGGATTAAACTTTTTAAAAGGGTAGATAATGGCAGGACAAGGGGGAATGGACTAAAGCTAAAGGAGGGAAGGTTTAGATTAGATATTAGGGGGAAGTTTTTTACAGAAAGAGTGGTGAGGTGCTGGAACAGGCTGCCCAGAGAAGTAGTGGATGCCCCGTCCCTGGAAGTGTTCAAGGCCAGGTTGGATGGGGCCCTGGGCAACCTTGTGTAGCTCCAGGCCTGGAGGTTGGTGTCCCTGCCTGTGGCAGGGGGGTTGGAGCTCTATGATCCATGGGGTCCCTTCCAACCCAGACCATTCTATGATTCTATGATTACCCACTGCTTGCTAGCCTATGGAATTGGGTGTTAGCAGATAGATTTCAGGCATTCAATGTATTCTTGCATCTTGCATGCACAAAAAAAATGCAACTGCCTTGTCATAACAGCTTAACTGTCTTTTCATAAAATACTAACAATACCAGGTATGCTAAACTGCTTGCTATGAGCTCCTTAGCAGCAGACCCAGCCACAGCTTGAGGCATTTCCCAACAATGTGTCAAGTGATCAATCTATCACAGCACCAATATTTTCCTGTTTAAGGCAGGTCTTTCATCACGTTGGAAATGACAGAGCTGCTGAGCTCGTCTGAGACAGTTTAGAGTGATGTGTGTTAATTCCAGACCGTACCTAAGTGATACCCGCACCTTCCAAATTCCATTACAGCTGCGTAACGCATGCTTAGCTACTGATTTCATTTAAATCTGGTTTTCTATATGTTTGTTGTCCCAGTCCTTCCAGAAATGTCCAATGAATCTTTATTAGTTACTTCACCTTCACATGTCCTGGGCAACCATTACTTCTTTTTACCCATTTCCTTCTTATTAGCGATTTAATAATCTGAAAGAAATGAGTAAAGGGAAAAAATATTACTCTTTTATGTATGAGAAATTAAAAACATCTATTTTCCTTGCAAAGTTGCAGTAGTTGTAGTACTCTGAGAGGCTTATTCCTTTCTGTGTAAGTTCCTATGCAGGAGGTTAAACAAGGCTCAGAAGCATAATCATTTCCCCATATAATTTAGAGCTGCCAAATTATAACAAGAGTGCTTTCAGAAATCTTCCCCCCTAGGCACTGAACATTTGTCAAGTAAGGTCAACAGCAGCCAAGCAGAATGGCCTAAGACCCACATCTCTTGGTGCATCAGTGATACTGCAGCCATAACCTGGAGTTTAGCTGGAGCAAAAACATTAAGGCAGTGAAGCTGTTGGAAGACTTAGGGTATTTAGGACTTGGGATCTGGCCAAAGGGAAAGCTCAGTAGGGGTGAGAACTGAAGCTGAAGAGCTCAGACAGAATGAAGGATCAAAGGCTAACCAAGGGGAGCAGATGTTGACTGTAGAGAAAAAAGTAAAGGAGGATGGGGGAAGGGAAATTGGCTGCCAGAAAGAGGTGGAGTAAGCAATTTCAAACTTCAGTATTTATTAGGAGCTCTGAACTGAACTACTAGTGCATTCTCCTGACAACATTTAATGTTTACCTATATGTTCATTAAGGATTATTGCAACAAGAGTCCTACCAGAGCTGTAGCTGCAGTATACCAAAGGCAAGACCTGGTGCCTGCTTGTTCAGAACAGCAGCAGCTTGGGAACGTTCCTGAAACAGTAAGGCAGTTTCACTCACCAGTGTTGCTTCTAGATATCTTCTGAGCAGACTCAGAAGCTTCAGGAAAGTAGGAGAGTTCACAGTATACTTAAGGAACAAACTTCTCTCAATGTCAAGGGAAATTCTATTGCATAACATTCACAGATAATGAGGAAATGGAAGACAAAGCGATGTTTTAAAAGGGGGGTTCAGGTAGTGAATGGAACTGTAGAAGTAAAGGTAGGCATGACCTCCAAGGTACCTTTGTAGAGGAGAAGCACTGATTATAAGCAGTACAAATTCAAAAACTCAAAATGTAGGAAAGCTACAGAATTTGCATTGGCTAATTTATTTAATTCCTCTTGTGTATGGATTATGATTATTATGTCTTACTTCCATCATCACCCCCTGTATTTTCTATGGTCTCCAGCCTCCCACAGTTCATGACATGGATGGTGGTCATTGAACAGACAGCTATTCAGTTTCTTGTTTCCTGTTACAAAGTTATGTTCGCTGAGAGCTACTAAACAAAGTGCATTAAATGAGCTGCTATTATCTAGAACCTTCTGAGCATGTATGAACAGCTCTTTACTTCCCAAAATTTGTGCAAGCTTTAATGGATAAATCAAAAGGCTTGCCCCTGACACAAAGGTCGCCTCTTTCTAAAGTCAAGTTCCCTCTTTAACACATAAGAAGACTGTATTTTTCAAAGCCTAATAAATGTTTAAACATACAAAAGCAATGTATCTTACCTAAGAAACAGATTATTCCTTTTGGGAAAAAAAAGAAGTAAGTGTCTTGGTCTGAGGCAGATATTAGATATGGAAGATATCAGCATGAATAGTTTAAATTAAAAGGAATTAACAAAAGAGTTTACATAGAAATCGAGCGTCAAGTTGACACCCTGATCTGTAAAGAGCTAATAATTTCTATGGGAATGTATAATCCAGACAGGAACTTTAGAAGCAGAGATCCAATTCACCCAACACTTTGCAGCCCAGAAGGCGAACTGCATCCTGGGCTGCATCAAAAGAAGTGTGACCAGCAGATCAAGAGAGGTGATTCTGCTCCTCTACTCTGTTCTGGTGAGACCTCACCTGGAGCACAAGGATGGTAGCTACCTGAACCTATGTGCTGTTGCCTTGTGCTGCTGCAAGGAGCCTTAAAGTGTCAATTCATATATTTCTGTTATTGACAGTGACAAAGTCATACGAGTTGTGCCTGAGAGCGAGAGGGACGCACGGATCCTGAGGGCTGCATTTAACCAGCTAAAGGTGAGTTTTATTATTTCAATCTTCTTTTCCTGATCTTTGTTAAAGATTCTAATGGGTTAACTAACATGCCTTTCATTTAGCACTTCAAGCTATTTTATACTCTGGAAAGCAGCTTTTGCCCATTAAATTCCTAATTTCCCTATGAAATAGCATAGGAGTTAGATTCATCATGCCTGACAATTTTAACAAGAAACACTTATTGCCTTAAAATAATATAGGTGCCACACTTGTGAATTTGCTTTTTTTTTCTTTCACTCTCCTTGCTAACATACATAGCTGCATGCTTCATCATCTGGCTGATGGTTTATTTAAAACACGGAGTTAATTCAAGACATGAACACAAACAGGAATAGGAAAAATGAAGGGGCTTCAGTTTGAGAACCTCTCTGGCAGAATCATAGAATCACAGA
>VZTU01002559.1:270070-360203 GCA_013400835.1 Zapornia atra | reverse complement strand
GCCCTCCTCTCAGCGCGGCGCCCCCTCCCGGCGGGTGGGGCGGGCAACGCGCGGCCCGGGCAGGGCGGCTTAGGCGGGCGGGGGCCGGAGCCGGCCTTCGCCTCAGCACCCGGCCGGACCGGGGAGGAGCATCCGGGTTAAAGCCTCGGAACGAGGCGTGACTTTTGGGTGTTTTACCTTTCACTTCGCGCCAGCCTCGGTGCGTGAATTCTGCCTTCGCAGGGCCGGGCCTTCCCTGTCCCACCACCTGTGCGTGAGGAAAGAAGGTCCGGTGCCCCTGCACTTTCCCCAGCTTTCTGGCCACCTCCGCGGTCCCAGAGGCGGTTTGGGAGGAGAAGGGAGGAAGCAAGCACCCTGATCCCCGGGGAAAACCCAGGGCACAGTTCCCACAGCCCGGCTCCTCTGGGAATGCCATCAACGTCACCCCTGAGGGCCTGCCACAAGGGCAGCCCCCTCTCTGCAGCTGGTGGGCGAGGACCTGAAGGGGTCCCAGCATCCTGTGGGCTCTTCCCTCTGTTTACCCAAAGGAAAGGATGCTTTTTCACATGGCTGAGCGGATCTCCCATGAGAGACAAAACGTGCTCAGTGAAATAGACAATAGGCAGGTGGCTTCAACGCTGGGGAACATTCATCCACAGGGACAGGTCTTCAGCTGATGCAAATGGGTGGGCTCGCACTGCCTCCACATGATAATTTACACCAGCTGTTGGCTTGGCCTGGCCTGCCGATGGTCTTAGAGGTGCATGTACTTTGCCCCACTTCCCACTGCCTAACCAGCTCAGTAAGGGCAGATCTGATGAGTTTATGAAGCATGATTGGTAGATCCAGTAAGGGTTTCAGAGCAAAAAAAAGTATTTGCTAACACTTGGTGTTGGTGTGTTCTGGGTTTAGCTATAAACACCTGAATAATCACTGCCGGTTACTTTATGCCCATCAACTTTTTGTTTTTAGCCTGAGGGAAACAATCCCTGTGCACTGGGAGCACTGCTGTGAAGGACATTTCCTGCTATTTCCCCAAATGACATCAATGTACATAGAAGAGGATGAAATGCTTTACGTTGAGAGGTATAGACGCAACTATATATCACCGCATTGGTATAGCCGCCCACAGAAATGCTAATGTTGATACTAGAGAACACGTACATTTTGCACCTCAACATGTATGTGCAAAGGTTTGAGTGGTATTTTCCTTGGGCCTTTGGGGATCAGCTTCCTGAACTGCAGGAAAACCCCTTTTACACAAAATCTTAGGGTTTGTAACCTGACAGAGGGCTTCCCAGTGTGCTCCACAGAAGCATCTCGTGGCTGCTTCTGTGAGCGACTCCCTGGTGTTTGCTAAGTGAAAAGATGAATTTTTACCTGCCCAGCCCATTTGTTTTACCCGCGTAATAAAATATGACACTAGAGGGCGGCCTGTTAATGTAATTCAATAATGAAGTTGCAGCAGCCGCACGTGGAGATGCAGCACCCGTCCCCGGGGCCGCGGCTGGAAGCAGGCCTGGGAACCGCATCTTTTCCTCCTTCCGAGGCAACCACCGCTGCCCCAAGATGTGGGGAGCATCCAGAGTGCAATGCAGGAACCCAAAATAATAAATATTCCTAAGAAATGTGATTTGCCAGCGGACTAATGCGATTTGCATTGTCTTGTCATTGCTCAAGTCCTGCTCAGAGGAGGTGGCAGAGCTATCCCGCCCGTCCCCTGACTCCAAACCCTCGTCCTGCCCCAAACCATTGCACCCACTTCTACAGCTAAATGTCAGCGCTGCAGTTGCAGCCCGGTTTCATGAGCCTGCACTGCAGTTCAGGGAATGCAGTCCCCGCTGACGCTCTCAGTCTCTGCACAGCCTTCCTGTGACCGAGGAGGTCTCTCGCAGTTCCAGAGACCCATTTCCTTGTGTCAAATGAGGTTAATAGCTGCATGCAATTTAATTAATTAAAGACTGTGAATATTTTTAGAACACCAGACACAGTATGCGTCAGAAATACCAGGTATTATCTAAGTACGCAGTGCTGTCATTATTGATATTTACATTTTGTACTGACTGGAAGCTCGGATTTCCTTGTGTTAGGCTGCCAACAGCAATACCTTTTCTCCCCAGATTTAAAATCTGCATGTCAAACGTGAGCCAACAGGCAAAAGTGACGTCAGGCAGACTGAGGTAAGACCAAGGATGCGGGTCACAGTACTGTGCGTGCTGGCAGAGACTGGTGACACTGTAGGTTGTTGCACACGGACCACCACATCACAGGTGGGTTTTAGGCATCCTTGCATATTGCTCTGCAATAGCTTCAAGAGGCTTTGAATGCTGTGAGACCACCAAAGGTAATTCAGCATGTTCATTGTGGAACAAGAGAACCTTTTAAGCTGAACTTCAGTGAGACTTTCTTATTGTCTGCAGCAGAAATTGGCCTGAAGTTACAGATGGAAAGAACTTAAATTAGTGGCCGCTTTTCTGAAAACTGATGTTCCTTAGCATTTAGCAATATCATGTCCTCAGTTTTTGCTAAATTGCAAACGAGCAATTAATTTTTCAGCACTTGTGCAGAATACTTTAAAAATGGAAACATGAAAGTCTTCTATTAAAATGAAGTTGATAGTATGCACCTGCCACTAATGTACTGTACACTGTGTCTTCCACTCATTATAGTGATGATTTGGGTTGAGATCAAGAGTCATATAGTGAAAATCACTTCAACACGTGCCTGTTCATATGCATAAACTCCTGTGTACCAGATGGCAAAATATAATGACATCTTAAACAGCTAATTGCATAAACCTTGTAATGCAGATAATTGCTGAACCAAAGTATGAGTTAATAATTTCCCACTGTATTGCCTGGCTTGACACTAATTCTAAAGGAAAGTTGTGACAATTCTAACACACTAAAGTTCACCAAGCGGTAATTAAAACTAGCACTTAAAATCATTCGACTTTCAAACCCTTAATTACAATTCAGTGGAATCACTTTGTAGAAATCTAACATTTATAGATAGTTACATGATAGCTGATATTTCATCATCGTCCCTTTCATGGTGTTCTTCTAAGGCATGCTTCAGGAAGCGTGTAGCTCTCTCTGGAAGTCTAAGGTTGCAATGGTTTCTGTACCAGTAGTCACTGGGAAACACTTGGAAAACAGTGGCTAGGTCTAACAGGGAACATACATACTGCTAGAGTTTTTTCCCAGTTTAGGCTTAAAGCAGCATGGCAAGTAGTCGCTTTTAATCACCTGATGATATATAAATGTAAATAAGCAGCAAGCCAGCACAATGAAACATATCAGTTTTCAAAGAGTGGGATTAAGAATTGAATTGTTTTGGTTGGGTTGATACCACACATGCTGACCTCAAAGAGAGGCCTCTTAACACATCATCAGCTGTTACCCTATATCGGAAAAGCTGCCGTGGGATTGAAATGATGAAGAATGAAAATATAATTAATGATGGTAAATACAGTTTTAGGAGAAATAAGCCTTATCAGACAAACCCAATTTCTTTCTTTGATGAGGCGCATCAAATAATATGATGAAGGTAAAGACTGAATGATAAAGGTCAATGAAGAGGTGTGATACTCATTTTTTATGGAGATTAGAATTAACACTGTGTGATACTCTGATCAAAAAACATTAGAAATAGCAACAGAGCATGCACTAATTAGATTAGGAATTGGCTAACAGCCTGTTAAAAAGTAGCTATGAATCAGGAAGCGTTATCAAACGGGAGAGACTTTACCAGGATCAGCATCAGGTCAGATGTTTTCTTCAATGATTTGGATGTAAACACTGTAAATTCACAGCTGATAAATTTCAGGATGACAGGAACATTGGTGGAGTGACAGACAATGATGAGAATGACACTCCAAGTGATCTCAGTTGCTTGATGAGCTGAGCCCATTCAAACACAATTGGTTTTAATACAGACAATATAAGATTATGCGGTTTCTGGTGCTCGCACTTTTAAAAGGTTGTTGGGAAACTGGAGAGGGTGCAGGAAAGAGCCACAGTGAGGGTTTCGGGGCTGAAGACAGTGCTTAATGGTGAAAGACTTAAAGCGCTCAATCTGCCTAGCTTACTGGAAAGAAGACTGAGACGTGACATGACTACAATATGTAGGTATTTAAGTATCTATGAGATCTGTCTGGAAGTATCTGATAACTTTTTAATCTTTCAGAGAAAAATAGATAATCTGCAAGCTAAAGTCAAACAAACTCAAGTGAAAATTTAGGTGGCTATTTTAATAGCAACAGTGGCTGGAGGTTAACTTTGAAGGCACAAAGTGGATACTGTCTTTTTAAAAAATATATTTTTAAAGCAAGACCAGACCTGCTGTAACCAAACCCAAGTTAATGCATTCAGTGCACAGGTGTTTGCTCAGAGCTCCCTGCCTCTGCTTTCTGGTAATGGAGCAGCAGCGACCCCAGCTCCAGGCAACTTGTACCCGGAAGCCCGTTTTATTCACAATGTGAACAAACCAGTCCTGGACTGGAGTGGATCAGACAGAAAACAAGGCTGAAATTTCTCCCCAAGCCTCCTTTTCTGAAGCAATCCTGCCTCAGGAATTGATTGCCATTAGAAATGCTGACAGTCACTTGTCCTGCTGCTCACAGAACCTCCTGCCTTCATTGCTGCACATACCCGACACAGCAGTTCCCAAATATGCATGCCTACTCTTTGCATCCTACGAACCTGATCCTCTCTCATCCCTCTGAAAAATGCAACAAAGCCATGAACACATGGAAACTGTTTCAAGACTCTACAGTACCACCATGCGGTGTCTCCAATTAGAGCTCAGTGTAAAGCAGGAGGAGAAAGCTGGCTCCTCATCCCACTTCCTTCAGCTCCAACATGTTCTTGGGGGTCTCCCATCCCAGACAGAGCACAGTTCAGCCCACCCTAACGATCTGCTAGCCCCTGATGAAAGCTGGGAGCTAAACTCTATAAAATCAAGAAGTCTAGACTGACTGTGCAGGAGGTCAGAGTAAAGGTTTAGCACAATCCCTTCTGCCCTTAAACATATTTATTAGCCCATGAAACATAACTACCAGGTGTCCATGTTGTTAATAATTTTACAGATGGATGTAACCAGATCCTATATGAAATATTTTCATGCTCAGGTCTCCTGTAACCTTCCCTGTGGTCTTTCCAGCCACCCCTGCTGTGGATTGGCAGCCCTCTACCTCAGAGGGAATAGCACTGGCATGTATAGCTGGTGAAGGGTCAGGCTTCTTTTTTTCCCCAGAGAAAGATGTTCCTGGGTAGATGCCATTCTTGCTGGTTACAGCATTTTCAGTCTATGCTAAACATCATCTGTAAAAATATCAGCTCTAGTGACTGAGTCAAGCTCTACAAAGTGACTCTATCCAAATAGAGCTGACAATGCTTTGTATGATGCGTGAAGAGGTGGCATTTTTGTTGTGTCTCCATCTCCTCATTATTTACTTGAGGCAGCCTCTCAACTGCTTGCAGCTAGCTGGAGTTTACAGCGCAGGGTCTGGCCTTCCCTCCCACATGGGTCCTGATGGTTTCCCTAAGCACACTGTTCTTTAGGACCACTATGAAATGCATGCATTTTATTCATCAGCCATATATATATATGTGAAAAATGTCATTGATGGTATTTCAGTTTATCTATCTGCACTGTAAGTACTAGAACTGGTCCATATAAGAGACCTCAATAACTCAATAACAAGCCAAAGCAAAAAAACCCATGGAACAGCATTATTAATTGATAACTCAAATCCCAAAAGTTTGGGGGACACTGAAATTGTCAGTGATGGCAAAGCCTGTAGAGCCAAATAGTATCAGGGGCCTCGACAGAGATCAATCCAGTGGCTGATGCCCTGCCTTTTGCGCTTGCAGTGGTGCTGGTAATCAACACTAACCAGGAATTTGTCCTACTGATCAACTCAGCAGCTTAAAATGAAACAGAAGCTGAAATTATTTGCTGGGGAGGATGTAATCTCTCAAAATTTTTATCTTTAAAATAATTGATAGATCTAGGATGTGGTGGTATGACATGAAGGTGGCTTATTTCTCAATCTGTGAGCACAAATTGCTCGTCTTCTCTTTTGATAGCAGTCTCATGTGGGTAGGTTATCTTCCAGAAGTGGAAATCTAGAAAAGAAGATGAAATGTGTTGTCATATCACTTTACAGCTCTTTGCAGCATTATTTTCTGCTTAGGATTTCTAGATACTAACTATATCAATGCACATGCAGAGCAAAAACAACTTCTGGATTTTATCAAAACAGACTTAAGAAACAGTATTAAAAACTTCACATGCATTTTGAGTTTTAATAACAAATACTGCTTAAATTAATTTTATCCCCATCACTCCCTTTTTAACAACATCAGCAACACTCAAGTAATGATAATACAATAAATATTCACTAAACATAAACATAACTCAGAGTACTCCTACCTGGATGCAGTCATCCAGTACTCTTCAGAGGAGGAAGCATCATCTTGGTTTTTTCTCCTCTTTTCTTCAGGTGTTCAGGAAAAGGTCAGCCTCCACATTTTAGCTTCTCCTGAAACTGTATGCCTGTCCCTGCTACACATCCTATGTGTTCCAATGCCCAAACCCACCAGAGACAGATGGAAAAACCTGCTGGCAAATAGAGAAGATGCTGGGGGAAGAGTAGACCCCCCCAGACTCTACTCTCTCTACACAGTTACCCTCTATCACCAGCATGAAAAAAAATAGCCTAATAAAATACAATATCACCTGGGAAGTGGAATCCGCTCCCAGCACAGGTGAAAATCACTGGAGATTTATCACCTTCCAGATGAACACCTGGCAACTGATATTCTTTATCTTGCCTAATTTGCCTTTGATTTCTAAGACCTGAAGGCACTTAGAGATCAGAAAACAGTTTAATCTATACAAAAAAAGAAATGCACCTCTTTTCTTAGCATCGGTTCTCAAATTGTTCTTTCACACACTGCTATAGCCATGTGTAATAACTTGCAGGTGTCAGCTGGAACATGATGTCTTTTGTCTTCTCAAGTGCTTTGGCCAGCAGGGACCCAACAAGCTTTTGTTTACTGTGATTAATAGGTTGGCTGTTGGTCTAAATGGCCACTGGAAAAGGACATCTTGTAAGATAAGAGCATTCATTGTCAGTCATAAGAAGTGCTTCACTTCAGGAGGTTCCAAAATGGTTTGGACCTGGGTTTGAATCCAGTGAGACGTCGGCAGACATGCAGGACTGTGCAGTAACTTGCAATTTAGGCGGTTGTGTTCCACTATGGGTACCAGAAGGAGGTAGGAAACCAGTGATCTTGATCACAGTTACAAGATACTTATACCTTTTTTACTTACCATCCACTCCATATCCCACCAGTTTCAGTGCTTAATATGAGTGCTTATCACTGCCTTAAAAACCTTCAGCAGTGATTACTATTTGCTCTGTTAAGTGATGATTTCATTGCTCATTATACCTGTTTATTTTTGTAGTGTCAGATTTGTAAGCATAGTTCCCCAAACCACCACAGGATTTTGAACTAGGCAGTGGCTTCAGGGAAAAACCCTGAAGATTGCCTGCAGAGATTTTTGTTGTCCAGCAGACTGGCTGCTGGGAGGCTTTTCAGGTAGCAGGAAACCTTTCTGATGGAGTCTCTGCAACGCTCTGACATTTATAGGCTGGCTGCTGGTGTTGCATCACACGGTGCTCAGGAGCATCGTTATCATTGACCTATTGCAGAGCTGCCACTGTTTTATGTACCGTGTTCTTCAGCAGAACAATGCTCATCAGTGCTTTTCTTAGCTCCTCTCTTGTCAGTAAGATCTTTTTGCTGTGCCTCTCATTTCTGTTCAGAATATGAAGTAAGAGAAAGAAGTTCTAAAAATTAAAGAACTCAAGAGTTATGAGCTGTTTTTGTAAGTTTTGGCCCGGGTTAATATCTAGAAACTGTTTCTCATTTACTATTTGGTTCAAAGAATAGATTCTAATTCTGTTTTTATTTTGTTTCATTTTTCACCACCATTATTTTATCAGTTTCTTGAAATGATCTGGTTTATTCACTGCGTTCTTTAAGGCTTCTCCCCCTAGATTATTTTATCTTGGCGACTGAAGTGATCTCTGTATAGTCAAACACTACTTTATGCAGCTCCCTTTGGGGCTATTCACATATCCATATGTGCATGCAGTTCCTTCTAATGCTTGTCAATGGGACTTAACATATGAGCATGGACATAAGAATAGACCCCTTGCTGGGCACTTGACTAGATGGGATTTTTTTGATGTTGATCCAGATCACTCAGAGCAAACATTGCTGTTATGAGAAATCACTGCGCTTAACAGGACCTCCAAATGCAACCTCCCTTCTTACTCTTTCATACAGGAGCTGCTTGGTGGGGTTTGCAGGCTCAGGGTAAATACTTCGTAGACACAAACTGGAATCTGCGATTATTGCATAAAGTACTTTTATTTTGTGTGTTCCCTTCTGTTTTCTGTGCAGCAGTATACAGCTACACCTCTCCACTGGAGAAAGGGCAGGGGTTTTTAAGGCATGAATTGAGACTTGGATGTTTGGGTTGTGTCTGTGGCTCCACCTAGGCAGGATGGTTGGAGTTTTAACATCCAGTACTTATGAAAATAAATGGAAAGCTAAGGTAACTTTGAGCATTTACATTTTATTTGTGTGTACCTGTTTTTAGCATCTTTAGTGGTTCTCGTAACTGCAGACTCCCCACTATGCTGGTATTCATGTGCCTATAAGTTAAGTGATGACAGAACACTTTCCATCACGAAGTTGAAGCCTTCAATATGTTTTGTAAAACTGATGCATCTTGTACCATCTGTAATCCTGCTCCGCTGCAATTCAGGGACATGCAAATGTTGAATCATTATTACTTGCTAACCATATGAAAATAATTACTGATTTCACTGCAATTTGTAATGAACACGTGTCCACATCTGAAAGGGGAAATGACCAAGTCAAGATGTGTTCTCTCAATCTCTTTTCTGCTAGGAGGTTTTCTGCCTTCAAGCCACACTTTGAGATTTTGGAGGGTTGTTTTTTTAAAAATGTACGGTCCTTAGAGATGTTTACTGAGCAATAATTCTGGGTGCACTAGGGACCAATGAACTAAAGGCAAACATGGGCAGGAAGCACTGTGTTTCAATATCCAGCCCTTCAGGAATTAATTTACTTAGTTTAAATCTTCCCTTTTGACCCCACTCCATACTTTCAGGCTTTCTCTAATGGTACTAACAGTGCAAAAAAAGCTTATACAGAGTACCATGCTATGACAACATCAGTTTTCCAGAAGCCCCCATCCTACCACCTACATGCAGGCAGAACTTCGTACTGGGTCAGAAGTTTTGAATTCAGTCCTGTGGGTACTAGGAGTTCCTCTGAAGTCTAAACTGGCAGTGCATCTCAGGACAGTCAAATGACACATCCAACAATTTCAGCAAGCAGTAACTCGCAGTTACTCATTACCTAAGGTTGACCAGTGGTTCTGTCAGGTTTATTTTCAGTTGCTCATAACTCTGCCAGGTATTAGCCATTAGATGACATTTTCCGACACTCATGTTTTGTCAGGCCAATCTCCTTCTGGAAAACTTTTATCTGAACTAATTTATCTCTAAGAAAGGTGCTAGAAAAAACCCCCAACACCAACGTTTCAGTGTTCTGGTAGTTTGCCCTTGAAAAGCTCTGATGACATCACGGTTTCAAAGCAACAACTAGGAAACTGGCCTACATAATCTATTTATCAAGTAATGCTTTACAGTAGTCTCAAAAATCCATCAAATGTGGAAAGCCTTTGCAAACTCTGAGCTGGCACATGCTCAGCAAAAGTTTCCTAGCATTAAGGTGCTAAACTCAATGCAGGTTTCACAAGGAACAGGCCTTACTTGGGCAGAGCACGCAAAACTTGTCTCATGCTGCAGGGTGTTCATCAACACCACTCTTCAACCTTCTTTCAAACGCTTGGTAACTTTTGGATACTCAATCTTGCATTCCTAGCAGTGTCCTGTGAACATCCCATCTTCAAGTGCAATTAAATGTCATTTACAAAGCAGGTAATGAGTTAAAATAACTGTGTCCCTGTTGCCTAGTAGGAAGCATATCTCCTAACTCTTCCTAATGGATGGCAGCTATTAGTTACTCCTACATTAAGGTGCATTCATATTGAAATTTTGTTCTGACATTACAATGCATTTGATTAAAATGCAGAAGAATTACACATTAGATATCATGTGGCTGGATGGAAGCATAATTTAGCTGAGTCTGCAGATGCAGTCATGCAGGTGTTTCCGTAATTCTGATTCAGTTGGTAAAACTGTTGATGTTCAGTGGCCCTCAAATCACATTACCATCTGTGGTTCAGTTCCTTGTGAAAGGAATTCCTTGTGCCTTTTATCAGATATGATCGCTGGATTCCTGAGCAAAACTTTTATAAATCAGACAACATTTAAGTGTCAGGTGTTTTGAGGGGAGGAGAGGTATTACAGACATCAGGTATTTCAGCTTGCATTTGCTATCCACAGAGTCTGTGCAAGAAGAGGATAAAGCCTGGGCTCTTCATGGGAACCTTCCCTCAACCCCAGTGAAGGGTTATGCTTCCTTACATAAGGAAAAAAAAGAAATCAAGGTCTGGATTGTGTCTGGTTTGCAGTTTTTGAAGCCTGGTCTTGTGCATCTCCCTACAAAATAGCCCTGTACCTGAAAAGCACTGTGTGCTGGTGTTTTTACAGGCAGAGCCATGCTTTTTGCTTAGGCCTATTATGGATAAATACAATCTTCAAAGCTGCAACGATTGCTCCTTTAGGTTTTACAAGCAACAAAATAATGCTATTAACTTTCAGTGCAGAGGCAGAGAGCTGAGCCCAACACACAGACAGGCCCACAACTGCCAGCAGAAGCTCCTGCATCCTTAGAGACACATACATACACATTTTCTTTGCTAGACTGCAAACTTCTTGAAGGCAGGAAACTGTGGCTGGGAGCAAAAGGCCATTAAAAAGGAAAGCAGGGTCAGAGTTTACAGGAGCAACTCTACTGCTCTGGTCCAGCAAAGTGGTTGGACTGTGGCACTGCAGTTTGTGGTGTAACATGGCTGCTGTCCTTCCCACAGCATTTTCCAGCCCATAGGTCTTTCCAGGCTGAGAACATCCAGCCCTTTGCTACATTTGAAAGTGGGCTGACATAACTTTTGGCGGATCACAGACTTCACACCACCAGAACACTGTGTGAAGCCATCTAGCTAATGTGCTGCTTGGTCTAGAAAGTCTTTGAAGGTTGAGCATGGTTTGAAAGGAAAAAAGCAAGTCCATCACTGTTTCCTCCCTACCTCAAGGGTTACTGTGTTTATGCATTTTGAAAGAGTTACTGAGCAGAGTTGGAGAAGACTTTTATTTTATATATTAAGGAAAAATAAAGACCTCACAAGAATTTTAGTCCGTCAGCAACATATGGAAACAAGAAAAATCTGTCCTCAGTTGATGAAATATTTATTTATCATTGAAATCCCAGACATTTGCATCCAATATAAGGGCAAGACAAATCTTATGCGTAACCTCCTAGAGAATTCAGTTAAAAGCAGTTTTGGATACCTGTAAGTAATTATGCTATCACATTCTCTAACGGATTTAATTTGGGCCAAGTAGCAACTACTGTATGTCCAAAAGATAATGAATTAAAGCAATGCTTTGGCATATCCCTTTTCTGAAATGTTAGCAGCCTCTCAAGTGACTTGAAAAATGGGCTTCAATAAAAGGACAGGAAAATATATGCAATTAAATTCAATCAATAAAGCTGTCCTTGACCAAAGTCCAAACATTAAAAACAACTCCAATTGAATTATGAGAAATCCTTTTCTGATTTTAACTAGATTAGTTTAATCACATGTGCAACAAAGTTGCGTGCCATTCCTCAGTAAGTTTATGGAAACAAAAAGCAATGTACTACTCCCTGCCTCTCACTTCATCCCAGCTCTGGCTTTGCCTTACAGCAGAGCACAGCTCTAGAAGAACCATTTTCTTATTAACAAGGTCACTCATTCAGAGGAAGATGGCAGAGCAGGGTCCCAGGTGACAGCCCTAAATACCAGCTTTCTCTTTCACCTTCACTTCCACAAAACTCCTCATCCCCATAACCACAGAAGCTCTTTCTTTCCTCTTGTTGAGAGACAGAAACATTTCCAAAAGCTACTCAAAATACAAAAATTCTTCCAAATCTCAAAGCAACTAGAAGGTTTTGATGCCAGTCCCCCACCTTCTCAAGTCTTTTTTTACTGTACTGATACAGCTGAGGATAAATACACTAATAAAGTCAGAGATGCTCCAAATTATGGTGAAAACACATACAGGTACAAGCCACAGACACATGCAAACCTACAAATAGAAATCTTTCAGAAGTAAAAAAACCACCCACCAAAAAACCCCAAAATACAAAGCAATTAAAAAGTCAGAGACCCCCAGAGGTAAGATTTTTGCAACAGTCAAGTATTGCAAAAGCCCTAACAAACACCAGCACACATACAATTAAATCCTCACTGAGAAGTCCAACTTGATGCATACCAACCAGAGCAAATTCAGGGATTTAAAACCCTGTGCTGAAACACCTACCCCAGCTCCCCACCACTTCAGACAGAGCAAAAGTTCACCTCACCCCTCCCCAGGGCCACAGGAACAGCTGACAAATAACTTCACATAAGCCAAACAGCCATCAGCTGGGAATCACTGCACAAGTCTACTTGCCTGCAGGAGATCTGAACCAGCAACACCTGTGAGATAAATATTGCTGGGCTGGTTCTCTGAGCTGGCCTATGCAGCAAAAGTATTCTCTTAAATTTAGAAGGAAAGTAGAATATTAGGATATTTTACATTCAATCTTTCAGCCATGAAGCACTTAAGATATAAAATAGATGGATCTGGGGAAATAATTCATAAGTAGCAAAGTGTTTGCTGAATTTTTACTCTTTGGGGACTTGTGGGTTTTCTGCAGTTCTTTCCAAAATCAAGGCTGAATTATGACAAAACGATTTGCTTCAGATAAGGGATGGTGGATCAGGATCAAAGTTATTTCCTACCCTAAAACAAGTAATGCACTGCAACCACAAAGAGGGAGTAAAAATATTTGTGGCCATGGCTGCAAGGTCTGGGACTTGTCCCATTTTTCTCCCTCAGCTGCTGGCAGGGGCTGGATGTAGGACAGC
Organism: Zapornia atra; assembly: GCA_013400835.1. Taxonomy (NCBI): domain Eukaryota; kingdom Metazoa; phylum Chordata; class Aves; order Gruiformes; family Rallidae; genus Zapornia; species Zapornia atra. The sequence continues at coordinate 347,036 of VZTU01002559.1, read as the reverse complement.
CATCCATGTAAGTGGCTGTGCTCAGCCCTGATCTGTGACCTCTAGAGCTCTCACAAGGATGTAACTTTGCAGTTCCTCTATGGAAGAGACTCTCTCATGCTCAGTTCAACCCTCCCCATTATTAAACTCAAAGCATGGGAACATGGAAATCTTCAGTAGCGATTGCACTGAATTGCATGGTTGGTTGTTTGCTGGGTCTGCAGGAGACCTTCCTGTGAATGCATCCCCATAAAAGGTGTATCCAGATCTTCAGTGGGATACAGAGGCAAGTGGGACAAACCTTAACCATAGAATAACATGAAATATTGCAAGAAGAATAACATCACAAAAAACACATGGTGTTGCAGTTATAAGAATGGGAGCACTTGCTTTTATTACATCTCCTACTGACTTCATTTTGACCACATTGGCTTCAATAACATGTTGGGAGATCCAGTGGAGTTGGAAGACACCTGCAAAAGGCAAACACCTTCCTGCTGACAGCAGAACCTCTGCCTTGGACAATCTTTGGCTGTTTCACACATGCTGTTAAGCCCAAGAAGCTTGTATTCCCTTAGCAACCAAAGTTGGCACCTGGGATATTTGTTTTCAGTGTCTGACACCAAGAGTTTGAACTTACATCTGTTTTACTGAACGATGGTAAAACAGTACCAGTAACTGAAAAAAGCAGCTCTGATTTGGACAATACCATCCAGATAATTTGCAGCTTGGACTGCCTGTAATTTTGTTTCACATCCCACCCAGAAAATATGGGAAACTACATAGCAGAAGAACATGATGGGTTTTATGCAGGCAGGGTCTTGACAAGCTTGACCTGTTCCCAGCTCTGAAACTTGCTTATGTAGAAGTTTTCCTAATGCCTTTTATAGTTTATTTCTGAAGGATTGTCCACCTGGTGCCTTATCACAAACTGTGGAATGAGTCCAGGAGATGGCAACAACATGAACTGCTGTGGGGGATAACAAGGACTCTGTTATGACTGGGAACGTTTGCAGTACTATAAATAACTCTATCAATATTGTGATAATGGCACTTTAAAGAGGTCTATTTTACAAGTGTTGAATGTAAGAGAGACCACAGCTGTGCTCATTAATTCTGAAGTATGCTTCTCTCTACGTACAATTTGCAGGTGTAACAATAGGAGTGTTGACTCAGTGCAGGTCTAGCTAGTGTTTGGATTAAAAAAAAGATCACAGTAGCATGATTAGTTCTTAACGAGTCTTTATTGTGTTTGGCAGAGGGAAAGCAAATGATGATAGTTTAATTGAAAACAATAAAAGTAAAATGGAACTTTGTTACAGAATTTAGCTATACATAAATAGCTTCTCCCCCCCCAAAGAGCAAGTACCGTAATTGACAGCAGTAGATCTTTTGATAATTAATTGCAGTAAATTATCACTTGGCACAAAGAAGGCATAATTCTAATTAATTTGCAACCTTTCCAGCATAACACTGAATTGAAAATGGCACTGCTGTAATTTTTTTCAAGCTAATATAGAAGTGGAGTACAAACAACATTGTGATGCTTTCTTGTGTTTTCCTTGTTTGGAGTTGAACTGGGGTGATTTGGTCCTTTCCTCACAATTGCTGTACCACACAGAGATGACCCAAATGGGCAGGAGTTTCCTGCACAGTCAGAATTAATCTGCCACAGCATGGGATAATATAATTACGTAGAGAAATCCAGGCAGAGAACTGGTTCAGCTGAGGCTTGTCTGGGACATCAGTGCTTTGATTTGAGGACAGTCAAGGCTGTGAAGTGTCCCTTTCATTCTCCCTTAAATAACAGTTGATTCAGAAGGAAGGTATGTGGTAAAGTAGACAGGCCAGATCATTTAGGCAGAGCTAAGAGCTATGATATCTGTCAAATTCATCAGCCTCCATGTTAACAACTTACAAATGAATTTTCTTTACCTCTGGGAACACACATTCCCCTTGGCAACTGCAGGGCAGAGCTACATGGCAAGTCCTCTCGAGGAGGTGTGATGGAGGGAGATCTATTGAGGCAGCCAGCTAACAGCACAGATGGCTTTTAGCTCTGAGGACTGCCTGGATGCAATGGCCAACAAATCCATTTTAAGCAGGATGCTTCGTGAGTGCTTATGGATGAGGTGCTGTTCCTCCCTTATCATAACTAGACTTCACGGAGAGGCTCCCCAGTTAATGCTTTGTTAATGGAATTAAGATCTGGGCCCCAATGTGTGACTTTGCACACAGCCCACAACTCTTCTATGTCCCAACATTTCTCAGTGTCCCTGGGAGATAATATTTACCTCCTGCACATCAATGTTGTGAGAATAAATTAACTTTGGGAGAGTATGTTGAGCTCCTCAGAAAAGAGTTACTAAATAAGTGCAAGTATTATCATACATTAAATCAGATCAGCTATTAAAAACAAGAACAAGTCCTCAGATCTGTAACCCTCACTACATCAGTTTCTCCCTCTGCTGATTACTGTTAGCCTTGATAATAATGAACTAAAAGACGATATTAGCAGCCTAACCTATACTATGATTTAATCTTGATTGCCACAGATCAAGGTTTGATTTAATTGCTCTAGAATTAATTAGGAAGAGAAACAAGTTACAAAAAAGAATTTTCACTCTAAATAAAGAAACTGTTTACATTCAATGGGAGTTCATGTTAGAACAAATCATTAAGCTATAAAAGATTACATCTGGGCTAGAATTAAAGTCAAGCCGATTCATTAACCCAAATGGTAGCCCAGAGATTACCAACATGGTATTTCTGCTTTGGTGATCAAAGGATCAAGGGATACATGACCAGATGACCCTAATTGAAGCAATCTCCACTGAATTTTGTAAATGAACTTGAAAGTACTAAGATGATAGTCTCTAACTTCTGTCAACGTAGAGAATTAATTTGTCCTGGTAGCTTTACTTTATATATAATGGAAGAAAAAGGAAAGCACGAGTATTTTTCTTGAGTTCTGGAGGAACCTTATCCAAACTGTTAAGAGTTGTCTATTATAGCTTTTGAAATACAGGGAATTTACAGTCAAAAACTTCATCACAATTGCCCTGTCAATGACCTCATCACACCTGACCTACAGGGAGTATCTTCTGCTGGGTTAACCCATAAATCAGCCTGCATACACAGCCTTTCTCTCAAAAGCTGAATGAGGTATGATGGTTTTATTGTGTGAGCTACTGTTCACTGGGGACTGAGTAGAAACTGCTGACCGTATTTCACTTGAGAGCGCAGGATGAACTCGAGCCTTGGTCCCAGTGGTGAAAGACCAAGTCTGTACCATGCTGAACCTGCAGACTGTTGACTCTGTGTGAGGGAGAGCTGCAGATGCTTTGTCAAGATAATAGTTGGATGTATGAACTCAGGTTGTGTATCAAGCTTTAAATAAGAGAAATGCATTTAAATGCTGGAAAATAATAGGGGTATGACTTCTTTTGCAAGCCTGGTATAGCCATTAGTGAAATTCTACATGTTCCTCTGTGGAAGATCAAGAGTCACTGAGCGTAAGAACTTACTGAAGACAGAGACTATAATTCTTGCTATGAAAGGGGAGGAATTGGATGTGATAACTAGTGATGGACAAACTTCAAAAGGCTCAGGGCTTTTGCTTGGTTTGGATAACTGTCCAGAAGCTTTGATGCATCTCCAAAGCTTATCTGGACCTCCTGGGCCTGTAAATATTGGGATGGAAATCTTGCAAGAACAGGCTCTCTCAAGAGGTTTTTCTTTTTTGGTATTTTGAGCAAGTATTTTCCTGTCATGCTGGAGATACAACAAAAATAGTAATGACAAGAAATAAGACCTGTTCTTAAAGTGTAGTTCATCGGGTATAAATCAAAAATAAAAAGCTTCTCTTAAAATGCTTTCCACATCTCCAGACCTTCTGGGTACTAAAAGGGACAAACTTGTAAAGTAAATGGGGAGAAATATATGCTAGTTCCTGCTGAAGCTGAACTGTGCTACAGTCATTTTGAGTTGGGTGCTTCTTTGTCTTTATCTGTTTTGGTACAATTGCTTCTATGTAAAACATCCATAAAAATGCAGCTCGGATTGCAGATGAACAAGATATAGATCAAGGTACGAAGAATATTGGCATCTCCTGACATGTGATTTGTGTATATGGTAGCTAAAGAAAGTAAACCCCAACTTCCAAAGGCCAGACTTCCCATGAAACCTCACATGTAAATTTTCCTAGTTGCCCATAGGCACAAAGTAGATTATAGCTGCTGAAACCATCTTGCTTGGTTTTGCAGAGGAGATTATTTGGTTTATTTACCATAATATGTTTTCATGGCTGGCTGGAGATGAATTAGTAGATTCAGTTAGGTTTGTATTTGGATATAGGACCACACTGCTGGAGCCAGGGCTGAGCTTCCTATATATTTGTTTTACCATTGGCAAACAAAGTACATGCCATGCCTGAAACACCTTTGGCAGTAGAGTTTCCTGCAAGTGAGTAACCTTGGAGGACATACAAACCTGTTATCTCGCCATGCCACACTCGGGCACGGGGAAGCATCTCCCACTCCTCAGCACTTGGCACTAATGCTGGACACTGAATCTGCTCCTGAAAACCATGCAGTATTATTCTGATCTGCAGGAAAAGTTCAGCAAAGCAGATAAGTCGATTAAAACTCCAGCACTGGTTGAGGCACAGGTGTTATTTCCAGGTCTTACTGGTTGTAGGGGAAGAAGTATCCTCTGCCCTGCCTCTCAGAGGATGGGTAAAACCAGTTACACTTGGTAGCACAGGTAGGAGAGGCTAAAAGAGGAGGTCTCCCACCTTATCTGGTTCCTCCAGATAAGACTTGCAGGGACAGATGCCCCAGATGAAGTGCTGCCACTACTTTTTCTTGAAGACCAATGAAATAAAGATGAGGAGAGGTGAAGGTTGGAGGGCTTAAAAATTCTGGTTAACCTGTGTGCCAGCTCATTTAGGTCCTGGAATGAGAAATGTTAAGAGCAACCACTGGCCAAGGCCTCATAGGTGAGTCAGAGCAGCATATAGCAACAAGGAAGACCTGGGAAGAGACTTCCTTTGGAGACCAGTGCCAAACTAACTTTTTTTTCATAGTGTAATAAAGAAAACCTAGTGTGACAATCTATGGGTTGAGCTTTAGAGAGCTCTGATGAGGATGCCAGCAGGTGGGGTTCACTGATGAGCAGGATACAACAAAATGAGGAGTTGTGGTTCCTCAGTGCCAGGAAAGAGGTGAAAGCCCTTTGGAGCCCACAGCTGACATCCCCTTACCTGTAAGGGTCATCCCTAAATGGACATGGTATTGCTTAACTGTGGGTTTGTTACGAAGCTGTAGTGTGCTACTTCCATCTGCCTCATGTGCTGAGGTTGCTGCTGCTGCATGTCTGGGCTGAGGTTGCTGCTGCTGCATGTCTGGGCCAGCATACCTGGCTGTGTTCCTCTCCCATGGCAGCTGATGGCCTAATCCAGCTCCGAGTCAGCGGGAATGTCTCTGTTGACTTCAGTGGAGGCTGGCTGGAGTTTTGAGGAGCTGACTGAGCACAGAGCAAGCAGCACACTGGGCTCTCCCAATGATCATTGCAACCCTTGCATGTTGAGGAAGATGCTGTAAGCACAGTTTGGCCCCTTGGTAGTAGCAACACCTAAACTGCACGTGATTAGCATCAACCATCCTTGCTGTATTAGCGTGGGATGTCAAGTAAACAAGCATGTACAAAGCCAGCCAATGCACACAGCAAAAATTACCATCCTTATTAAGGAAGCAACAAATCAGGTCTCATGCCTCTCAGAACTATTGACATTGTCACTGGCCATGTCATCCTTTTTTTCAGCGGCTCAGTAAGTCACATTTTGGCATCTTTGTACTCAGATGGATATAGATTTTATCTTCAGTAGTGCATGTGAAATCTAATGTATTAATAACTTGGTGAATAAATTTGCATCTGAGGCTCCAATATTTTTATCTTGTTTTTCTCTTTAACCATGTCACAAAAAGTATACATTTTAATCTGCAAATATTCCAGAACGGTACGGCAGAATTAAGCAAATCAATTACATATTGGCATAACAACACTAAGAATAGAGATTGCTACAGGGCTTAGCAAAACGAGACTTTTCTACAGATGGAAAAACTTAGACACAGAGTTAAAGTTAGTCCTTTAAAAAAAAAGCCACAAGAGAAAAACAAGTAGTTTGAGTGTCTGCTCAGGCACTCAATCTTGTTTCCTTCTTCATTTTTTTCCCCAGTGTTGGCCTTTGGACGCCCCAAAGTTTCCAGAGTATTGATTAGACTCTGCAGAAAAGGAAACGGGTGGAGAGGTTAGAAGATAAACCTGGAAAGGTTTCAGGCATTCAAGGGATAAGGCTGGCTGAGGTTCTTAAATACTGGATATAACCAAAATGCATGAGGCCTTTAGTGGGATGGAGATCACAGCTTGTTGCTACAGAGGCTTCACTTCGCTGCCCTCCAAGAAGCACTGCAGAACAGGAGACCAACCTTGGCCTCACAAACCTAACCCCCAAGCTTAGAGGCAGATTAATGAAGAAGGAAGAAAACTTAAAGAGCTAAACTGATGTACGATGTCTGTTAATGGACAGATTTTAGATTCACATGAGTGGGCCTATTCCTTATTTCCTCTTCCCCCGAGGCAGCCCCCCTTTCCATCCACTGCCTCAGGAGCCAAGGTCCTGAGGGAGCAGAGATGGCCAGTGGGCTGAGCTGCTCGCTGCCACTCTCGACTTCTATGCTAAATTGTACTCCCCATTGAAGGAAGTAAATCTGAAGGAAGCGCATGTCTCCTTGGTGTTTCTGACCTGTTGGAGATGCTGGAGTTCATTTTGCAGAGGGGCAGGTAAAGCACCCATCAACTAATTAAGGGTGCCCAGAGAGACCTGCCATAATGTAAAAATCAATAAACCTACTGATAAATATATAGACAGCAGAGTCAGTGGGAGGATAAAACCATTCGATCCATGCTGGGACCAGATCTGTAGAGATGCTGTCTGTATGGAGAGGATGGGTCAGTCCCAATGCCTCTTCCATTCTGGGCTTCTTGGAGAGCTGCAGCGGGGTTTTGCAGGTGGGAGTTCCACCACCACATTTCACACCAGCCACTGACAGCTGCAAAATGTTGGCTGTGTCTTTCAGTGCAAGCCAGCTGGGCCGTATTCCTTACATCTTTCTCAAAAAAATCTAAAGCATCTCGGGAGAGGAATCTGTGTGCACAGCTACGCAGGCGGAGAGACTGGGCCTGCTCTGCCTGTCCGCCCTCAGAGCAGCCATCTCCACCTCTCCACGCACAGCCACCCTATCCTCTACGTTTCAAAGACTGGCATTTCCAGCCATGGTAACTGAAGAACCCATTTCCTAGGGACTCAAGAGCTGAAGCAGATGTAGGTTGGGAGTGTTAGTAGCGAAGGAAGTCCATTCTCAGAGTTCTGCAGCTGCAGGCCCTAGGATTTTATACAATGTTAGTAATGCAGTTTGGGGGAAGTTTGTGGCTGAGGGAAACAGCAGGCTTTTCTGTAACCAAAGTGAGATGTGTCCCGAATATCCAGGCACTACAGCTGGTTTTAGAAAGCGTGATTACAGGTTTTTCTAAAGTATATGCATTGTGTTTTCTCAAATACTAAGCATTTATTTTTAAACAATGTTTTGAAACACCAGTCAAATGCTTATGATGATTTTGCTACCCGACTTCCAGTGCTGCTAGGGTAGGATGTGTATAGAGAGGCCTAGAGGGCAGATGGCAGGGAAAAAGAATATGCACTACCCAGGAACTCTGCATGGAAGATCCTTTCAAAATCAAACCCAAATATTTTTTAAAGGTATTTTAATCAGGATTTTTTAAAACAATCACGAGGAACTTGAAAAATCAAGCCATCTATTTTAGTAGTTGGAGGAACTTTTAGACCGCATGTTTAAAAGACCTGGCCTTTATTATGGGTATCTGATGAGTCAATATATTTAATCTTTCATCAAAAGGTCACTGAATTCTAAAACACACATACTCCTTTTTTTTAGATTCACATGGAGTATTACCGTAACTGTTACTCTGCTCTTCTGAATATCATCAATTATAATCCTGTAACAATCTGCAGGGGTTGAGGTTTTGCAGCTGGCTGCCCGGTTGAGCTACTTGGAGCCACAGCCCTGCAGCAGAGCCAAGTCCAGGCTCTGTTCTTTGTGGAGGAAGATCTCCCTGGGGGCCCACCAGCATGTGACTGAGCTGCCAGGGATGGTGTGTGAAACAGTAATGGATGTCTACAGGCAAAATGTAGGTGTCATCATCATAATAATGATGCACCTATTCTAAACTGATTGCTTCAGTCCTTGGAAGAAGGCAAGATAATGCCAAGGGAGGGATCCTGCAATGGGCAAGATTAACTGTGTCCTGGAAATGCCCCTCTCTGTCTTGATTGCCAAAGCATCCTAATCACTTTTTCAGAGTAGACATCTCATTTTGGGGCAGTAAAAAGTAACTGAGGTGACTCCACCCTTTATGCCCAGATACGAGATGTTTTCAGTGGCTGTGGCATGTTTCATGTGAAGACCTTTAGGGAGATTTAGAAATGAAGTTGAAACATGGACCAATAATTAAAGGGATCTCAACTCCTAGGACTTGGATGCTGCCTCTCTCACAGCCTTGTCTGGTGAACTTGGAAAAATCACCCTGGGCAGGATTTTTAAAGATGTTTGGGTACCTAATTCTATTGGTTTCAAGTGATTTGCCCAGCTGGCAGTCAATGAGAGTTAGGCATCTAAATGCTCCTGGGATTCTTGCCCCTAAATCTCCATCTCCATTTCCTTGTTCACAACACAGGGATAATGCCTACCTGCCAGGCAGGATTACTACCTGCAGTGCTTTGGGATCTTTGGCTGGCTGATGCTGTTGGTGAAAAGTGCAAACTTGTCCTGAATTTCAGATTGTCTTGCACATTGTGTACTGCAGACAGCACAGCCCCTGGGCCCTGCAGCACTGAGCACCACTGCAACCGACCTCCCATCTCTGTGACAAAATCCATAGCACAAACGGATCTGTGAGGTCAGCTGCTCTCCTCCTCCTCCTGGCATCTTCCTGACTTCTGGTGCTGTGACTCAGAGGCCTTAATAAGGAAGCAGCATCAAGGTAGACAGCACTTATCCTGCTATCTATTGCACTAGGACGGAAACATTTGCTAGATTCCTTAAAGTGCAGCTTCTAAAGAGAAAAATATCCTTTTTTTTTCCCCCTGGATTGCTGAAGTCGGGCTCAGAGCACTGCAACAGGCAGGAGCAGGCATGCAGATGTGAGTGGGAGAGTTTTCACGCTGCTCGAGCCTCCCAGTCAGTTGCCCATCTCTCCCAGTAGATGATGCTAAAGCGCGATTGTTTTGAGCAGTTTTAAGGAAGTGGAAGATTTTATCGGGGGGAAAGCTGAGGTGGTAGGAAGGCTTCTGGAGCTCAGTGCTGCAGGAGGAACATACTGCAAATATCGGGAAAAACCCGGAGACCGATTAGTGCCTGTCTCATATTAATGAACAGCAAAGTTACAAGATCAGAGCTTATGCAGTTTTCCAGGATTTTTAAGCAGAGCCTACATTTACATTTGTGATTCTGTTTCTGCAGTTCTTACAGCTAAAGCACAGTGCCAGCATCATACTCTCTTACCATGCCATTTCTTGACTCTATTGCCATCAGAGACTTCCCCACCTTCATTTCCATACCCTGTTACTAGCTACTGTCCAGCACAGCCAGACCCATCTGGGGTAAATCATTTGGACTGGAATATTCAGCAGGATGTTGTAGCTTTCTGGTTGCTTTTGAAATGTGCAGCGACACTGAGTACTAGAAACAAAGCAGCATTTTGCCTGTAGATGCTGCCAAAGTTCAGATGTGTTTAAGCTCCAGCCACTCTCTGGAGCCAGGAAAGGAAGTGGTTCTGGAGTGGGAAGTGTAGGCTCAGATATACATTTCCCTGGAATTTAGGAAAATTAGAGAGAGTTTGGCCTTGTCTTTACTTCCATTACAGCCTTTTGGAGGACTTCAAGGGCAGCCAATACAATTCACTCTGAAACAAAGTTTTAAAGTTCAACGATTCATCTGGAAGTTATTAATAAGAACAATAAAAATATAAACTTAAACCCAGTACTTTTTAATGAAGAAAAATTGCCTATATGTTTACAGTTGGATACTTTTTGTACTTCTACAGCTGAAAAGTCCTTTTTTTCCCCCTTCTAAGAAAAAAGACAAATTATTAGTCTCTTTACGAGAATTCTGGGGTCTGCTGTAAAGACACCCTTTGGTTTTCAGCATCCAAGCCATTAGTCCTGGACTGTTGTGTGCTAGGAAACATGCACAAGGTCCCTGGCCTCACCATTTAGAACAAAGCACATTTTGGGAAAAGGATGAACAGAAAGACACAATGATTTCTCTGGATCTCATGTCTGGTATGCGGAGGGGCTCAGAGGAGGAGTACTCGATTCCTTATCAAATGCCTGGCCTGCTGGATCGTTATTGCTTCTATGTTAATACAGTCATCAATTATATGCTAGGGCTGCATGATATAACACTGTCACCCCCCCCACCCTCCCCTAAATTTCTGTACACAAACATAATACATGTTGTCAGAGCTCCAGCGCTGATGTTGCCTTGTCCCTGACTGATACGCTTCCCTGGGTCAGAAGTATATCCTAGGACAGTCAAGAATGCATCAAGATATACTGACAGGTTTGTTTTCTTCAGAGCCCTTGGCCTATAATCAAATTGCCTGAAGGAAACTTTTAAGAGCCTTTCAATCTCTTCTAAGAAAAGAGATTTTTGCAAATATTAGTGTGTTTGCCGTTTTCTTGCCACTGACTGTGTTTGGTTCTCTTGAATTCTCTCAAGATAACACCCATTCAGTGCATGCTGCAAGCACCCACTGCAGAGGCTGTTAAATCACTGGAGATGCTTTGTATCCCCTGCTCTCTAGAGATAGTGCTCATCAAACTGGGATTTCTTCTTCACCCACCTTGGAAAAAGGTTATCAACAGGAGTGGGGCAGATAGAAGTTATACAAAAGGTCATGAATAAGATGAACTATGTGGGCTTTTATGGTGGCAGGTGAAGTGGAAACCAGACAAGGCACTGTATAGAGAGTTTACTGACCACAAACTAGAGGGGAGCGGGGCTCTTGGATCAAATTCTGAACTAAAGGAGCAGTGTTATCCTCTTGGGATTTTGTCACTAGGCAGACAGCAACAAGGTGTGCATGGGCAGAATGAATGCTGAGGTTTGTAGGGAATCTCCAGGAGAAAGATCAATACTTCTCTTAAGAGGAAATGAATCTGAATCAGAGAAATCTGACACTGTTGTACTTTTTCCACCCTAAGCAAGGCAAACTGTAGAATTCAGTGTGTAAGAGCAACATGGGTTTTTTCCTCAGTTGTCAGCGACCCTCTGTAGCTTTTAGAAGTGGAATTATTATTTTAAAAAGGATGGCAAGAGCTTATTTTGCTTTGGACTTTTTAACTATTTGGGAGTACTTGGAAAAGGAGAAACACTTTATAAAGGCTGATAAAGACTCTAAAGCAGCTAAAAGCAATTGCAGAAAAAATTACTTCAGAGTTGCACAGCATTATTAGAGTAAGTGTAAGGTGCTACCCTTTCAAAACTGGCTAAAGAAAATAAAATGGGAACCTCCAAGCAACAGTATTCTGACCTCACCAAATGCCTTTGTCTAATTTAGACTGCATTAGCAATTGTGTTCCTCACAAAATCCTGGGTAGCAGAGGGGAAGGATTTATAGATAGCATTATGTCCTAAAGGGATTCATACAATGAAATTATAAAATGCATTTAAAGATACATAATTAGCACTTTTCATCCATAAATTTCCAAAGTGATATTTTTAAAAGGAGGACATTACCTAACTCCATGTGAACTAAATAACTTTATATCAAATGAGACGATTTATGTGTTTGAAAGATGTTTATAGTTGAAATAAGAGCATCATTTAACATCTCTTCGCCTTTCTCTCGTGCTGATTTATCTCCCAGATTTCTGGAGGTCACTCTTATTGGTAGAAGTTAGCATTTGTTGTGTTTTGCAATGCAAAAATTCTTTTCATTCCCTAACACTAGAACAATATTTCATTGAATTGCTCTGGTTTATTAGACTAGTTGCACAGATGTCCTCTCTTCCTGAGCCAGATGTACAGAGCGCTGCTTCCAGCTTAGCCCAAACTGGAACATGTTGACAGAATAACATAACTGAGACCAGACATATTGCATTTTACACTAAAGGTCATGCAAAAAGCACAGGCTGCCTATAGCATGGGCTGTTTTACATAAACACACATTTGGTTCAGCTTTGGTATAGGGATTACTGAAAGAATGCTTGGGGAGGACAAGCTATAAAGCAGTTGGAAAGATCTGACAGTTGTTGAATGAATTATCCCCAAACTGGTACATCTCTCTAAGAACAAGTGTGAAGGGCTCTCTGCAAAAGGAGGCGAGAGAAAATTCTCAGGGAAACGTTTCTGCTCGTGATTCTTCCAGAGAGACAGAAGCTGCTTTGCAAGTTGAACAGGAGATTTCCCCAGGACTTTTCCAGTGCAGTGGGTTTGATTCCCTGGTGTCCTTAACCTTGCTAATACCTTTCCCCTTTGTAAGAGTAACAATTAGAAGAGAAGAAGAGATCACATTGCCTGAGAAGGAAGGTGAGGGAATGCAAGCAAGGCCAGAATGTTTCCAGCAATGTTTCCAGTGGCTACAGTATCTATTTGGGGAAGAGCCTGGGAGAAGCAAATATGGATCCAGATGGTACAGATGAGGAAGGATTGTCCCACAGAGCAGCTACAACTTCCAATGCTTAAATTTCACACTCACAAGAGCTGAAGAAACAGGCAAGGACGTGGAGCCAGGTTAATTATAGGATGAGGGCGCGAACCCAGATCGGGGCCAAAATTCCCAGTGTTTCTTTATTAACCGAGTTGGTCTGGTGTGACAGAAATCTTGCATAGTACATGCCACGCTGACCTCAATCCTGGTGACAGAAGAGGGGGAACAAAACCCTTCTGATTTTGGAATTCACCTGTGACTTGCAGCAGGCTTTTTTCTTTTTCTTTTCCCCAAGAAACCACCCCTTCTCAGCTTTCTGATCTGAAAAACTGGTATAAACACTTCACCTCCTAAGGATAGCATTCGGTTTAATTAACCAGTGTTCATAAAGTCTTTGAATTAAAAGACAGTACGGATTGTAAGTGCCAAGTATTACTGGTACTATGAACAAATGAACAACAGCAAATGAATATAAGCACACTGCAAAGGAGGAATGTCATTAAGGAAAGAGGTCCCATTTCAAGCTGCCAAATACAAAGGAGTGAGTCATTTATTTTCAGTGTGAAAAACATTTCAATGTTGTTCTTTAAGCGATTCTGGTTATGATCATTACTCCTTAGCTAACTGCTATAAATATTTCCAAGTGGTGACACAGTCTTCTATTCCCACCTAGAAATGCGGAAAATGAGGAGTGGAAAATAGAAAAACAAAAATAGTTGGAAAAGGCATGTCTGGTTTGCCACATGCTAAATACAGTTGCCTTTGTCTTATGCATAGTTCTGCCTTTTTTTCCTGAAGCCATCTCTGTGTGTGGGACTGTACTGTCCCCTGCTTTGTCATTACACTCGGACTGAGATTTATGAGTTGATAACTGTCTAAACGCTGGATCACAAAGCATCATTTTTGTTCTCTCCTGACCTTAGTTGTGACCTCTGGGACTGCAGGCAGGGAGAAAATGTGTGATTTTGGGACAGTCAGGCAGGGTAACGCAATCTGCTGGCACTGCTAAAGCACAGCTTCACGTTTCTGTGACAGAGAGTACATTAAATTGGCCCGCAAATGAGTTGCAAAGGGTACAAGAGGTTGTAGGAGTGTCTGCCTCAAACATTTTCAAGCAGTGCCCGGCTCCCTTGGATATGCTCAGTACCCTGGGGATGAACGATCAGTTTTTGCTCTGTCAGGTTAGTTTAACACACGATATTCTGACTGTATTTTGCAGTAGTTGTGATTTGAAACAAGATTGTAGAAATTTATGGTACCTGAGGTTTTTGAGGCAAAATATATATGTGTGTGTGGATACACACACCTGCTTATTGCATTTCTTATCTAGGGCTTTTGCTATCAATATTCTGTTTAACGACCTGTGCCGAGCAGACTAGTCTCTCCCAATAGATAATGCTGGTCTCTCCCAGTACCTGACTGCCAGACAACCCTGCCCTCCTCCATGCCACAGTCTCTTCTCACACGCTGCCTCACCTAAACAGTAGTTCTGTCTGGTGTCTGCAGTGGAAAATCTTCTACTATACACTCGCACATGGCAAGTGTTATCACTCAAACCTGTCTCAGGTAGGGATCCCAGAAAGTGGTAAAAGTGAGGGGAACTACATGAAGATGAACAAAATGCTCCTGTGTGCACAGCATGAAGATTTACAGAGTGCTCAGTACATTCAGGTAGGAATTTGCTGAGAAATTTGCCTGTATGTAGTCTTCACTGGACAAAGAGCCTAAAATCCAGTGCAACTGTGCCCTGAGGTACAGCAGGACCTGCTACTTCAGGTTTTCATTAGCATAAGGTTATTGATATATATTAACTCTCTGAAGAAGAATCTTCTTCCAAAGAAGCCAACAAAAAGACACTAATTTAAACCTGGACCAGCACAGTGGCAAATTGGACTCAGATCTTCTCCAAACCCTCTGGACGATGCTGCATAAACTGGCTGAGACAGGAGCATTAAGAGAACGTGAGTTTGGTGAGCTCTCTGACAGGGCTGCGTAACTCACACACCACATTCACCCAGCAGGCATCACTTTGACAGCAAAGAAAAGCTCTCCTGCTCTTAGAAAGGCCAAGACTATGAGCTTCCCTTTGGAAAAGAGGTGGCAGCACACGTCAAGGCTTGCTTTCTGATTAAGTCTGTTATTTCCTCCATATACAAGATTTCCAATGAGTAAAATTGGTAAAATACTCGGGTAGCATTGACAGTTCTTCATATGAATTCAGCAATGTGTGTCTACTGCTGGAAATTCAAAGCATGGTTGGGAAAGCTGGTGCCCTTTGGAGGTGATATGTGGCCTTTTACCTTGCTGATTCCAGAGGAAAGTTGGGGCAGGTTATCAGTGATTAATTTTTCCCATTTGATGGCTGTTTAGTGAAGAGCAAGAAGTGACTCACGGCTGTAGGGAGATTCTAGCCTCTGCTCATTTCAAAGCTGTAATTCTGGTCCTATCTGGGTGTGACAGAGAAGAAGACAAGGACTAAATGGATCCTGCAGAGGAAAAGACCCTTGCAGCACGGGCATCCTTCTGGCAGCTATGAGGTGAAGATGATTGATGAGGTCAGTGTGGGATCCCTGCTCTGTCTCTATTGACACCTTCAATGCATATAAAGAAGAAAAATTCTGGTCTCCAGCTCTGTCACTCAAAGACTTCTTTGCAGAACTATGTTTATTACAAAATAATTATAACTGCAAATTAGGAATGGGGGTGTTCTAGCACCTCCTTACATCTCTCTCATATGCATCTAAAATAAAATTAGCGTTGCGAAACTATTGTAACCTTCTGTTAGGAGTTCAAATCAGAAATGAAACTGAGACACTTGTTCAGTTAGGAGCAAACACTGTATCTGTTGGCTTTGCTGCCCCTTTTCTAATCCCAGCAAGCCTATTTTTTGCACTAAGGCGTCCAGTGTATTTGGAGCAACTTTAACTAAACGTACAACTCAAGTAAAGCACAGCTAATCTTACTCACACCAGGCTTTTGGAACACAGATTTTGGTTCTGTGGAGTACCACATCCTCTGTTCCGCCTGCTGGTAATACCAGTCCTGAGGTTCAGGAGTGATACCCACACAAATCGATGGATCTTTTTTTATTGGTGTCCATGGATAAGTTTGGTTCAGACCAGTATTTCTCAAGGGTTGGTGTGCAGATTCATAGAATCATAGAATAGCATGGGTTGGAAGGGACCCCAAGGATCATAGAGCTCCAACCCCCCTGCCACAGGCAGGGCCACCAACCTCCAGGCCTGGATCTACACAAGGTTGCCCAGGGCCCCATCCAACCTGGCCTTGAACACTTCCAGGGACAGGGCATTCACTACTTCTCTGGGCAGCCTGTTCCAGCCCCTCACCACTCTTTCTGTAAAAAACTTCCCCCTAATATCCAATCTAAACCTTGTAAGGGCACAACAGCAGAAGCATGCAAGACAAAGGTCATTGAATTGGGTGAACCATGGTTATGTTTGCTAGCTGCAGGATTTTTCTTTTTATCCATTTTTTTTTGCTGCTGTGAGGCCCTCTAATTGCAGCTGGTTCACAGTCTGGTGGGTATCCGGGCATAGGCAGAGCCTAACCTACTGAGACAGATTTCCCTTACAGGCTGTAATTTCTTTCTGGAGAAATTAGTTCCCAGGGTTCAGTGGGCTTTGTTCTTATTTAGAGGTATTATATAGCAGCCTTTTCAAGAGCCTGGTTCTCAAAGCTCTACAATCTCATTTTGGATATTCAAATAAGCTATAAAAATGAGTCTTTAAAACCAGCACAAGCTCTTTCCTAAAACAGTGTATGAGTCATTCCAAGAAATATCCAAATAATGGGAACACACTGAGGGCCCAAATCTGCAGTCCCTGGGTCAAGAGCAGCCAGAGCCTAACTGGGATCTTGAGATACCATTTAAACATATATAACAATCATGGACTCCGCTCTTCTACTCATTGAGTCTTCAGCAAAGAAAGGGAGTAGTATTGAATGACAGATATTACAGTCAGGGTATATTTTACTACCTGAAGTACTTAATTGACTGCATTAAATAAGCCTAACTTCATTAGGAAAAATAAAAGTGTTATATGTATGGTTATTTTTAAAGTTCATACTGTATGTTTTACGTTACATGCAACTTGTTGAGCTGGTTAGGGTTTAGGAAATTCTTGAGAAAGGCAGTGATCATCATGTTTGCAATTTACGTGTACAACAGATCCAGAAACTGAAGGTTTAAAAAAAAAAAATTTTAAAAATTGTCTAAGCATATGATGGCATAAAATTGGAATTAACCACTACATAAATAATAGAGACATAGATGGAAAATAAATAGGTTAAAACCAATCTAAAATTGTGAAGAAAATGCAAAAGGAGAAAGCAAATGCAGGATGAGGCATCACAATTTATAGTATGCATATGCCTGGGAAATGTAGACATGATGGCTCAGTATCTCTACTTGACAGCAGAATTGAGCAGGACAAGGACCTAACCACAAACCCTTTGTGCAGGTTTAAGCAGGGTACAAAAGGATTATGCTGTATGTGTTTTAGAAACCACACAGGTACCTACTGATGTTCTGGATATGTATTTATGGGCTGGCTCTGTTACTGTGAATTAACACATCTAAGACCTGCTTATTTCTAGCCACTGCATAATCAGAATTTTACCTTCAGCTCCCTGTATAATTGATGATATCCTTAGCCTAGCACTGTAGGTATCCCAGTGGAGAGGTGCATGTTTTAAGGCTTTCTGGGTCATCATATGGTCAGCAATCTATTCCATCCCGTGGTTAATCCCTTGGATGCCATGCTATGTTTGCCTTAAGGCTTGTTTCAAGGTCTTGATTAACGCCACCGCTCCATGCCTAGTTAAGCTGGCAGAAGCCTGTTCTGCAACCAAAATGGGTTTCCTGTCCCCTGTGCTCTCCAGATGGTTATTCACGCTCCCTCCCCCTGTGTCAGCACAGGTGTTTCTTTGACCATGCAGTGAGAGATCAGAAAACTGATCTCAGTGAAAGCTGACCTGGTTTAAAAGAGAAATGCCTGGTTTTCAGACAGGCCATTTCCTTGACTGGGTTCACTGGAAGTCTGTGACGGGGAGTGATGGCAAAGCAGGAGCAGAGTGGGGAAGTTGAGGTTGGGAGAAGGAGGAAGGGGCTCCTCCTCTTGTTGGCTTCTCTGGAAGTATGGGGAAGTGCAGCCTGAAAATGTTTAAGCAGTTTCCAAGTACCAGTATCCAGTTGGATGTGGATCTCCTTACAGACCTGCCTAAGGAGAAGACTTCACCCACCACCAAGCTGCTGAAGCAGCAGCTCCCTCTGAGAATACCTGCCATACAAGCAAGACCCTGTGGGATTTGCAGCCACTTCTTGGTAGAAATTGCCTTTGTATATGCTCTTGCCTCATGGTGAGGCACTTCCTTGTAGCGGAAATCAACCAAGACTCTGCCACTAAATATGTTCTAACTTTAGACCTTTAAAACCTGAAAAGGTATTTTCACTGGTCAGGTTATGGGCTGCCATAGCATATTGCCAGTTGTGTTAGGAACAACTTGATGCTTCCATGATAAAATCCCAAACTCACAGGCTCCTACAGGTACTGCAGCTCCTTTTTGTTTCCCTTAAGTTGGGAATAGTCAGTTTATCCCTCCAAAGTCTGGATTCAGGATACCAGGAAAGATCATCAAGATTGAGAAGTGAATGCTTGCTTACAGCTGCCATTTTTCATGAACACAAGTGATTCTCCCACCTTATGTCACCTGAAGTGCCCACCACAAGACCTCAGTAGTGTCCTTCTCTGCTACATGACCATGATCACAGAATCACAGAACCACAGAATGACAGGGGTTGGAAGGGACATCAAAAGACCATGTAGTCCAACCCCCCGGCCAGAGCAGGATCACCTAGATTAGGTCACACAAGAGCATATCCAGGTGGGTTTGAATGCCTCCAGAGAAGGAAACTCCACAGCCTCTCTGGACAGTCTGTCCCAGTGCTCCATCACTCTCACAGTGAGAAAGTTTTTCTCATGTTCACATGGGGCCCAGAACTGGACACAATATTCCAGATGCAGTCTCACCAGAAGGGGAGGAGAACCTCTCTCAACCTACTAACCACACTCCTTCTAATACACCCCAGGATGCATTGGCCTTCTTGGCCGTGAGGACACATTGCTGGCTTGTGGTCATCCTGCTGTTCCCCAGGACCCCCAGGTCCCTTTCCCCTGTGCTGCACCTACCTATGTGATGGCATCATGCAGGAAAATGGGGTTGTACAGACAGATGCCAATTACATTTTCTGTTACGTGATTGATTATACAGCAGCAAGTAGAAACTACATATGGTCACTTGACCTAATTTTTCTCACTCATTCAATGGGACAACTGCCATGTTATGCCAGATATGAGCATTTTAGTCAGATGATAGCTACAGCTTTGGTCAACTCTAAGAGGCAGGAGCTGGATGGCTCTTGAATACCATCATAAGGAGCCATTCTGCCTCCTGAGCCAAGAGAAAAACTATCCTGTCTTGTTCTTCAAAAGATGGTTGCATAATAATGATCCTATTCTATTTGGTAGCATCATTCTTTAGCAATAGGTGATGCCTTTGCTGTATTATGCAGGATCCTGCTTTTACTCTGTGGCTTCTCTGTGTGGGTTTGGTTTCCACTCAGCCTTGTTGTGGTTTGCTACCTGGGTTAGGCTTCAGCACGTTTTGTCGATGAGATCATGCCTACGATCAGATGGCTTGGCACAAAGCTTTAGAAAATGAGATAGGTTTTGGGCAGGAAGCAGCATCTCCCACATATAGAGTGGTATCAAGGCTGTTCAGCTGACTGTCATTCCTGTTGAAATGAAAGGAAATGAACTCCATTCAACTTATTTGGTCAATGATTTGCATTTTAGCTGGGTCCTATCCCAACAGTAAACTCTGTATCTTGACCTGAAGGGTGCCTAGTAAGTATTTAAACAATAATTTGACTTGGTTGCGTAAAAGAACCTGTTGTGGAACACAGCTTTCTACACCTAATACCAACGAGGCTTTTATGTGTGAGACACTTTGTTCCCTGACATCACGGTTCAGTATTTCTTAAACACCACACAAAGATGGTAGCAGAGAGGCTGGCAGAATTTTTGGACTCAGCCATAGTCCAAATACTCTTCTGGTCCCTTTCCCCCCCGGTTTTTCTGTAGATGATGCACACCAAGGACACAAGCTTCTGTTGAAGCTGCTCCTATCCTTGGCAGCAAAGCAGCGTGCTTCAGCGTCCACAGCACACAGAGGACATTCTTTGCAGCTCCCGCTGACAAGGAGTGAGACTCCAGCGACTGTGGTGTCCTTCATGCAGAGCTCTCTGCTTCCTTGCACTCATTCTGCTGGAGGGAGAGGCAGCACTGGCACCCAAAATGATGCTGGTGTGGAAGGTGGCAGAGCCAGAATGCAGCCTGCTTTTCTTCTGATAAATTAATGTGAGATGTTTTGAGGTGTCTAACAGAGACCTCTGCATACCTACTCCCTAGCAATGCCTGAGACACCCTGTTGGGCTGGTGCTGCCCCCCTGCTCAAGGCATTATACTTAATTAAATCTCACTTTTTTTTTCTTAAAACAAGATAAACAGCAACAGGGAAAGAAGGTAAAGCAAGAAAAAATACAGAAATCTGTCATAAGGCGTAATGGGCAGATTTTAACAAGTACTGAGGGAAAAATAAACTGCTTTAAAGTCTTTGAATGAACTTTTACAAAAGAAAGTAAAGGCAAAATCAATCATCCAGACTACAATAATTAGCTTCATTTACAAGTTTTTGTGGAAGATTTGTTTTGTTCAAACAGCTATTTTGGAATTCAAATTCTATTTTTGCTTCTCTGTTTTACCTGCATTTGAGGTAAAGCGTGAAGCTTTCTCTAAAAGCCACACCATAGTAGTTCATCCTCAGGATATTGTTTTTAACATAATTGAATTGCTGGGGTACATTAAACATTGCAGTGTTTTAAGCAGGGGAAATAATTTAATGATGTGGTCTTTAAGACAGTCAATTAGCCTGGCATGTATGAAAGTGTAACAAGAACACCACCTACTGTAAAAGTGAATGTTCTACACTCCCGAGCACTAATTCCTTATAGCTTTACCCTGCGTGGAAATCTTTAACCCCTTTTTTGTCAAATGTATTTTAGGCAAAATGACCGAATTCAGAGCTGGTGATTGCAGCTCTCACCAACATGAGCTAGAGGGAAAATCTGAGAGGTAAAATAAACTGCAATCGGTTTAAACTCAGGAGCGATCACTTCTGGAAAGATTATTCTGGGGTCTGATACAAGTCATTTTCATAATGATGATGGATTTTTTTTTTAGCTGGAAATAGTAAGGATTTAAATAAAATTTCTGGTGATGTCAGCATGGTTTTTAGAAAATTGCTTCTGGTGACCCTGCTGCAATGTTGTTATATTGCTGGCTTGATTTATCCCCAGAAGATGGACTGTAAATGATAACATCTAGCACTTGCTCTGCAGCCTTAGCAGGAGATAGCACTGGTCGTGGTGCAGGGGAAGACAGCATGGTCCCTCCATAGCTCTTTATTTTTGAGAACAGTGAGTGGGATCTGTGCCTACTGCGCAGCCTGGGCTGGTGGGCAGTTGAGTCCCACTGGCCTCCTTGGGATCTGGGAGCTCTCAGCATCTCACGGTGAACTGCCAGCACTTTGCAGGATTTGCCCTCATGCTGAAGTTTTGCTGAGAGCAAAGCAAGACAGAGGCTTCTCAAAAAGGTCCACAGGCTCAGACCAACCAGAGTCTTTAAAACATAACTGCCAGCTTTTATCAGACACATGGTGTATCTTCATCTCTTAACTTTGCATCTTTATCTTGCAGTACCAAAGCCATGATATTTAGTGACTGTAATAACACTCCAGGTTTGAAATCCCAATCATCACAGATCTTTTGCCCCTCCTATGGAAGGCATTTACAACTAGTTATAAAAGACCATAGAGCTTCTTATTTTCTATATTTTTGGGTCAGTAGTGAGACAATTCAATGAGATGACAACACTAAAAGCAACAACAAAGGAAAAAGAAGTCTGATGGCGAGAAACAGCGAGGGAATTTTTAAGGGCACAAGGCATAATACTGCTCTTGTTGAAGGCAATAGAGATGTTGCTCTTACTTCCAGTAGTCCTTAATTTTACTCAAAGTCACTTTCCACTTTTATGTCTGCTGCCCAAAGTGTTTAGCGTGGCAGAATCTTCTCTTCCAGTCAGAGAGCAGATTTTGTGTTTTACAAGCAGCGTTCAGCCCTGGCAGGGACAGGAGCATTCCTGATTAAACAAACTCCCTAATAGACCGAGTCTTGCGCTGCTAAACTCGCATGCATTATTGCACAGGAGGCCAAGCATATTTCAGCCACAATGATGGAGTGGGCAGCGCTCTGTCAGATCAATTATGTACAAGGCCCATCTTCTCTATGATTCCCTCGATTTTTCCTCCTGACAGTTCACCTTGTGCCCAACCTTCTGTTCTCACGGAGAAAAACCTGCAGACAATAGAAAACCTAAGGCTGTTTTTCCTCGCCACAAAATGGCATCAAGTAACTCTTTCCTGTCAGGTTCCTCATGACTTTTCACACAAATTTATCTTCCCCTGTTTAGGGGATTTATAGTCTCTTTCTTTCTTTCTTTTAATTTTTTTTTCTTTTCCATTCTCTTTGGTAATGTTGCAAAAATAGTGATGCATTCTAGTCTGGTTCACAGCCATGGTTGGTGTACTGATGATAGCGTTGCAGCTGATGGCATGTACTTCAGCCTGCTTCATCTTCAATGAGGAGCTTCTGTGCTACAGCTCGGATGCTGTTCATTTCCCACTTCAGGGCAGGAGACCTGGTCCTCCTCACTGGGGTATGGCTCACTCCACATCCTGGCCACGCAAATGATGAGCGTAGCAAATGTTTCATTTCAGGACAGAGCATCCCGCTGCCCGTGGGACATGACATCTAGGAGAGACTGTTCAGTGCCCAGTCAGTTATCTGATGCAAGTGGCCTCAACCATTTATAATCAGTTCTGCCCCACAGTATTTAGTTTAAAGAGTGAATTTGAATTTACTAAGTGAGGGCCAGTATCAGCCCATATTGCCTGGACTCATTCAAAGCAGGTTTTGTGAGAGTGAGGTGCTGAGTAAAAATTATTTGAGTGGTGTGAGCTGGGAAAATTCAGAGAAGAGACCTGGTCTGAAGCTGGTGCCTTGTCTTTCTTCATGCTGAAAGTCAAACCATACAGCTGGGTCAGCAAAATGAGCTTTGGTGGTACCCAGGTTGAAGACAACCAGGAAAACCCAGCAAAGAAAGAAGTAGGAGTTGAATGGCTCGGGCAAAGTTTTTATTATTCCTCCTGTGCAAAAGAGGGAGATTCCCTAGAGACTATGTTTAATTCCTGTGAACTCAGCTGCATGTGAACAAAACTAACACGAAGCACGATCCAGCAGTCGAGTACATTGTTATATGTGGGGTTAGATTCCCCATAGACCATAAACAGGAGTAGTCCCAAACTGAAACAAAGCTCAGAGGTGTGTATATGTACAAATGTGAAACAGAAGTGGTGGCTATCGGGGACCTCCCAGTGTCCTTACAACACACTGGCAGTGGGAATGGTCTAAGCCATCCCTGCAGATGAAGCTTCAGAGGAAGAATTTTGGCTTAGCTACATTGTTTGAAACAGTAAGCATTTGTGATGTGCGTCAGGGGGCCGAACCCTGTGCCTCCCCACACGAGATAGGAGCTACCTTGAAGTTGGTGCAAAGAACATTAAATGCAGCCAGAACAACTCTGGTGTGCTGACTGCAGCCTGCGCCCCCAGGGAACTGAGACTGCAGGGATCACTCCAGCCAAGGATAAGAACACATTTGTTTGGTTCAGATTGGTATCTTCCACAGATGCCTTGTCTTCCTAGCAAACAAACTTCCTTTTCTAACCTCTGTCTTCTCAGAAATTAAGCTGTTTTTCTACCTGCGTCACTTGAACCTGGGGAGAGTTCAAGCTCCTGGTAATAAGGGTTTTCCACATACTCTTTTTCCCCTCTCACCATTTTCCCTTTTACTTTGATCAGACGGGTTCTGCTCTCACTTTCCAATCTCACTTGTCTCTCCCTCTGTAATAGGAACACCGATAGCAGATACATTATGTGATATATTGTGTCAAGGAGTCACAACACTCTAGGATTACTGCACTAGAGAATAAAGGCTACAGGTAGTGAAGTGGCAAGCTTCATCCATGAAAAGTCATTACATTCTTTGATTGAGATATAATATTCTCCAAGACATCTTTGGTCACTGAAACCCAAATTGATTTAGAAGGGGTGAATGTGTATAATAAAAACCTAAGCTTCAATAGCAAAGAAATCTCCAGTAAAATGTTTCCAAATGTATGCAAGGATCATTAAATGGTAAAAAATGTTTTTTTTATAGCTAATTGCTCCTCTTATCAAGGACTGTGTGACAGAACCTTACTAAAAAACTGTCCTGGAATAAGAAAGATTACATCTTTAAAGAAACCTCATGTATCTTTAGCAACAAAGAACAATTAGTCTTTTCTCAGTGGAAAAGGTCAGCACTTTATATGGTCTCTGATATTTAAGGTTTTAATTAGTGATCAACTATGTAATGATGGTGCCTGATGGTGTAGTGCTCTATGTGGTGTAAGGCTGACTCCAGCAAGCCTAAGTCCTTGAATCCTTTTACTTCTTTCTTGGGTGTAATTCTAGTAGATACCTTGAATTGTGTGACCTGTCGGTGAAGTTATGGCCTCCAACCGTGATCTGGCCCAAGGAGAACAGGGAAAGTACAGGTCAGTGGGATGCTAGTCCTGAAGCAGGACATAGTTCAGCTGAAAATTTCCCCTTTATCAGGCAGCAATTTGAGAAGATTGAACCCTGGTGCAGAGCCTGGTGATTCCAGCTCCTCACACGACTGCTATTCTCCTGAGTGCACTTTTGAAGGAAGGCGCCCAATAACCTAGATTACTAGTGAATATTTCAATCTGACAGCTCACTATCTATCTGACAGCAGTGCTGTGACAACACGTCTGGGTCAGATTCAACACTGTTATGTAAGCCACCAACCAAACCTTTTTTTGAATACATTAAAGGCTGCTTAAGTACAAAACCCACCCATGCAAATCTTAAAATGCAGGGAAATATTTGGCTAAGAGAGCTTTTGGACACCCCTTTGTGCCCACACATTATAGCAAGCAATCACACTGAGAAACAGCCTCCACAAGAAACTCCTTTGCATTTCCAGCATCCAAGAAATGTAACACATGCCCAAATTCTTCTGGCAAGAGGAACATACCTTAACTCTGACCTCAGCTGGAAGCTGGCAATGCCAGTTTCGGAAGGGGAAGCTCTGACTGCCGGTGCCTCTTGGGTGGAAGCAGGCAGAGGAAGGAAATCGGCTCTGGGAAAAAGTCTGCCTGGACAACACTTGTTTATTGGGTTTTTTTTCCTTTCAGCATGATATCCAACATTTCTTAAATCACTAGTTTGCATCCAGGACTGGAAATGCCATCTTTGGTTTCCAGGAAAGGGATGAAGGTAGTAGGACTCAAAGTGAGAGACCCCTGTTCCTTTTGGCAGGGGTCTGGTAGATTTTGGCTGGTGGTACCAGACAGATGGTTGGTGTGATTGGAAGCTCAGCCATTTCTTGGTTGAAATCCTTTCTCAATGCTTCTGGAGCCCTTCAGTTGCATTTCATTTCTGACTCGACCATTTTGAGCTTGATTTAAATAGGGCACTCGTAAGCGGAAAGAAAGGTGCTCACAAAGGGCTTCCTAGCACTTTATGTTGCTTTATATTAGCGCCTCAGGCTATCAGTGCAGGCAGCGTTTCACAGCTCCTGAAACAACTTTTCATGCCACTGGCTGATCCGGTGCTACGGCCATTTATCCAAACCAGCCATCAATCTGCCTGGGGTACAAGTGGGGACACAGTGGAACTGGGAGGGAAATGGCACTTGGAGGTGCAACCTTCAGAGCTGCAGGTTGCGGCAGGAGATTTGGATGCTCTCGGGTTTGAATGACACGTGGCAGGGCTGGCTCTGGGCCAGGCACTGGGATGACCTGAGAGACAACGTCCCTGCTAGGGCAGGGGCTCTCAGCTCCCGATGAGATATCACTTATGAGGCATATTTCATGCCCTCAACCGTGGCCTCTCTCACCTGAATGTCATGTCAGTGTCACCAGTTCTTGCTGAATTTGGAGCTCAGCAATTCCTGGGAACTGGAAGCATCTGCCTGGAGGCAGGATATTGCTTATCAGCATCTTGGTTCTTTAGGAGGCTGATTCTCCAAAATCCTGCTGAGCTGTAACCCAAAGCCTTTTGCCTGAAAGAGAAAGAAATGCTTTGCACTCCACTCCTAAAGGACTGCTGATCCCTGGGCCACCAAGTCAAGTAGCCTAGAGCAGCCCGTGCCTCTGCCCGCTTTCCCTGGAGGCAATAACAGAGCTCACAAGGTGCACAAGACAAGAACGCTGAGCAGAGAAAACTACTCCAGTAGGAAGCATGGGCAGAAAGGGACTTCATCCTGCTGAAGTGACCTCAGTACCATGACACTGTTATTAACAGAACCATCAGCACTGAAAGAAGATCAACCATGTTCCCATGATGTCAAAAAAATGCAGTGACAGGGAGCCCCTCACTGACAGCACAGATGGATGTATTTATGAATATTGTACCAATTCCTCAAGTTAAAGCAGAATTTGTTGACCAAGTAGGTCTGTCCTTCCTTTCCTTACAGTGCAACATGGTGACAGATCTTGCATAACCCCATTAGGGCTGTTGGAGGTAGTTTGGATTTGCAGACTGCAAATCTAAGGAGACTTTGGCCCCTCTGGTTTTAAATGCTTCAGGAAACCTGCACTCCTCATGCAGAAAGAAAAATGAGCACAATCCTAAATTTCATAATTTCCTCATCATTCCCTGTGTAAGCAGGCAAAGAAAACATGCATTGTGCAGTTTTAGCAAGGGATACTCTCTTTGGGGCTACCAAGTAAGAACATCATGTTTCATATAGATGATATGCAAGGTATTTGATTATTTGTAAAAATCCCTGTGATTCAGCAGCACTGTGGGCTATGTGAATCAGAGGGTGATGTGATGGGATGTTTATTTGAAAGTCTTGTCTCCCTTAGCAGCCCACATCGTCTCTAATCCTCAGCAACCAGCTTCCTCTCCCCCCGAAATGAGGTCTTTCCTGCACAGCCTGGTGTCTGTACTCCATCGACCCCACTGCCTCAGATTCGGAGGAGGTTACCCATGGGGGTAGGTGAGATGTATGTTACCTAAGGAGCTAGGTTCACGTACAGGTCCTCTGAAGGCGTCATACATTATCTGAGGTATGACTTACACATTAGAAAATACAGTTATTTGTGTTGTAAAATCAGCTGCTGCAGCTGAGGGTTAAGAAGAAAAACTTGCCCATCACCTGCACCAAGTATCTGCAGTTAAACCTGCTTTGGACTGGGAAATGAAGGGCTTTCTGAAGGAGACATTCACAGAGCCACTGATTGTTACAAGAACAAATACAACCAATGTCTGAACTCCTGTATAACACACGTCAACATCGATGCCTTTTTAACCCCAAGCTTATCGTTTAGAGAGTCATTTGCTCCTAGTATCAACCTAGATAGATGAGCTACTTGTAGGCACCTCCTCTCTCCCAACAGCGGAGGCAAGGAGACCTCGCCTCTGATTTTTAAACACTCCATCAGCTTTCATTTTTCACCGACATCCAAATTCTTGTACTCCAAGCAGGAGGAATGGATATCAGAACAAAAAGAGGGAAAGATGGAGGAAAATAATTTCATTTCTGTTACTTTAGTTTCAGTAATTTTATTAGTCGCTGCCCCTGTGCAGTCACATACCGCTTTCGATTACCCACTTCCCTGTACTAGCTGCACAAGTAAGAGTAAGAGGCACAGTGGCCCATGACTGGGTAGGTCAGCATTTTTTATTTCCTTTCAGCTCACTCTAATGAAAAGCACATGCATCCAGTAAATCTTGCCTTTTCCCTTATTAAACCAGTCAATGTTCATTACTGAGGTCTGTGCCTGGCTGGGTGGGAATCAATAAGATGATCCTTTTAATCGCCTTAGTAATCAACAAGCTATTTCTTATTTCAATCTCAGCCCAGTAGTCATTGAAATCCAATGATTTATCTGCATTACACGTGCACTTACACACACACTTACAGACTAGGAAGGTTTTACGTGTGTACAAGAGAGAGAAAGGTTAAATTTTACAGTACACTTTAAATTACTGTACCGGAGAAATCCCCCCAATTTTATTATTTACTTCCTAGTAACCAGTGCACGCATGCCTGGGATGACTGAGTGGGAGATAGATGGTATGCCAGTGCCTGCAATGCAACGGATGAAACTGCAGAAAATCAAGGGATTTTAACAGGAGGTGGCCAAGAGGTTCATTACGCCTGTCCTAACCCTACCTTCCTGGTTTTCCCTTCTCATTCCTGTTTCTGCCTTATCCAGGCAGACAGCGCAGCGCTGCCAAGAGCATGCTGTGCTCTGAATCGAGTGAGTACAACACTGCTGCAGGACTGTGGGCAGTTTTTGCCCCTTGGTGCCTCATCTTCCCCAACTGTAAAATGGGGATAGTTAGGCTGATTACCTTCATTAAAAAAAAGTCAAAGAAAATTATTGTGCAAGCGCATTAGCGTTGGATTAATCGTGACTGTGTTTCAGAGATAAATGCTGCTGTCCCCTGGACTCTGAGACTGCGTCTGTCCTGTGAGCCTAACCTGCACCATGAGAGGCACGTTTGGGTAATTGCACATTCAGAGCCAGGTCAATCCTGTTTACACTTTCCTATATGTGCCTGTATTTTGAGACCCTAAACATAAAAAGTATTTTATCTTATTTTTTTGGCTTTGATTCTTCCTGAGCTTGTGTGCAAAGAAGTTGAGGAAAGGAGTTGGAAGACAGCAGCAATGAGAACCATAGCTTAAAAGTTTCTACAAATGGAGAGGTCGCTCCATGCAAGCCTTTCCCAGCTGAAAATGATGTTAGCAGGGCTGGTTGTCCTGAGGATTGTTTGCACAAGTGAGCTGAGCCAAGCGTTGCACTCCAATGATGTTTCTGTACGAAACTTTGTTTGACTGCCCAATCAAAGTATTTGGGCAGGAATGGCAAAACCCTGACTGTGTTGAAATAAACAGTAATTATCTGGTTGATTATAGTTATTTTACCCCCTGTTTTCTTACTGTTGAAAGATCATTACAAGTCTGAATTCTGGAGGGTGTTAAAAGATGGAAAAGTGGCCACAGGAACTTTGGCCCGCTAATTTATAAACTTTAATTTTAGGAGAACAAACAGAGAGAGGAGAAGGAGAAAGAAAATAAAGTCAAAGTGCAAGTGCATCAGGTGCAGGCATTGGAGCATCTTTCAGCTGCGCCTCCTGTTACGTAAGGCTGGGCTGTGTTTGGGCTGACACCCGACACTGCCCCTTTCTCCCCCAAACAGAGCTTTTTCTCATAAAATTCACTCAGGCACTTCTTCTCAAGTTCTTCATACACTTCTCGCAAGAAAAAAGAAATCATTCATATCTCTCAAAGAGAGTCTCGGATTCTTCAGATATTTTCCATTATAAGCTTTTGGCACCATTATTACCCACAGATCGAGTTACTTTTCTGATCCCCCTTCTTTCATCTAGTAAAAATGGATTATTTCATTATTTGCCTGGAACCGTTACTGTTCACAGAGATCAGGTCTGTAGATGAACAATGCCTTCCCCAGTATATTACTGAAAATCCCGTGGCTGCTGTAAGGTTTCCTTTAAACACTAGAACTCTTTTTTTGTCAGATCAGCGTGGTGGCACAGGCTCTGAAAGGACATTCCTTTTCTCTGAATTGCACAAAAACTAGATATTGTTGTTTTCAGTAGTCTATGGAAGATCTCTACTGGTGTTAATCCTATTACTAGTGTGTTCGTGTATACAACATACAGATGTGCGTGTGTATATGTATTTCCAATGTCTAGCCTAAGGTTTATTGTGATTTGACTGTATTTTAACTGTTTAATTAACTGTAATTTAATGTTGCTGTTGTGTCAAATCTGCCAATGTATTAAAAGAAGTCCAGTGAAAATGGCGAGTTCAGATGATGGGAAACAGTTTTGGCTGCTGTGTTCCCAGTTTCTGTTTTTTCTTTTCCTGCGCTTCCACTGGAAGTGTGTCCATCCACATGTGGATCTTGGTTTGAGAAACAGGGAAGTCTTTGGAAAGAAAATGCAGACCCACATGATGAACTGAAAAGGGAATGTTTTTGAGTCACTATTAGTGAACAGTCCTGCTCCCCTTTTCTCTGCCCCATTTGCCAGTTTCTGTGGTGAAAACCACCCCTGGCATCAGAGATCTCACATCTGTGGGCATCTATGAAATGGGGCAGGACAGTGCCCTCAACCTCACGGCTATTCCACCTTGTCCTTCCAAATCCATGATGCAGACAGCAGCTGTTATAAACTCTCATCCCACTGCCTGCACCTCCGCTCTATCTTCTCAGAGCAAATCACCCTCTTGTGCCCTCAAAGCATTTCCCGGCAGGAGAGCACCTGTCCTCTGAGAAGCGGGCTAAACACATCCATTAATTTTAGCAAGGACCACCAATAATCCTGAGCCGGTGACAGGACAGTGGCAGAACAGATGGAACGACAGGTAGAGCGCTCGCTTCCCATCCCCACTCCTCTGAGAGAGCTTGAATTCTTTATGTCCTCCATGTGCCTGCTAATTAAAGTGTCTTATCTGTTTAGGCTCCATCAGAATCTGTTTTCTACTTAATAGGAGACAAATGGTTTATGTAAGTAGAGTCCCGAGTTAGACACTCGGTTCCTACACGAGCGAGGGTGATTTCAACATTTTTAGGATTTATTGTATAATGCCCTGTTCCCTTCTGGGCTTAGTTTAACTAATTTCATTGAACACATTGCTTCCTCATACTTTCTTGGTGCCTCCTTTCTCTGCATGCCATTTCCATCCTCGTTCGAACCCATGCCAACGAAGCAAGAAGAAACAAACACCCCAGCGTCGATGACAGTTGCCTGGGTTTGCTTCTGAATCTGGAATCTAGCAGGAATCCTCTGTTACGCTGAATTATCGCACAGAGGCGAGCGTAACATCTTTGTGGGATGTAGGCTCTTCCAGACTCTTTGTCCTCCATGGTAATGTCCCAATCACACTGAAGTGCTCCCAAATGTGCGAGGACTATTTAAGCTTTGTAAATGCCGTCCTCCAAAAATCACTCCACATAAATGTTTCATGTCTCTCCTCTGCGATGCACAGGCCCCAAACATTCAGCTGTGAGGGTGTTTATATTTGTGGAACTCTCTTGAACATTTGCTGTGGATTTCAAACAGCTGCTACACTGAAGCACTGGGAATAGTAAGATCATGAATATTCAGGTGAAGCCACTGGAATGAACAGCCGTTAATAGAATAAATGCCTAAACAGTTGTGTAAGGCTTATTAAGACCTATTGGGGCTGAGATAATAAATTCCCTCTTTGACATGTTGCAACTACTGTAGTTTAAACATTTTGGACCACCTCTTCAGAACTGAAAGAAAAAATTATGTTAGTTCTCTGTGATAACACAATGAAACACCTGGAAGGCTTGGCGCCTGGATTAGATTTGGCAGAGAGATTTTAACATGCTAGCTCGTCCTCACTTAAAATCATGACACTGTTTATTGTGTTAGTTGTCAAGGTTATCCAAATTACGTACAGTCTGGACTGAGCAGTTATCTCACCAGGGATTTTTTTTCTTTCCCTATGTTCCCTTCAGGTTTGGGTATAATCAATAATGTTACACTTCTGCAATGGAGCAGCAACGTGGACAAAACTCTATTGCACGAAAAGGGAAACTAAAGAGAACATTAAAAAAAGAAAAGAAAATAGAAAAACACTACAAAAAACCTGCATTCCAAGTTGTCTCATCCCACTGTAGAAACCCAGCAAAGTTCAGGAAACCTGCCCCAGCAGCCTGGCTCTGTGTGCTTAAAAAGGTGGGCATTTCTCTGCCGATGATGTGCCCGCTCTGGGGACACCTGGCTGGTGGCAGTCAGCACAAAGCACTGGGTTTGTCTAGCTGCTCCGAGTATCGACAGTGGTTAATTGTTGCAGGGGAACTGGCTTTTCCTTTGAATTTAGCTGTCACGTTGCATTATGCTGTGCCATATTGCCTGGGTCTGGCATACT
Organism: Zapornia atra; assembly: GCA_013400835.1. Taxonomy (NCBI): domain Eukaryota; kingdom Metazoa; phylum Chordata; class Aves; order Gruiformes; family Rallidae; genus Zapornia; species Zapornia atra. The sequence continues at coordinate 315,058 of VZTU01002559.1, read as the reverse complement.
ATGTCATGAAACATAAAATCCGACAGGATGCAGTGTAACTTCTGCAGGTTAAAATTTAAAGGCAAACTCAGTAATATTTGATCAGTTACCTGCTGTCAGTTCAGATAAAGGGCATTTGATCTACACGAGCAGGGCTAACTTGTGAGAAGCAAACTTGCACATGGCAGTGTGGCGCTGCATTCGGCCCTGCAGCAGCTGGGAACTGGTGAGTGTTAGCAGAGCAGTTCAGGTGCACTTTGAACTTTCAAAAATTAACCCATTTGCTTCTTCTTTCACGTTTTAAGGAAATGATCAAACAACTCCCCTGTTTTCTAGCATATGTTGGTGACAAGCAGATTCTGGCTAGTTATTTCAAGAGGAAAATCACAGGTTGCCTGAAATATCCACAAGAATAACTTAATTCCACTGAATTTTGTATAAACCCTCATGTTAACGCATTGCACTTTCTGAGGCCTTTCTTCATGCCAGTGATTAGCTTCTCTGATCTAGTTGCACAAATGATCTCAGACTTGTTTGTTAACTGCCCTCGTGCATGCAGTGTACTGTATAAATCAGCTGCCTGCATGAAAGAGTCAGAAGCTGGTCAGGAAGAAATAAAAGCCAAAATCCCAAAGTTTCCTTCATCCCTTTCCCTGTACTCCTGTTTTTCTGTGACCTGTTTATCAATAGGAGAACCAAAGCTGTTTCGGAAACTTCTGTGTCATGGTTACATTTTGGGAGGAAGGAACAGATGGAATAGATTAATTAGTCAAACTATGTTTAAGTAGAAAGGCATTTCTTTCCATGAGTAGCCAAAGGCTAGAAAGAACATATAAGGGACAAGGAGAAGTGCCTCAGGACTTCTGGCTTGCTGGAACGGCTTCCCAGTTTAAGACTTGCAGCAGCATAAAGGGTCTTTGATTTCAGCTTCTATTAAGAAGTAGGTCAGGAGGTGCCTGGTTTGCAGGAAGGCAATTGCTCCCTCCCGCTCATTAAAAGTAGCCACTCCAAAACATTTAACGCCTGTTATTTTTATAGGCACTCTGGTGTATAATGAATCCAACTGGCTTGTCCTGCAATACGCAAGGAAGCAAGCATCCCTGCTGCTAGGATCCATCAATGTGTGCTCCTGCTCATCAGCAAGTGTCTGCCTAACACAATGCGCCATCATCTGTCTCCAGTTTTCCAGAGCCTCAGGCGAATACTCTTTCAGCACCTCCTCGTTCTTCCTGCTTGGAACAGAAGACTTGCCACCACACTTCTGGCTCCAGTGTTGCTAGCTGCAATGAAGGTAGGGCAGACACACTGCTGTTTTAGAAACTTTGTTTCTAAACACAACTTTGTTTAATGTTGGGATTGGCCTTTGACCAGTGATGCCACCATATGTGGAAAAAACACACTCCGCAGCAGCAACTGGTTTAGAAATCATGTTTTGGTAGGTCTAGCATAGCTAAGCTAGGCCTGGTACCACACACTGGGCATTAGCTGCAAGGCTTTGGCTTGGGTTCAGTAATCCTGCCTGAGAGTAGATACTTAAGCAAGACACCTATGTGAGGATTGTGGTCATTTTAATAGCCCTTCCTGGCTGCAAGATTTGCCAACTTGGATGTAATTTAGCTTTCTTTAAGGGCTTGCTTTTTGCCAAGGGGTATAAAGAAGGTCACTGACTGACTCGACTTAGGTGCTTGTCAGCTGAGTACCAGGCAGATGAATTCAGGGTCTTCCTCTTGCTGGTCTGATTTCAAAGGAGCAATTCCCACAAGTAATAACATTTACTAACTAAAATGTGTCATTCCCCCTCTGACAACTTCTAGAGAATGTCTTTTAGTTTCTATTTTAGTGTCACAGACAGGATGGGAAGATGGGCAGGAGTCTGGGACGGAAACAGTTATTTTAAATAACTGAGTCAGGAAAGATTTTGGCCAAGAGGAAGATTTAAATCTAACCCAGATGTAGCTCACTGGTGTCTGGAATGGGAGAGATGGTCCCAATCATAGAGTAGCACCCAAGGCTGGCTCAGAAAGCAACGGGATGTGTGTCGGTTGAGGAGAAAACTGTCTGCTTAGCCCCCAGCCAAAGGAAATGTCCTGGGACTGCATCTGGGCAGTGAGGGATCAGGGAAAGGATGGAGCTCTGAAAGCAAATCCTGCTGGCTTCTTTTCTTGTTGGCAGAAGAGTAGGGTTGATACAAGTCATAGCAGGGAGGATGAAGAGTCTTTTACTTACTGCATAGTACCTAAGTGGAGGTCTTGGTGCCCAGGAGTGAGCGGGGTCAATGCACCTTCCCTCCCTGTGACAGGTGGGTGAATGGACGGGCTGAGCTGGCACGGTGTCACGCTGCCGACACAGCCCAGCGTAAAACCAATGCAATCTCTCGCCTCATCATCTCCATCATCCCAAAACAAGGAGGCAGTTGTGTATCAGAGAGGTATCACCAAATGCAGGAGGCTGTTTTGGAGATGACAGGTATGCATGCACCTCTACATCCAGGTATAAACATATAGCAGTCCTCACGCAGAGCTCTGGACAGGGCTGTAAGCTGAGCAACAAGGCTACAAAAATTAAACACTGAAGGAAGTTTAGTTTTTCTGGTCATTGGCTGGAGAGCTGACAAATGTCAGCACAAGCCAGCAGGTGAGAGAAGACAGAAATAATGGTATGTTCCTGTAGGTTTCCCTTTGAGAGTGCCTTAAAAATATCACTTTAAATTCATCATATTTGTCATGTCTTTGCTACGGTTATGAGGAGAGAGAAGGTAGGAAAGTGATCAAGGAAGCAAGGAGGAGATCGCTATCCTGGTTATCCCACAGTTAAGATCTGAGATAAATCTCATAGTACAGAAAACACTGAAAAAATGCACACTTTGTGGGCTTTAGTCTCAGCAATACAGATGGGGAAAAGAAAAAAAGAAAGAAGAAATCACCAGAGGTCTGTTCGGTAAACCAGTATTCAAAAAATCAAAGAACCAACATGTAGATTGTAATGATCACCATTAGATAATAAACTTTTCTTCTTTTCTGTGAGTGGTGCTAATGTGTGGAGAACACCCAGACTCTCAGCTCCCACTTCTCTCCTTCTAGTCATCACATTTTAAGGAAGTCAATTGTTCAAATCTCCTGGCTCCAGTAGTAACATCTTACCAACAAGGTGCTACAGAGCAACCAGAGCCCTGTTGATTCATAGCTTTCACTGCAAAAATTTTGACCTGGACCCAGAACATCTCGAAGCCTTTGGGTGCCAAGGCTGAGACATGGGCACCACCTCATTACAACATGCAGGTTAACGACCACAAACCCCAGACCTGTGTTAGAGGTCTACAGAACGAGGCTGTGTATTTATGTAATAATCCAGCCTGAATTCAGATCTTGCATGACCTCCATCAGAGGTGCAGATCCATTGCAGGGGATTGAAGCCCATGGAGAGTTAGGTTTGCTTTACTAGTGGCCTCTCATGGACTTGTTAGGAATAGTCTGTGAACCTCTGGGAGCTTCATCCCAGAGACCATAAACCTCTGCTGTATAAGTTTAGGATGGAGGTGTGGTTATTGGATTCATAATAACATTAACTTGATTCTTACTGTGTTTTTCTTTCAAGGGAAGAATTAATGGAAGCAGATTATTTTCAGAAGGGAATTCTCTGGGTGATAGCAAGCACATGCTTGCTGATGAGAGGGTTGTTAGGAGTGGGGACACAGGGTCAGGATCCCAGGGGATGCAGGGATAACATCCTGGCGGGAAAGAAATGGAGCTCATCTGAGTGAAAAATGCTGCTTGTTTGGGAAAGAAGAGTATAATAACCTGGGTATAAAGTTCAGGGAATAGATGTGTTGTTACTTGCTCCTAACTTCAGTATGACCTCTGCACATGCTTCTTCCTGGGGAAGGAGTGAGCATATACCTCTGCGTGGTATGCAACACCCTGGGAAACGACCTGTTCTGCAGTGTCCCCACTGATGATGCCTCTGGGTACCACAGCCTCAGCTAAATGCGGTGGGCTGCAAAAGATGCTGCACAGCCTATCGCAGACACTCCATCAGCAACCACCAATTTTTAGGGTCTGCCACCATTGATGTCACCCCAGCACCTATTCCAAATGTGGTGAGTCTCCAGTGCTGTTGTTAGCTAGCACAAAGCCAGCAGGAAGAAACCCCACAGCCAAAAAACCTGCACTATTAAAATACATAAATAATGTACTTCAGATACACTTCAGTAATCACATAAGCCTGGCTGGTTTGCCTTTCTCAAGGAAAGGGGTATCCTTGCTCGTGATCTGGGTTCCATGGATACCACGAGCAACTCCAACTTTGTGCCTTTAATGCTTGCACTGTAAAAACGCTGTTTAAATATTCATGCTGACCTTAGAAAGCTATCCACTTGGCCATCTGGAGGACTCCCATACCTCATCCAGTAGTATTTTATTTTGAAGGATATATTCTGATCACACTGACTAGGCTAAATAGACTATTGGTCCATTTGTTTTGTAACTGCCATTTAGTTACCCCTCAGGATGTCAGCTCAATTTATCTGGGTGGAGGTGAACGGATTCTCCAATGGAACTATAGATAAATATGACCAAGCTCTGTGGATGGTTCGGAGGTTACTCATTCCCACTGTTGCTGCTGGGAATGGAAGTGACCTTGTCTGTAACTATCTAACCTTGCACCTTGTGATTCACATGAAAATTCAAAGCAAAACCCTGCCAGGTCAGAGGGAGAACCCAGCCTTGTGTTTAAGGAAAAAAAGAGTTTTACTTGTTAAGGCAGTGTGTACTGTACAGGGATGTGGAGTGCATGATGCCCCAGGATAATGGGAAAATGAATGGAGAGGGAAGACACTTATTTAATTTGAAGTGGGAAGAAGGACAAATGAGGGTGTGACATCAGAGAGGGCAAAGAAGAGGAGAAAAAGCACCGAAGGCCAGAAGCATTGTTATCCTGCATGTGGTCTGCAAGGGAAGGTGCGTTCCTCGGGGATGCCTGCCTGTGCTGGCTGGAGATGGGAACAGCAAAGGGCCCTGGTTGCCTTCCCCAAACTCCAAAAAGGCACTATTTGGAGTAAAGGAAGGATCACGGCCATGGTGGTTTTCCAAGGGCAACTTCAGTGTCCAGAGATCTGCAAAGTCACCCGAAACACATACACTCACCATTTGCTACACACCACCTTGTCCTTGAGACACTCCACCAAGTGTCACAAACATCAAGTTAGATGAATTGTTCACGATTAACAATGTTTATTTTGGCCTTTTCTCTCCAGTTTGGGTGTGGGGGCAGCGGCGATGGTGCTATTTGGCTGATTTATTTATGTTAGGAAGGAGGGTGGAGGAAGGGGGCGTATATCCATGGTCACGCTGACTTTTTCAAGCTGCTTTGGAAGAAAGTGCGTGCTTAATTTGCATTCAAACTGCATCTCTGGTTCCTATCTCTCAGTAATGCTTGAATAGATTGTGGTGTGTACAAACCTGGCAATAACTCCAAGCTGGACTGTCAGGAGTTAGGAAACACTGCTTAATTCTTTTATTTCATTTTACTTTTTTTGGTCTTGGAGGGAATTTTATTCTTTGCCACTTGATCATTTTCCCTGTGATTCATGTCCTTTCAGGAAATAGTAATTGACAAAAATAAAGCACTTTGGTTGTTATTTAGTGAGCTCCAGCTAAATTCACACAGTCCTGCTTAAGGATCTATGCCCTCCGTGCCGCATTTGTTTTAAGCTTCCAGCCTCCTCTAGACAGATTTTTTTTTTTTCTCCTGTGCAGGCACAAAAGCACTTTAGTCAGCACAAATTTGGAGGTAGAACAAAAAGCCTGTAATAGCATATCTCATGCTGCTATCAATTTTCCACCGGTGGAGCACTCCGGTACACCAAGTCCTTTGTCTATATTCAGAAGTCAGCTTCGGTGACATTACACGACCAACTACAACATTATAGCGTGTTCCACACTGTTTTGAATTGTAACTTAAAAAAAAAAAAAGAGAGAATAAAATAAAGAAAGGATGTCTTGGAATGTGGCCAAGGCATAATGATTTCAATTCTGAAGAAATCCGACAACCAATTACAGTAAATTCAACATTTTCATGTACTATAAGTTTAAAATCTCCTCTAATCAAATAGCGAAACCCTCTTCCCCCATTACACTATGGTTTTCGTTACCAGTAGGCCCCTAAAAATCTGTTTCTGCTTAAAAGGAAACCCAGAAAGGTTATATTTACTATATGTATGAAAAAAGGGTTGAATCATACAATTATATATTTTAGAATACTAAAGCGATGTAAAAAGAGACTAATCATGATCCCAAATTCAATTTTCAAACCTTTAATTGATCCCATCCCAAAGGTAACATTCTATCTTAATTGCCATACTGAAATGGTTGCAATTACGTAAAATAAAACTATTCATTGGGAACTGGAAAAAGTCTTCTCATTAAGCACATGACGGCCAGCCTTGAAAACACTTGATTGCAAAAGGATGCAACCACTTTGCTTATATTTCCTTTTCTGGTTAAAATCTCCTTTGCATATGTTGAGTTGGTTCCAAAAACCCACACACGCACAATAGCGAGTTGCAGATCGCGCCGTGACGTGTGTCTGTGCTCCCTGCACCTTCTTGGGACAAAGTGGCTACCTTGTACAAGGAAAGAGAGGCTAGAAGGTCAAGTGTCCTCATCTGCTGGAAGATGCCGGTGAGCAGAGCACACTGTCATCTGCAAGCTGCTCTGTGAGAAGGCAGATCCTCTGCAGATGCTTTAAACCCAGCTCTGAGCAAACTCAGAAGTTAATAAGGGAGAATTTAATCCCCAGTTGAAACTGGAAGTTGCGCTGTGGAGTACACCCAGGTAGCTATGCTTTTGTGGGAGTCACAGAAGGCAGGGCTAGGGAAGGTTGGTGTCTTTTCTGTTCACTTGTTTGGAAAACAAAGTAAAAGCAATGGGAACATAGGGTTTTCTGGAGGTGACTGTAGATGTTGGTGAAGCAAGAAGGCTGGCAGCTTTTTTATTATTGCCAAGAGAGACTGAGCCACTCTCAATTTGATATCAACACCTGTGTCACTTGGAACGTTGCCTCACTGGATGCAGATACCATGTAAGCAGCTACGAGGTGTTTGTGCATTACTATTGCTTGTATTATTCAAATTCTGTAAGCTATAACTGTCTAACAGAGACAAGCACGCCCACATAGTTCACTAGAACCAGGAAGAAGGCACAAGACATTCAGGTGTGATGGCAGCAGATCACTGGGGTAAACTGTTGCAGAGATGAGAAGAACATCTCTTTCATTTTTCTTTGATCTTATCTCAGCAGGACTGGATGCCTTTCCAGAAGTTAGTCTCCGGTTGAACATGCATCACTCTCCTCCACATGGGAATAAAAGGATGAATGTCTACAGTCTGTGGCACACAGGAGCTCAGACTAGATGATCAAAAGCTCTGGCCTTAACTACCTAACTGAAACATCTTCCAAGTAACTCTCCAAGTAAATCCATCACATAGAAGTATTGAAAATAATCCCCTTCTACATCACAGAAAGTCTCCATAGTGAGCACGTTACCTCTCTCTTTGGGTGCAGGTTTGGAGCTCTGTTGTACTTGGAACTGCATAAACTCAGTGAAAGGACAGCACCTACCCCAAAGAGCTCATGTTGGAGTGGAAGATGAGATACACAGTCGATACAAACAGATGGGGAAGCACAAGGTAAGATTGAAACGATTATGTGTTTAATAAGCATCAACTGCAGCACGCCAGCTGTAGCGTCTCAGTCGAATTCTTGTATGTATGGATTAAATATGTACTCTGGGTCTATACTGGCAGATTTCAGAATGCAGAATAGGTCACTGTACATGCCCATGCCTCAGATCGATAAGCATACATCTATCCGTGCTGTGGATGCTTATTATGGTCACAGAAAATAGATCCCTTCGACATCTAGGAGAGATAGTTGAAGTGACTTAGGGGCCTGAAAACGTTAGTGTCAGAACCTAGGTTTCTGTTGCCCTTTAACAAGAGGCCTTAGATGTCCGATGGGACTTAGCTGTCCAAGTCATGCAGGCATGCCAGTGCAAGCCAAATATCGCCTATATATATCTTTAAACATCTGAGCCTTTGAATTGCAGTGCTATGTAGTGATGAATAAATGCCTACTTGGACATAGAACAAAGATATCTGACTAGCTGAATAGGCAGCATTTGAATTGTATGGAACATACAGATACTCTGCTAAATGAATGGCTGTTCACTCGCTTGATCAATAGAAAAAAATTGCTCTTTCTCTCTCTGAGCACACAGTATTTGCAGTAAGGAGGACTCGTCTCTAAACCCAAAAATCTATTTCACAAGCACTTGAGCAGACTTGTGAGGACAGAACCAGTGCAACATTTTGCTCATGGAATCTTAAGTAGTGATTCAAACAGAAATCATCACCAGTCCTGCAGCCGTGCGGGATCTGCGCTTGTCCTGAAGCAAGCAGGCTGGTAAAGCAGGATTCCAAGCCTGACCTACTTTTGTCCCTACCCATTCCATCAGACCTCAATCCTGGTCCTGCATTCAGTCTGGAAAACTGTTGTGAATACAAATGATTCCAGGCATTGCTAATAGACTCAGAAGGAGACTGAGCTCGGGATTTACTTGAACCCAGTGCACTTGGGAAATTCAGGGACTTTGAGGTCATGCAGAATTGTTCCTCTAGCAAAATCAATGCAGGGTTTTTTTTGTGCAAATCAGCTTTGGAACAGCTTCAGGTCCTTGTAGAGTATTATTCTTCCCTCAAAGAGATGGTAAGACTCGGCACAAAAATTTGTATCTGAAACTTTCTCAAACTTTACTAAAATAGAAACCAAAGGCCATATTCTTTGCTAGCATAAGCTGGTGCAGATCAGCTATCTGACAATTACCATGTAGATCAGCAAGGCTTGCATTTATTTACCTGGCTGACCCACCTCTCCTATTGATCATTTTTGAAGCTGAAATTATCATGATATGGTTTTGTCTGATGTAAAAACAAATGAAATGTCAACTTTAAATACAATATAACCACAGTTATTCTGTTTGGTTTCAGAGCACTCCTAAGAAATGTCCCAGCTGGGAGTGTTGTGGGATTTGAATATCATTTCACCCTCCAAATTCTGCTTTAGCACAGGGAAGCCTTCCTTTGGATGGTGGGGGGAAGTCTTTGTTGCCAGTGTCCTTGGTCCTAATGTCACTTACGGAGGAGGCAGCTGAGCCAGTGCCAAAGCCGGATTGATTGAAGATGTGCCCTTGTGAAGAGGTAGGGCTTGCCTAAAATTCTATTTCTTTGGGTTTGTGACTCAAACTTGTCTTATTTGGGGACCCAGTAGTACGCTTCCCTGCTCTGCCAGGTTGGTGTTTGCTGTACTGTCATAAGGTATTGGCTTTTTTGAGAGTTTGTTACCTGATATCAACTGCAACAAAAATGTGCAAAGCTCAGTGTAAGAAATGGGAGGGAAAACAGGGAATGCTGGTTGTGCACTGAGCAAGGTGCTTGATGTAATTTCTGCTCAAGCTGGGATTTAGTAGGCAATGTCTAATGAATGGGGACCTGCAAAGTGACCAGCTGCTGGCTTGTAACAAAGACAGGACTTTGGCTTTCATTTCTGTCCACTGGTAAAAAAGCCTAAACCAGAACCCTTGGAATTTGAATTTTTATCACCTGACTGAAGTTTTGGTAAGTTCAGTAACTGACACATTGGCCTGTGTTTCACTGCTTTCATCCTACACCATTGCTGTCCTTCTCCAGCTATCATGAACAGAAACACAGGGGGTAAAAACCAAAGAGGACGGAGAAGAGCTGATGGCTCAGATGTGCTGAGCTGCCTCAGGTGTACCAATGCAGAACCAGAAGAGCAGGCCTGCTGTGTGGATGCAGCCAGAAACACGAGGCAATGAGTGAAAACACTAATGCAATGCACTGCTATGAAACATGTGCCCAAAGAAATTACTAACCCCAGGTAGATGGAAGAGGGTTGGAAGCAGCAAGCGAATTGCTCACAGTAGCTGTGGGCAGGGACTGTGCTACTTCCCAGAGGGGGTGTAAGAAACCAGTACAGAGCTGGGGCTAGACCCCGGCTACCCTAATCCTCACCCTCCTTTTCTAACTGCTGTGCAATGCTGAGTCTTAAACCTTCCTCAGCTGCCTTGAAAGTGCAGTCTGATAACACTGCAATGGAAACTTCGGACCCATATGGGGTCACTGCATAAAGCCCCACGTAATAAAGGAGATATTTATGTCCTTTCAGTACAAAGAAAGTTAATAATCACCATTAGAAGCACCATGAAACGCCAGCACACAAAGCAGAGTTAGCTCTACTTGGAGTGTAAATTGCATAGTACTCCAAGATGAACGCATGTTGTATTCTTTTCATGGTTATATTTAAATCTGTGTTTTCTTTAATTTAAATCTGCTCTGTAAAGATCTCAGCAATTTGAAACAAAAGTATCCTTTAAAAAAAGAAAAAAAAAAATGACATGATAGCATCCTTCATGCCAGGCTGGCCCTGTTGTGATTTTACATTGAGGGTGCATTTTAATTGATGAAATGTGCTACACAGCACAACTTGAAAAAGTAACAACCTTTAGTTACCATTTGGAAATGTGATGGAGGTGCCAGAAGTTAAACTCTTAGGACTAAATGAAATAACAGAAGCTCCCTATCCTTTCTTGAAGACGCTCATTAGTTTTCACTTTCTCACATTCTGTTTGCCATGGATTTCATCCAAGAATGACGGATGTAGAGTTATTAAGCAAGTGATAGTTTCAAAACTCCAAGTGTCAGTGCTCAATGTGGAAGCTCAGTTACCTTGCAGAGGACAGGAGGCTTAAGTACCAGTACCCTGGAGCTGGCATCATCGCAGAGGGAATGATCACATGGAAAGGTACTGTCAGAATGCTCTGAGAATCAAGTCAGTTATAGGAATGTCTGAGGAATAATCTGGTATTTGAATGCTTCAGCACACACAGGAAGGAGTATTAATATTCAGAAGGCAATGAACAAGCACCTTTTCTTAAATTCAGCCCAGGGCTGGGCTGCAGGGATATCTCAAGTGCTATAAGGCCTCTTTGAGGGAAGAAGGAAATCACTTCAGTTTTTGGTTATGGGCTTAGAAGAGAAATCTGCCTGTACATGTCACTCCTGTGGGCCTGCCGATCAACCATGGTCCGCGGGACATGCTCCATGGGCAAGGTACAAAAGGCTCCCCTAAATGAACCTCTGAAGAACATAGATGGCAAAGCAGTACCACAGGACCCAGCCTTCTCCAACTGGGAAACAGAGAAGCAAAGAGTTGATGTGATCTCTCCCCATTTCACCTTCCTGTCCTGGTTTTGGCAGGGAGAGAGTTTTCTTTCTAGTAGTGGGTACAGTGCTGCTGCTGACACACTGATGTTTTAGTTGTGCTTAGCTGCTGGCTGGGGTTAAACCATGACACTTCCAAGAGACTACACTGCCCCAACTCCCGCCTTTTTGATGCCTTGAAAAGCTGGAATAAGAGCTTTATCCCTCCCCAGCCCAAGATGGACATCTCATCTGGCCATGTGCTGACACTCTGAATGAGCCAAGCCCATGTGTCAAGCAATCCTGTTTGGGTTTTTTATTGCTTTTCCTCAAAATTTTGCACTTGATGATTTTGTTCACAAACTAAAGCAGAAGCAAAAGATAACCCTGGAAAAATCTGGTTATGTAGTGTTCTTCTGTCCTAAATGCAGTAAAAACCTAACGGGATTTGAGTGAAAAGCCTGTTGAGCAGTTTCTTACTTGATTTCCAGGCTCAAGTGACTTGATGTGTGTCAGCCTGAATCACACTCCACAGCTCTAGAAGTCTACCTAGGCCTGGCTGGCAGGTGATTTCATGTTCCACACCTGGAAGCCAACAGGGTAACATCCAGAACCCAAACCTGAACTCTCCTTCTGTAAGTGTTCTTTTGTTTACAAGATTCAACATTATTCATAAAGATTTGATTCTACTTTTGAGTTGACTTAGGGACTCCTTGTTAATGTCCAGCTTGGCGGTGGTTTAGACTGGCAGAAGCCTTTCAGAGCCATGCCTCCTACCAGGTTTCTGTTGCTGTCAGCTTTAGAAAGCCTTGCATGAAGTTGGCTATGTGCAAGCTGAGCCTGCTTTGCAGTTAGTTTCAGCTAAACAGCTCAATTTTAAAGCTCTGTCCACAGCACCCATACACCATTTATTTAATTTCATTTTAATTCTGTTTTATGCCAACAGTTTGCACCTGAGTTTCTTATATTTGAGCATCCCTTTCAGCTTCCTTTTCCAAGACAGGTAAAATGATGAAAATCTATTTTTTGCAACACTGCTTTCCAATGAATGAGTTTGGGGGCCATAATTCAGGGCATGGTCTAGAGTAATTCAAGATACATCAAGGGAAATCAAGAATGATTGGAGTGGTAGATAACATGACCAGGTTAAGGATGGGAGAAGGATTTATGTCTTTCCTCTCTGTAGCATCCTTTTTTCATGTTTGCAGGCCTTTCCCCTGTTTCCTGTAGAACACCTCTTTTTGGGACCCCAGCGTCCAATATGGATGAGAAGCCCTGGGAGCTGCAGGGAGACCTTGGGGTTTGAACATCCTCTGTGAAGTACTGAAATTGGTGGTCTCAGGAGGTCACAGATTATTCATCACTGGATGTCTTGACAACATCAGAAAACTGAGCATTCTTTTGAAGAGCTGATTGTACTAGGTGACCTCACAGACTTTTTTTCAGCAGAATGAATGGCAAATCCAGAGGAATTCCCCCCCACCCCCAGCTAGAATACTGTGACATGTCTTGCCAGGCTGAGTAGAGGACCCTTTCAGGGACTTTTTCTGGATGCAAAAACCCCCAAAACTTAAGCCTGTTCGATGGTGCCTTGCATATGAGTTAACAGTTAGTCCCTGTCCCCCCCTCCTTGGAGATTTTAAAGCCCTCTTACAGCCGACACTATGACCTTGTAGTTCTCAGCCTTGGCTTTTGTCAGGGCTTTCCCACTCCCTCTGATCCTGCTCTTTAGCCACCCATTGCTAGGCCTTTTCTCTCTTTTGGATTCCTGCCTGCATCCCAAACTCATCACTATCCTTTCCCATGGGTTTTCTGTCAGATTCTTTGTGCATACAGTCATCTTTCATCGAGGACTTCATACTGTCTCTATTTGACTCATGCTCTCTAGTGTATTTTGGGCAGCCCTGACAGTATTCTCCAAATACATACTTCTCTGGAAGTCCACACATTTATTCTTTACTGGTTTTAGTCTCCCTGTAACCTTAATTAGGAATGTAATTAGATGATGGCCACTATTTCTTGGGAGCTCCCAAGCATGCACTAATTTATAGCCCACCATTACTCAGTACAAGTCATAGAAAAATCCATTTGCTGTAACAGCTGTTGCAGGGCATGGATGGGAAACAGGGTGGCTGGCCATTTCTAGAAAGGTCCAGAAGAAAATGAGTGTGATTGAACTGTCTGAATGTACCAGAGTGCCTTTGGAAATGGATATGGGCTGATTTATCTCTGCTCTACCAATTATACCATCATGATTCTTGCCAGGAAGAATTTTTAACATACGGTTTGCTGCTGGGTTCATGAGAACAGGGCTGGTCTGGACCCTGAGAGATCCCTGGTGAGATCCTCTGTCCAAAAGCAGGCTTGTTCCTGGCAGAGGTCTGTCTAGCAAATTCTTCAGCATGCTCTGTTACAATGTCCTGGGCATGTCCTAAGGAGGTTTTTTTTTGAATGAAAGACAAGACAGCAAGGTCTGGAACAAGACCAGGAGCAGCAATAACACCCTGTTGAGAGTCAAAGTGTTTGAGAGCTTCCAGGGGCACATTCCTGATTGTCATAGAAGGTGGTGCAGAGCAGTAAGGGTGGGTCTGCACCAGAGTTATAAAAACATATGTGGAAGAGAGAACTTCTGTCCCAAAGAGCTTGCAGAAACGATAAGCAGCTTTTGTATCCATTTCAGCTTGAGGGTTTTCTTAGGCTTTGTGATTTGATTTTATTTAACCCGAATCAGTCTGTACATCTTTAATATCATTCAGGATTACAGGAAGGAAATACTTTGCAATGGCAGGTGTTATTGACAAGTGCTAAGTGTGGTCTGTGGAGTAACTCACTGATCTCGGTCCACAGGTAGGATCACACCTGCCAGTTTGTGTCTGGGCTAACCCCGAGTCTCTCAGACTGGATGTAGATGCAGATTCAGTTTTAACTCTGTTCTCATGCCCAACTTCTATATACGAATTTTGACATCCCATGGTTAGCATTAAGCCAATATACATTTCAAAACAGCTCACTAGCATCTTCACTACTGGCATTATTTCACCTGTACAGGTGAGACAGAGTGGATGGAAGGACTTCTTTCAACTTCTGTTCAAAAACTCATGCTGACTTCAGAAGAAGTTAGATCAAGTTCCAAGACTGCACATCAACATTTTTCTGACTGGTCCTGGCTCTGCACAGGAGCCCCTACATCATGTTATAATCCTTCACAGAAAAAAGGATGCGGTAATTTTTTACTCTTCCTGAGACAGCTCTCTTTGGAAATCACATTTGTTTTCTCTGTAAGTGCCAGAAAGAAATGGATGTGGAAAGCTCAACAGTCAACTCTAAACTGCCTTTTATGCTGGCATCATTTTTTGGAGGGGGAAGGGACTGTGGATGCACATGCACACACAGCTAAGGTCTTAATTCTATCTCCAGATGCTGTGCATAATCTAGAGGTTTATCTTAATGAATTATTTCTGTTATTACTGCAGGCAAAGTGAGATTTAATTTGATGTGTGATATATCCCTGGATTAACTACCCTTTGGTTTTATTTGCTCCATAATGGTGAATTTTTGTTTATAGACCCATTTTGTAATTACATCCCTGAGCTCAGAAGGGCTATGGCAATGCTGCTGCATCCTATAGGAAATCAGGCTCCAATTCCCTTCTTCCAGTCCTGTTGTCAGATGTGGCTAAAACAGAAGCTGCACAATATGATGTTCACCATTTTGCCTCGCTTAATAGCAGCTTTACAGGACAAAGTACATTGAATTGAGAGGCTCTCCTTGGCTGAAAAGACCATGATTATCACTTGAGAGGTGTACACAAAGTGGCAGAGAATTTTCACCTTGAAAAATAACAATAATGTATTATAATGAGTACCAGGAACAACCAGTTGAATCCTTCATGATACCAACATGCTCAAAGTGTTGTGACATCACAGAGGCTCCAAGAGTGGTACAGGGAGATGTGAGGCATGGAAGCATGTGGAGTAGAGGTTCATTATTTCCTTGTTTCCCAGCTGACCTCCTGTCAGTGGGCAGCCAAGCCTTTACCCAGTGCCAAAAGATACGGTCCAGGCTGGCGATCACGGCACTGGGACACTCTTCTCCCTTCCTTGCTTGAAGCTCTGGATTTCATACTCCATCCATCCCAGCATGACCCCTTCTCCATGTCTTCTACCCAGGAGGTTTAGGACCAGCATACCTGTGCTGTCTCATGTTCAGAACATCTCTTTAGCACTGTCCTTGCAATACCAGCAGTTATCAGAAGAGAAAGAGAAGCTTGCCCCAAATCCAGCTCATTTATGTCCCTGGTGCCAGCATGGAAAACCCCTTGGTGTCTGAACAGGGAGAGGGGCAGAGGCACAGGGGCCTGAGATCCCTGTGGCTCTGCAGAGAGCAGAACACGGTGCTGTGGTTACAGAAGCCCTGACAGCACCCGTACCTAATCCCCTGGTAACATATGGTATTGCATACACACAGCATCGTGTTTCATTGCAATCACAGTGATCTTAATTAGTACTACTTATAACAACAGAAGTCAGCGTAAGTACTGGGAAGAGTAAGTGGAAGCAAACAAATCCATCTGGGCATTAGAAGGCCCTGTGGAAAGGGTGGGGTTTTGACTTTTGAGTCAAAGCAGCATTGCCTCTAAGTCATACACTCCAGCTTGAGCCTTCACTCATGAGCAAGCACTCAGCTTGTTGGGAACACAGACCCAGGACCCATCTCCTCCCCCCCAAGGTGACCCACACCAGAGCAGCAGAACTTTGCTCCCACTGGAGCCCAGTGTGATGGAGCACTTCATGACTGCCCTGGAGTGGGGACCTCCACGGGACAAGCCAGCAGCTCTAAGCTCAAACAGAAGGCCATGCTTTTCAGGGAGGAAGGTTCAATCCCTATTCAAAGAGAGTCACACTAAAAAATACACATATTTTCTAGGTATATATTACACTGAAGACAAAACACTTCTTTCTTAGCAGACAAGAGCGTTTGAGGCCATTAACAGCACCGAGGCAGAGCCTCCAGCCTGTAAAGGATGCCTGCAGATTTACATTATACGGTGTGTATTTTTAATTGCTCCTGACGTGTCAGCTCTCATACACTTCCATTAAAAGTTTATGTCCACTTTTTTTTTCTCCTCCCCCACCCCTAGCTAATAAAATTAAATGTTAGAAAGCCGAAGTGAAAAGATAAATATGTCAAAGTCTTGCTTGGACCAGTAAGCGACGAGATATTCAGAGCTGACACCGAAGCTGTCTTCAAAATCACCTCCTGTTCAGAGAGCAGTGTACTAAAACCCAGCTTCCTGCCTTTTCCCAGTTAAAAACAAACCTGTGGTGTTGTTTTACTGCCTTGGGAGTGTGAATTTCAAACGGCCCTTAAGGGTGGAAAGTGATTTAAAAATATTTTTCTAAGAAACCCCAAGACACAAGCAGCATTTTTATGAGTGAAAATCTAGGAGTATGCGTCAACATTTGCAAACATATCTCAGGGATGCAAGCAACATAAATCCTAGGACTTTAAAGTTGTCACGAGGCCAAAGCCTTGTTTCCTTTACCCATATGAGTAGTCTTGCTCGAGTCAATGACTCGAAACGTTTTTTTGTAAATAAAAGGAGCAAGACTTAGCCTGAAGTCTACAGAAAATAATGTGAACAATCTTATCTCCCCCCCTGGAAGGAGAAGCCAAGCATTCCTTGGCTTGACCTGTAGCTGCACAGCCCGTGGGGCAGGATCCACCATGCCCCTGCCCCCAGTACCAGGTTCCCTCATCTTGGCTCTCCACACAGCTCCTGGTTGTGCTGCATGAAGGTGCAGCAGGGTTTAATGGCCATTGCCAGCCGCCTGGCTCTGTGCACTGGCACGCTGTGTTCAGGGCACTGCCCCTTCTCTGCCCCTTCCTAGCTGGGAAGGCAGCACTGGGATCCTCCTGCTAGTCCTGCTTCAGGGCTTGAGGGAAGAGGACCATGGACCAGAGGGGAAAGGAACAGCTGGACAGAGGCTCATCACACCTCACCTTTCACCGCATGTTCCCATGAGGACTGGGCACAGCCAAGTCCTTCCAGCACTGGCTTTGATTTTTAAAGCCAGAAAGGACCATAATGATAATCCAGTTTGACCTTATCCACTACTGAAAGGGACTGAGGAACCAATAACATGCTCAAGAAATTAAACAGAGCTTGCACAGATTTTACAAGCTACCACAGAGAATTTGTGCTGATAATTATAGCCCTGCCACACATTTCTGGAGAAAAACCACTGGGTTTGGGTTTGGTTTATTCCATTCTACTTTATTTTTTTCCTTTGCAAGAAGTGGATGCTAGTTCTGCTACTCACCTATTACTGTAGCAGTCATTTGCTGATCCTTTTTTCTATGCTAATAAGGTATAATAAATTTAACACCACTAAAGAAACTATAAAGGCTTGAAGACCATTATTACAGATTTTGTATGTGCAGTGAAAGGCAAATTGTTTGCAGCTATTATTGATCGGGAAAGGCTGAGTTAATGTAATTGCAGGACATAAAAGGTGGAAATATAATAAAAAATAAAATTAATATACCAGTCACAGAATCTGAACTCAAAAAGCCAATAAAAGACTTGTAATAAAGCACTCCAGAGAAATGAAACTCCGTCACAGTGAATATGAAGCTGTTTACTGAAAAGTGTGACTACAAACCAAGGTATTCCTCACCATTCTGACATTCTGCACCCACCGTTCTACAAAACCACTAACTGCAGCTAAAACCAGGTTTCACCCATGGCAAAGCTGTCTGCAAGGCCTTCACCTGCCCTCCCATGGAACCACATCTGTCAAGTCCCACTCTGGGGTGCAGACTAAGGAATGGGAAAGAAGTTGGTCCAGCAGGAAAATGGCAGTGTCATCAGTGCAGCTAAAATTGGAAAGTTTCACGGGGAGCTGGGGTCCGGTTACACAGGGAGACAGGATGTCCTCCAACAAAGTGCCTGTTTAAACAGTACCCCCTTGTGAGAACAGCGGTCAAAAATCATGAGTCAGGCCCCACAAAAATCATGACATTGACTCAGAGAACCCGGAGACCCAACATAAGCAATTAAATATATGTCCTTTGTCTTTGTTATATGACTTTGTTGAACTTCCTAGAGCTTTTCTCTGTCTCCATGACACTTGAACCATATTCCATTTTGTGCCAAAGCTCAGATCAGTGACATGTTCAACCTTAGGCAGCTCTTGCCTTTGAGGAGTAAAGTCTGTTACAGTGAGTACAGGCTTGTGGCAAACCAGCTAAAAGCAAATCCTCTCATCCCTTGCAGGTTGCAGATTAATGAACTTCAGCAACCAAGAAATTAGAATATATTTTTTAGCTTACTGGGTTTGCTAGATGTTATGTGAAGGGAAATGATGGTTTTCCCTATTTTCCATAATGCCCTTTCTCCCCAAATCCTTGGGCATGCTGGATTTCAGCAGCTGTTAAGGAGGATGCTCTGGCATCCAGAGCAGGCTGGATGTGGAGGTGTGTGCCTCGTTAGCAATAAAAGAGGAAAGCGAAGCGCCCCCTGAACCTGCACTTATATTTTCTTCATGTGCAACAGGGTGTTCTTAGCACTTTCAATCCAGAATGGGAAAAATATCCTTTTACTGCATCCATCCAAAGAGAGGTAAAATATAGATCTTTCATAGGCTATATATTTAAAAAACAGAAACGGTGCTTTTAAAATGGGATGTCCAATATCTGGTGACTAATGGATGACAAAGAGGTTGTGGGGTACTTTATTAAATGTCTCTAGAGACAAAGAAGTCGATTGCTACTCACCAAGTTGATTTACAATGACAAAGATTTCTATTTGTAGGAACCACTCTGGCTTCAGCCACCTCTTCATGCAGCTCAGGGTGCACAGAGATAGAAAGCTTTGCTTTTTCAAGAGGAAAGAATATCTCCCTGAGCCTGGACTGCCTGTATTATTCTGGTTATCATGACAATCCTATCAGACCAATGGGCTGACAGCACCTAAACAGTTCAGGTATCTAGGAAGGGAACGATGCGACCTCAAAGAATCATTATGTCATATTTGGTGGGAGCTTCATTGTTTTATTGGTCCCATTCCCCGTGCTGAAACCATTCAAAAATGAAATAAAACACTTCTCTGCATTTATCAGTTGTGAGAAGGAAGAGTGCACAATTTCACCTGGATTGCAGCCAACAGAGGAGAGAAATGAAGCTGGGACAGAGATGAGGGAGTGCAATGGGAACGCTCCGGAGTCACTGGCAGGGCATCCTTGGAAGCCTGGGCAGTGACGGCAGCATGTCTGTGGGGGAGGCCAGAAGCCCCAGCTGGCCCAAGCAGAAATAAGTTCTTGTTTCTGTGACACTACTTACTCTCCTTGAGCTTTGCTTCCTTGTCATCGTTTTTGGTTGCATAACCTACTTTCCAGCACTAATCCTCAGCCTGCACTGAGGGCACCAGCTTCCGCTTGTTCTGCTTGGGTCTGAACTCTCTTTTAAGTGGAGAGCTCTGCATTTGCTGCCTCTGGCCTGTGCCCAGGCTAGCTGTGCTACAAGTGTACCTCCCCAAAACCTGATTCTATTACCAACATGACTCTGGAGAGAGGCTGGGAGTATGCTGAAGATAAATGTGTAATAATCGAGGTCAGAAGGAGAACAGGAACAGATAATAGAGACCAGAAATACAGTTGCTGATTTGCAAAGCCTGGTTGTTCCACTGCCTTGTGGTGTGCTAGTATCTAAGACTGCAGAATGATGCATTTGCTGATGCAAAACCAAAGGTGGACAAAACAACTGTACTCGGGGAAGGCTAAATAAAGGGAATTGCAGCTTCAATGAAAAAGTACTTGCAACATGAAACTTGTGACAGGTTTGTGAGGGTGTCAGTGTGACAGAAGCCCTGGGGCTTCCTACTGGATGCCCATTGATCTGAACAGCAAGGTCACGATGGATCTCAAGGATCCATCAATCACTGGAGCAGAGAGCGCAGGCATGGCATAGCTGGAGTGTCACAGTCACTTCCATAGCACTGGCTGAGCTGGGCTGCTTGGAGTCTCGTGCCTTTAAATGAAAGCAAATAATCACAGAAGGCACTCAGAGATGTTCTAGCATGACAAAGGTAGGTTGTAACTCATCACACCAGGTCTTATGTGTACTTCTTCATGCAACAGCACAAGAAGACATTTGTGAAGGGGCTGACTCATCACTTCTTTGCCCTAAAGACAGCCAGCGATTTAACAGGAGGAGATATTTTAAGGATGTTAATTTCATAGGATGAAGGTATAAATTCTCTGTCTTTCCATGGATAATCCTGTTATGGAATAATGGGATTTTAGGACAGTCCATTCCAAAGGACAATCTTTTCAGTCTTGTCTGACTGAAGTCTCTAAGCCCTTCATAACTCCCTTCATACAAAGAAAATGGGAAAAGCTTAACTTTCTGTGACAACGGTTGAGCTGCCTTTCAGCTGAATTCACCAATGCACTGCACAGCATCTACGACATTTACTGACGTTCTGGGTCTCACTGAACTACACAAACACACCCAAAGGGTCACTACCCAAAGGGGCTTACAGTCCACCACATTTGCATTTGGCTGTACCATGTACCAGTGCACACCAGCCAGCGGTGAACCTGCTCCCACCGCTGTATTTATCTGCTGCTCTTCACTGGTTTTACCTTCACAGCATCCTTACAAAGCAGCAATGCTTTGTCTCTGATGTATTCAATGTGGGTAAGGTGAGGAACACACAGCCTAAATAAGTTCCTTATTGCTGCTATGAAAGGCAAGAAATGAGCTTGCATGAACCAGAGCATTGGTAAAAAAAATCACTGTCTCCCCAGTTCTCCCTCATTCATTTTCACCAAAAACTCCCAAAGGAAAGTGCTCATTGAAGAGAAGATTGAACACTTCTAGCTAGTCCCCAAGCATTCCTTTTTGGCTTGCTCTATAGAGCACCAGCACACTAACAATGAAAGGTATTTCACTTTATGCCAAAAATTAACTAAGGTCTTACATGCCAATGGGGTTTTCCAGAAGATGACCGCTATTTTCACTTGGTTTGCTTTCTGGAAAGAAAAACTCGATTCTTTAAACTCAGAAAAGTCCATTTCTTTCCTCAGCTAGAGGAAATACTTCCAGAATGGCTGCTGAAATATAATGATGCTATTTATATTTACAACAGCATTTAGGAGCCTGAGGAATGGACCAGGAGCCCACTGTGAGAGGTGCTGTACAAGTCCAGGATAAAGAACGGTCCCTGTTGTTAGTAATGCTGGGCAGGGAGGAATGGGGGTGTGCAGCAAGCAATGAAACATTGCAAAGTTCAAGAATGAGTATCTTGACACGTATTAAACGGTAATGAGCTGCAATAGAAAGGTCGCTTTTCAATTACACTATGGTAACTCAGCACTGACAACTCCCTGGTCCTTCTCCCCTTCATCTTTCAAAGCACACTTCTTGGTTCCTTGCAAGGCATTTTCCCCACCCTGAAAAAAACCCCTCAATTATTTTCTTCAGTCTCAGTGAACAAATGGTTCACTGTAGAGTCTGCAGGTCAAAATCTACGTGCACAAATGATTTTAAGGCAATGATAACATACTCATGTCCTGTCTGGGGAATATCACTGATATTTTCTGGAATAAAGCAGAAAGGGAGGTTTTTCTGCTTCAGTTTATGTTTCAAG
Organism: Zapornia atra; assembly: GCA_013400835.1. NCBI lineage: Eukaryota > Metazoa > Chordata > Aves > Gruiformes > Rallidae > Zapornia > Zapornia atra. The sequence continues at coordinate 293,150 of VZTU01002559.1, read as the reverse complement.
CTATTCCCTTCTATTTAAATGTTTCTTCAAAGGAGAGACAGCTCATTTCCTTAAGAAACTGTATCCACCCACCGAATGTTATTTCTCACTGTACATAAGTAATAGGAGATTTCCTACTTTTTGCCCACTTCTACCCCATACATTTAATATGTAAACTGGGAACATGCTGAATATATTGCTTGGCACAAGGCCGGGAAGTTTCACCTGTGAGAACACAGTATGAATTCAACCTTTGGCTGCTTGCACTAAGCCACAGGGAGAATCTACACTTAAGGGATGCGAGGTTCACAGACTGAACACAAACCCACAAAACCAAACCCACGGAGGGGTGTTTAGGCTTGCAGAGCTCGCTGACCTTCTGACTCCATCTCGTTTGAGGTGTTAGGGAATGAGAGGAGCTTGTCCCAGGGCAAACGCCAAGGGAGCACAGTGCTCCCCCCTTGTTATGGGGGCACTCCTGGTACTTGGGGAGGATGCCAAGGTACAAATCCCTTATCAAAAGGCTGGATGGGGAGGGAAAATATGATCTATTTCTTGAAGAAGGCAGAGAAGCGATTGATGCTCTGGAAGTGAGTGTGTCGATAATCAGGAGAGCATGCTCACTCTCACATTTTGCAGTTAAACTTCCTTTTTTGTTTCAGAGTTATATTGAATTGCTCATTTAACCTTAAATGCACAAAACACCTGATATTCCTTGCTATGCTCTGCAATGAATCCCCAGGATTCATTTCCATCACCTTGGCATATCACTGATCTCAGCACCACAACAGGTGAGCGAAATTCATACCACAGTTTGCCCTTTCGATTTCACACATTTCTGTGTGAACCTTGAGAGGCAGGAGAATTGTTCCTGCTTCAGATGTGATTTCGATTTTCTGCTCTTTTTTCAGGGGTTCCATGGATTTGTTTCCATGGATTGGTTTAAGTTCCAGATGAATCCAGGTCTTAAGCCATTATTTTTTCTTTGTTGTGGGTCAACTCTTATCTTACCTCCATTTTAAAAGCGAGGGGAGCTCTGTTGCTCTGAATATGGAAACTCAGCTCCAAAAAACCTCTGTGAGGAGTGGAGTGACAGCCAAAGTTGTGATTAACTTCACCTCTTTCGCAGGCTTCTGCAACGAATGCAAATGGCTGTGAAATCTTTTCCAGCAGGGCAATGGAGGGAGGAAAAGAGTTGGCTGTAAGTTTGAGAATTATTATTCCTATAAACCCATTCACACACCTATCACTTGGGACAAGTGAAGGGCCAAAGACATGCCAAGCAATTACACAGCTACATAGGTCCGTGCACAAGATATTCCTCATCACGTTGGCTGTAATTTGCACTCACTACATTGGCACTAGCTCCACGGGTGTCAGATGGCAACAGAGAAAACAACTTTTCTGGGAGACTAAATCCATCTCAACTGTGGCCAAGCCATGTCCTTGTTTGGGAAAGTCTGATCAGGAACAGCAGCACCTTTCAATTTGAAGTGCAAAAAAGATTTACGAATCTCAGGCTCCTTAGTCACTGATTTTCACCTTGCTCCCAGCACTCCCAAGCAGGAGGAGGATACTCAGAGCCTGTTGGTGACATCAACGTAACTGGCCACAGCTTCCAGGGGATTTATGAGATAGCATTCAGTCCTAGTTCTGACCTTAGCCATCTCTGTGTCCTGATGAGAAATGATTTCTGAACACGTTTATGTTTTCCCTTGCTACTTGTTTGAGCTGAGAGAAACCAGGTGAATCTATATCCTAATTCAGGTACAAAGACAGAAGAACCACCTTTCTCAAATCACTAAGTTCAGGACATGAGGGGCTTGGCAAAGCAGGAAGAGAAGTCGAGATCATCGTTCATCTTTACAATGTGTTTGCAGATGCTTAAGGGTCTACAAAAGAGTTGATGTGGTGACAGAGTGAGTCTTGGCCCTGTGCAGCCTGGTGTTTGATGCTGAACAAACCCTTTTTCTCTATTGGTAAACCAAATACTGCTGCTGCCTGCCAAGAAGTGGTAGCTCTCTTCATTACTTTTCCCAAGATATTTTGATGTCTTCCTTCATTTGACCTTTTACAGACCCAAAGCCCATTGTTGCCACAAAACAGACCACAGAAGTGGCACAAGAAGACAGATGGACGTGTTCTGATGGGCTCCTGAAGTCTGTAAAAATGCTAGATAGGTAAGGGTTTGCAAAACCACCTGGACTTTGAACAGGGATTTTCTTTTTAACAATAAGAAGAGAAATACCGTCAGTTACCTTGGTGCAAAATGTGTGTTGACTTGACCTACCAGAAGCCAAGAGACCCAGTCAGAAGTGTTAAAGGTGTCTCTGTCTCCTTGAGAAATGTGTCTCTCCACCTGCAGCAGCCACATGCCATCCACAGTGTTAAAAGATCCAAGAGACTTTAAAGAGCATCGCTACGCTCTTGAAGACTTGCCTATTATCCTAGGACAGAAAAGCCCCCTCACTTTAACCGCAGTGCATCCCAAGACCATAACTCCTGCACAAAGACTTCAACCTTGGACTTTTAGAGCTGTGCCCTTGAAAATTGAGTCTCTTGTTGGATAAGGCTGCAAGGACTTAGAGTAGCGTGAACAAGGCTAGTCTAAAAATTAGTTATTGTAACCACATCGTCCCCCAGGACTTGTTTGGCACAGGGCTGTAGCTGCTTGCTGCTATTTGCTTGCCCCAGGAGGACAGACAGTTCAGACTCACGTCTCCCTCTCCCAGTAATGTCGTGTTTTGTGCTGCTGCTTCTGCTTTACTGTGTATCTGCCAAATGCTGCAGGTGCTGAAAAACAAAGGTGAAAGCACCTATAATGTGCTTTTGGATCACAAAACCAACTCATGGAATCAAAAGCCCAAAAGGACCTGCAGTTTTTTTCCCTCATAGGAAAACCTAACAGGGAATCCATGGAGTTACATCCAAGTGCCAAAGCCTATGAAAGGATTTATTGTGAATGTCTTTTACAAGATTCCTTCCTTGTTGGAGATAGGTCCCCTGGGATTCCCCTTCATGATATTGCTAATCCCATCTATTCAAAATTTATGATGCACATTCCCTAGAATACCAAGATGACTTTTAAAACACAGCATAGATTGGGTTTTTTTCCTGATTTCACTGTCATTTTCTTTTTCAGAGTTGAGAACTCAGGCATTTACTGTACTCACAGGCTTCCTTTTGCCATCATGAGAGCTAGAAACTAACTTTAATTTGTATGCAAGATTGTGCTCGGTGCCAAAGTTTGGTAATACCCTTGTGCTGATCTGGGGGTCTGGTGCATTTCTTGTTTCACTAAGGCGTGTGTGTGCGCAAGTGTGCATGTTCACACGGGCAGTGGTTTTCTGCCTCCTCCTTCAGGCACTGGCTGAGGAATGAAAATTAGTTTGAAAAATATTTTTCCTTTCCACGCATGTGAAAAGTTACAGCAAATAGTTTCTCTCTCCAGTTTTAAAATCTTTCTTGCCATCTTCTCTGTGTGTGTGAACTCCAGGTGCACCTGGAGACTAACTGGAGCTACCCTGCAGTTAGTTCCCTGCTGCATAAGGTAGGAAGAAGAGACAAGGATGTAGCCTTGCTGCCCAAAATGTCCTGCCCTGGGAATAAATAGCTTCATTTTCTCCATGCCAATTCCCTACCCTCTCACATCCTTATTACTTACAGCGATAATATACATAAGGCTTCTAAACACGTACATGACTGAGGCAAAAATGATAGGTCAGTTAGAGACAAGCTTTCTGTTCCAGGCAGTACCTTAACTCCAGGAAAAAGACAGACTGGTAGCTTTTGTTTTAAAATGTCATGTTATGTTTTTCCCTACCCTTTTCCTCCATGAGTTTAATTTGATTTGATGTAATTAAGAAAAAAATTCCAAACAACATGCAAGTTACACGGTGCCTTCTTTATGTCAGGTTAGTGAAAACCAAGTATTGTTATGATGTTACTCACAAAACCCCTTACAGATGTACTGAAAAAGTTGCATTTTTTTCTCTCTTGTATCTGCCTTCAAAGAAAAACATTTTTTCTATGGAATATGGTTTCATCATAGCTTGAAAACACAGATTTACATCTCATCTCTGAGCCTCTGTGGTGCCTCCTGAGCATAGCAAGGACCAGTTCACAGGACAGCTCCAAACCAGCATTTTAGAAACACAAACCCACCCCTTCTGATAAATAATCCGTTCCATCCCTGGGAATATCAGGAAAGATAGAAAAACGATAGCACTAACAATAAAACCAAGAGCCACCGGTATTAATAGAGGAGCTATACCAAGTGCACATTAAACGAAGCTCATTTAAACATGCTCTGGTTTAATTAGATTTAGTTTAGTCACCTAAAAAAATCCCAGCAGAACTTGTGGCGGGGCTTTTGCTGCTGCTCCCCGCTGTGAGCCCACCTGTTTCTGCCAGCCTCACTGCCCTGGCAGTCGTAAAATCCCTGGGTCGGCTCTGCGGGCTGGGGCAGGTCTCAGGGACAAGCTTCCAGGCTGTCTTGCTACGATGGTAAGAGGAAAAATTGAGGGTTTGGGTTTTTTTGGGTTTTTTTTTTTTGTTAAGTGAAAAACTAGTTTTGCCCAAGATTTACTGTGCAAAGAAAACAGAGAAACAAATACTGCTAAAAGCATCTAACTTTTTTCCAAGCAGCAGGCTTGCAGGCAGGGACAGACCTGTCATTTCAAGTAGTTTTTCATACTCAACACAAAAACTAAGAAAGCTGCACTGTTTTAAGACAAACCCTCCCCCCAATATAGTAGTCATATATATATATTAAAAAAACCCCAAACATACACAGATACAGCATATATCAGGAACAATATCTCTGTGCTTTCAGCTGTGTATTTGGATGTGGGAAAATTCTCCTCCTTGGAATAGTCCTTCCCAGGGAGTGCTCAGAGCCTGATGCAAATCCTAGGGAAGCATCGTTCACAGGGAGCACCTTTGATAGCACAGACCGGGCAGGGAGGAGGTTCCTGTGAGCCACAGGCGGGGAGCGATAGGGACTATTTCTATATTAAACAAGCCCAGGATCAGCTAAAGATGCTTTTCACTGGCAATTGAAAATAAAGAGACAATTCAGAATCAAAGGTGAGTCAAAGAAAAAATATGTCCAATAAGAGGAGGCAGCCCAGACAATCAGTCAGATGCCAAAACATGTGACAGACCCAGAGGCAACTCCAAAACAACCAAACCAACTGCCTGTGGAGTCTGCCAAGGAGCCAGATGCTCCTGCTTAAAAATATCTTCCCCTGCCTTGGCATCTGCATTTTCTGCCTGCCGTCAAAAGAGGAGGGAGGGGAAAACAGGAGAGGGGTGCGAGTGTGGGGCTGGAAGGGGGGGAGGGCAGAAACTAATAATATTTTTGCCATTTTAATTCTAAGTACTTCTGATTATTCATTTGCAGTTTGTCATCATGTCACCAGAGAGCAAAACAAAACTCCAGCCCGGCATTGGCTGGGAAGGGAAAAACAAGCAAAGCCCTCTATGCAGAAGGGAAAAAAGGATAAAGAAAAACCTAATAATTCCACATTGCTGTGGGTGCCACGTTCCTCTCAAGGTGATAAAAAACTCTAAGCTGCTGGAGCTGACAGCTTACCACCCAAGAAAGTGCCCGTGTGTCCGGATGTGGACCCCTGGCTGGTGGTGGCAGGGCCCGAGGGATGGAGCTGGGCACGGGATGCTCCAGCTTTCATGCTCTCAGGGTGTCCCTGGTGTGCCCCACGCTGTGCATTGGGACTGAACGGGGAAGGAACTGTGCTGAATGAAAGCACTGCTGCTATTAACATCAAAGTTTTGGTTCACAGAGGCTGCGGCTGCTCAACAGGGGCTTAAAACACACTTCTGTAATATTTACACAAGAACTAATCTGAAGAGGCAGATTCTTTGTTACTGTAGCTATTGATTAAAACTATTAAATAAAAGATACGTTCTAGAAACATTAGATTATTCAACAGGAAAAGGTCAAAGGAAAGCAAAGTCAAAAAGGAGAGTATCTGTGCAATTCCTGCTAAGGGAGGAAGGCAAAAAGTACAATCACGTTTCACTTGTATTGAAGGTCTTAATCTTGCATACAGAAGATTTTGTAGGTTAATACACCCTTTCAGAAATTAAATTGCAAACCAGTTTTGTTGGTGATTCTCGATTCTTTTGAGTGGGAATTGGGAATCCCATGTGTGGTCTGTCCCTCTGATTGTGGGGCCTCAGTTTCCACACACGCAGAACTTCCGTGCCTCTGCGTGTCGGATGCATCCCTCGCCACCCCAGTGCCGCTGGAGCAGCAGGTGCTGAGCAGGACTCGGACTACAACAACCACACTGTTGGAGAGTGATTTGGCCTGAAAAGAGTGTTTGTTTTTGTAAGATAGAAATCAGAACTTTATCTTTCTTCTGAGCTGCCCGGGTTGGGTTATTAATCCGGAGGGTTTGGGACACTGAGTGCATCAGGGACTGCCTCAATCGACACATTTCAAAGCAAGAAACCTGGTACTAAATGAGAGACGTATCAGAGACCATCACTGCTTTCAGAAAGCAAACAGCACAAGGGTCAGGTCGAGCAGCACTTGGGTAAAATCTCACCCCAATCCCAAGCTCTCACATCGAGCAGAAAGATCCTTTTGTGATCTTTGACTTATTCTCCCACTCGACGCATGGTGAGGCTCAGCTCTCCACCGTTTGTTTCAGGGCAAAGTTTCACGACGGCTGGTTGCCGGCAGAGAGGGCGAGCTCTGGGCTCGCAGCTTCTCTCTCAGTCCCTCAAGCAATCTGGCACCCGTGGGACTGCCACCACCTTTTCTTGCACTGAAGGGCTGAACTCCACGCTGAAAATCTGCGCTACACCTTGCAGACTACATTCTGCATACAGAACTCATTTGCAGCGAAACGCAATCGCAGTAAATAAATAAGTAACGGGAGCCAAAACGGCAGCGTGGGGAATAAGCAAGCTTATTTCAAATAAATTGAAAGAACTTACGGTGATGAACATTTCATGTGAGTCTGGTACTGAGATTGTAAGAATTTTGCATGTCTACATAAGCTGACTGATAGCAAAGGAGTTTCTAGTCCCCCTCATGGCACACACAAATGTCTGTTAAAGACATAAATATTTAAAAACAACAGCTAGACTAAGAGGGTTAGCTTTCATTTCATCTAATTTGGCAAGCATTAGATACACCCACCAGAAATCATTTTATTTTGTGTAATTTAATAGCAGATCTATTGTAGCATAGCAGTTTCTGATATACTGAAACAAATCAATGTGGCCTTTTTTTTCAAGTTCAGAATTAATATGAGGCTGTTTTCAAATTTTAGATGGAAATCAATAAAGATTAGAACCTTTCTGTGTTACTCACTCGTTCTCATCCTCTGCTGCTAAGTTTATTTGCCTTCCTGCATGTAATACAGAGACTTTGATCCTTATTCAAATATCTCTGATTTTTTCCTTCCCTCATGTTTGATCTGGTTCTCAGGTGAGAAATATTGGCAAAACTTGTTAGAATTACACCTGCCAAAGGTAGCACGCAGGCTAGCAACATCAAATTATATAAACTGTACTATGCATGCCCTTTGGGTTCTTACACATCAGAATAATATTCCCAGAGAAATCAATCTGAGTTTTTAATTTATTAAACCCCCTCTCTTCCCCCCCCATCCTTAAAGGGCTAGATGGAGATAGAGAAAGGAGGAAGCGAGATAATATCAAATAAACCAGGTTTAGAACGGTCACGGGTGACCTTCACTATATGCCTTTTGCAATTTTGGGTGGATTAGATGAAACTAATGATGGCTTTGAAATGAGCTTTTGGATAAAGCTTGGGAAACTCTAATCATTACAAATCCACTACTTAAGAGAACAATTCTGTGTAGCACACTACAGCTTTAAAGCACACGCATCGCGTTTTCTGTCCTCCTCTCAACAAGCTTATTTTGCTTTCACTTATTCTAGTCTTCTTATAGGAGCCCAGTGATTGTTTTCATTTTCCACCCTGCCTTTTAATTTAAGGGAGCCTATTTTTTTTTTGCTGTTGTGTTGCCCTTACACTGCCTTTTGCATTGAGTTTAGGACTCACAGAGTTAACAGGCTGGGGAAGAGAGAGAGGAAAAAAAAAAACCACAACCCACTTGCATTAAGCCTGAAGCCTGTCACCTTTTCTTGGCAATTACACTGCTAATGGCTGGGTCCCAAGCAAAGTGGCAAAGAATATCTCTTCTCACGTTCCCAACTCACAGTGCATTCCCAAATACCAGATGGTGTTTTTGGAATCCATTTCACTATGTTTGATATGACAATACTTTTGTATAATGTTAAATTATATATAACTATTTCAAATAGCTGATATCAGAACAAGGCAAGGAAAGGAATATTAGACGCAAGGAGGAAACAGAGAAACTGAAGACTGGAGGTTCTCATCTCCTCCCATTGTACCTTGTGTCTCAGATTTTCCTGTAATTTGAACAAAAGAGGAAATAAAAGTGGTTTGACAGACCAGCTCTCGCGGTGGTACTGCACAGAAATTGCTGTGTTTTCTTCCCAGAATTTGGTGTACATCTTAGGATGCCTGCCAGCTCTACAGGAGGCAAGTGCAGGATCATAAATAGTGCAGAGAAAGCAGGAAAAAGAAAAGGGGAGAAGACCCAGCCATGAGTAAACAAGTCCCACCTTTTTTTTTTTTTTTACAGGGTTTTCCTTGAAATCTTGGCCCAGAAAATTCAGGAGGGGTGAATTGGTACATCTGCATTAACTTCAGTGGAGCTACACCAGTTGACAGGGGCTAAGCGTTTGGCCCAGAATAATATTTAAGTTGAAGTAACTTGGATCTATGTAGTAAGTCATCTATATGTCTTACTGAAGGTGAATCCAATCTCACTTGCCCTGGATTAGCTGTTTCAGTTTTAACAGCAGTTGGAAAATACCCACTGGAATTCGGCCTGCAGATTGAGTTGCAATACAACTCATCAAGTCCAAACTGAAGAACAGAATAAGCTTGGCCATTCCTCAGGAGACGACCAGGACCTCAGCTTTTAGGAGGGACAAAGGTTTTCCTTTTGTTGGACACACTACAAGCCGTTTCTGAAGAAAATGCACTGCTGAGGGAAAAAGGGATTCAAGATAATCAGTGTCCCATCAGCCTGCCACTGCTGCCACTTTCATCACCAGAATCCCATCGTTTAAACATGGGTTAGTTTCATGATTTCCACAATGAAATTGTTTATTTTAACGTAGCCAGAACTTTGTTTTCTTCTGTCTCAGTTGCAGCTCAAGGCGCATTTTAACAAACAGCAAGCCTTCAGGATAAATGCTTACCAACACAAACGCTTCCCAAGCTTAACTGTAACATGAATATTGAAACTATAAGGACACAGCTTCACAAGTAATTTGTCTAGTCCAATCAAATTTTTTTTCCCCCTGCATATGCCACAAACCTGTGGTGTACACACTCCAAATGAAGGTTTCATTCATACAGCTATGCATGAGCAACTTACCACATTAGTACTTACTTTTTACACAACAAAATACTGATTTTTCCCTCTTGATTACTCATACTGCCAGCATACTGTAAAGATTATCATCCCCTAAAAGGATCATACAGATCCAGTGACTACTACATAATTAACAATAACTTGTAGTAATGCAATTTAAGAGTCTTTTTAATGGGCATAGATGGCAGAATGTATAGCCCATCTTTCTTTGTCATCCTAGAAAAGGGGCCCCATGCGGAGCTGCTGGTTGCTGAGTGATGCTTTGTAGTCTGTACCAGACAGTTGCACAGTACCAGCTGCATTGGCAGGTAGCCGAAGTGCAAAGAGATAGCTGCCAAGCTATGCTATACAAAGGAAGCAGTGCCAGAGAGAAAGGGACCTTTGCATGAAGTCACCTTTGACCCTGAAGCCAGCATGGATCCCATATTCATCAATTCCAGACAATTGCATCTTTCATTCCACCACAAACTATGATTAGAAAGGGCCCGTTTGTGATAGTGATTGTTAGTTTACAGTTCCCAGAGATTGGATTATTTAATCTTTAGTTCTGTTGGCAGCAATATTTTCCCTAACCTTTTGTAATGGCGTGCCAGTGATGATCTAACATATGTATATAGGGAGATATACACACACATACACGCAGGCACCTCCCTTCCCCACCAAAACTGGGTGAGGAGCTAAGGATGCAAAGGAGAGGGAAAAGCCACAGCACGCAATGTTCCCGTTGTTTGGCAAACACTAGGCTAATGTGAATTTTCAGCATTCAGCCTGGAAAGTGCAGTGCCTTCCACGTGCAGCAGTACCTCAGCTCCTGGCTACAGACCTGACTTTCGTTCAGCTCTTTCCACTTGATAGGAAAGCTTTAGCTTTAGAGATCTGAGATGTATCAGAGGCATTATCTTTTCAGGCAACTGTAAATTACCTTTTTAAATAAAAATATTTCCTATAAACATCAACTTCCTCCAGTACAGGAAAAAAAAGAGAAAGGAACATTAATTAGATTTTAAAGGGACTCGTGAGAAAACAACCAATAACAAGCAAAAACCCTATCTGAGGGGTGGGGAGACAGTGCACAGAATAAAAGCAGCAGGGAAGCGTCTAGGCCTGGTTCCTGGTACCGCTCTCCTACGTGTCTAGCTTTGATATGGTGAGTCCTATTGAAATGAGTGGCAGAACTCACAAGGTGCATGGGTATGTCAGCATCTCAAGCTGGGGATCTTAGTAAACAGGTCTTCATCGCCAAACTGTCCCCATATCCTGCTCTCCCCAATCTTTGCACAGTACTTTCTTGAGTAATAAAGCAAGTTGCTAGCACAATCAGCAAGTAGGTAAAGAACTTAAGATGTCTGAGAATATCGCTCTTGCACAGACTTAACGACTTACTGTAGTGCTCAGGAGAAAAAAGGGGTAACTACTCCCCCCACCAATCCCCCTCCCCCCCGCAAGATCAAATGAAGAACTAACGTTTGCAAGTGGAAGTGGAGAGAAAAGGAAAAAAATAAAAGAAAAAAGATAGGAGTCTATGAAACTTTCATGAAAATCTTTTTTGATCTCATCCTTTGGTCTTATCTCAGAGATGTTAGCTGAAGGGAAAATATCCCTCTACCTGAAGGCTGGCCGTATTGTGCTGCACCTGACTTCTGGCTCACATGCGAGACCGTCTGTTCTTTATTTTCACTCTGTATGAAGCTAATGGAATTTGCAGTTGATTAACCTCAAATCTGGAGTAATGATCCAGCCTGGGACTGCAGCTGGCAATGCTGGGGCTATTTGTACTTCTTAACTGAGTAAGACAGCAACAAGTACAATGGCACAAAGGTAAAGAGCCTGGATAGATGAGTAAATGTCAGAGGTGCATTAAAGGAGTCGGAAACATGACCTGAGGGTTCAGTGTCCTACCTCCCTGCAAAGAGGTGGGAACACCAACTCTTAGGAAAATTAATCACAGGATAGTACGATAAAAAGTACATGGCTACACTTACTCAATGATATTCTACAGGGGACACTCAAACCACAAGATTTACCCGTTCTGCACACTGAATCCACGCATGAGAAAAAGGTCATCATTTGAGGAACAGCCTCTCTAGAAAATTTAGGAGACACAGGGTCCTAAAATGTCTATACAACTTCTGCTTGCCTGGGAGAAAGCAAAATCTTCATTAGATCAGCACTGTGAAATAAAATCCTGAGTAGAATTACGCTCTATTATTTGTATTTATTTATTTGCACCGATTAATTATTCTGTTGGAAATATGAAAAATGGCAGCTGAATTGCTGCAGATAAACACCACCAGAAAGCAATTCAAGCATTTTTTCTTAATAGATGTGTTTGTTTTTTCTTTCACAATTGTTCAAAGCTTCAATGAACAGAATTACACAAATGTGCACCAAACCTCAGAACTAATTTAGTTTAGCAAGTGCTTCACACATCTTCGTTTACTGAACAATGTTACTTTGAAATCATGACAACATTCTTCCTTCCTTGCCTCATGACTAATACAGTGTTATTCAAGCCGCTCCTCTTCAGACACTTCAGATCTTTAGAAATCTTTTCCCTGGCTTTACCACCTGATTTCTAATTAAAATCAAACTGAGAAAGTTCCTTCCACTGATGTAAACCCTGCAACCCCAGGCCAGTGAGAGGCACTGCTGAAAAAGGCATTGCAGAGCTTTCCTTCCACTGCATCGTCTGGGAGATAAACTTCTGCTTGGTCTTGAGCTCTTATAACCACTTACTGGATAAATAAGTCTTAATGTGATGTGGCAAAGATAATTTTTCAGTCTGAGGAAGATCATTCTTTCCATCCTATATGAGACTTGTCAAATTAATGACTACCAGTGGACTTTACTAACACTACATTACTGTCTGTATTTTATTTATATACCGTGCATGTAAATATACATGTGCACACGCACACACACACACACACTGTGTGTACTATATGTCAACAACTAATCAAAAATTGTTTGCCCACAAGCATATGTGAAAAATTCATCTAAATAATTGTACATTTAATTTTTAATGAAATCCCAGTAATCCACTCAATTTACCAAACCCCTACTTCATGTGGAACAGTGGCGTGCACAGAGATCTCTGTGTCTTACTCAGTGTGAGCATACGCACCACTTCAGGCATCCTCAGTCAAGTTTTATTATAATATTAGCTTGATTTTGAGATCCCTGCTTTTACTCGTATGCAGAGCAAAGAAGCATATGCTATATGAGTAACCCATAGTGTTTGGCTTAAAGGCAAAATAAAAGTCGGCAATAAATAAACAGTAAAAAACAGACTGCTGGTAGATGGAAAGACTCCACAGCCTATTAGGTCTTCCCTGCCTTCAGCTTCCTCTAATTCTGCAAAAGCTTATGTTCCTAAGTAAATTTTTTATCAAATAATGTTCTGCAATTATAGCATCTGTCTTCAGATAATGTTGGAAACCCATTAATTGACATCTAACACCCTTTTTGGGGTAATTGAGTTTTATTATTCTACTCCATAGATGAGGAGGGGTGAGAGGTAAAGAAATTAAAGCGGTAGATTTGGCACACCTCTGCAGAAACCGAGGGAAACACGTTGCATATCTGCTTGTAAGAACACACGTTTTAAGCAGGCACCTGCATTTTGCAGGTGCAAACACCTACAGCATACAAATGATAATTCTACACCACGCTCGTGCACACCCATCCTGGTGTGTGCACCCAGAAAACTCGTTAGAACAAAGAAATTTGCAAGCATGAACACATACATGGAAGTGCAGGTGTTTGATTATGTCCATCTAAAGCACATGAACAGATGTTTGCATCAAATTTAAATTGTCACCATCCTCAAAACTCTGCAGCTCTGTCACTCCACCCTTATCGGTCTGTTTATTTCTCATATTCCAGAAGGCCTCGTCTCACACTGTTTTTCAGGGTACAACTTCCACTCATTTTGTCTCCAGCCCCTCATCCTGTCAAAAGGGAAAATAAAACCCCCCAGCCCACTGATCTTTGTTCTCAGGCCGCCAATCATTCACTTTCAGACGCGATCAATGTTTTTTAGTTAAGGTTTTTGCATCGCTGCATATCACTACCACAAAGATCTCTTTTTTTTCCCCCTACACAGGATCAGTTCTGTGATCCGATTCTGTGTAAGGATCACTCTGTTTTCAGAGCAGATCTGGAAACAGCTGTGTTAGGACAAGCAACAGAGAAGTAGACTCTACTATTTAAATCATAGAATATCCTGCATTGGAAGGCACAGTTCCTAAAAGATAGGAACAGCTGGCTCTGTAAAGACTTACAGCTCCTAATGCATGGTGAAACCACGGACTTTGTCAAGCGGGAGACACGGGGATACAGGGCAGTGGGACACAATGCCCGACAGAGCATTAGACTTTGCTCAATCCAGGGGCACTTTGTCAGTCTGATTTTCACTCTTTTCTCATGTTTTCTCAGTTTTCACCAGAGTTTACAGCAAAGTCCCCTAAAATATACCCTGAAAATTTGGAATTAGGCAGATGCAATCAGAAGTGGCTGCACTGCTGAGCATGGGGGATATCTCACGGAGCTGGCACCGAGCCTTGTTTGTTCGGCCACTGCTGTTGGCCTATGGCTCTTTGGCTTCCTGCTATGGAGTTGCCTCAGTGCAGAAGAGTTTGGGCAGATGAGCCGCTAATCTGCAATTCAAACCGTGCCTCTGCATCTGAAGAGAGGAAAACAAACTCATGAAGTTATTTGTCTGTGCAGTGGTCCAGTTACTGGAGGACCAGAGCAGTTGGTAGCCCATATGTCACAGAATGGGATTTTAAGTAGCGAAAGAGAAACAACTTCAAAGAAAGATTTCGAGGACAGGGAGGAAAAAACCCCTTGTGATACATTGCCTCTACTCAGGTATGATCTCTTGGTCATTGCTCTTCATAATGCCAGGAAATATTGTCCCCAAAACAACAAAGCCTGCCCTCCCTTCCATTTTCTTTCACAGTGCCTGTGCTGAATACCCACACTTGGGTCAGTCCTTTTCTTGCTATTCCTTAAACTTTCCCTACATGAGCTGACATTAGAAATTAGCAAATGTCATTGCTTGCTGAGAGCCAGGTCTTCATCTAGGATTTCCCACCATTTTAGGACTACGTCCTCTCCCTACACACCTCTGTGGAAGGTATTTCCCCCATTTCTCTGTGGAAGACTCTTCGGAGACATCATTAGGAATTAAAAGTATGTGTTTCCACAGAAATGCAATAGGGCTCTAAAAAAGGGAACGTAGAGAAACAGACCTCCTCTCTAGACATTCTTAACAGCTCTTTACAGTGACAAAGTTGTATCCTATGAAATCAGGGGAGAGTCATAATTCGTAAGAAAATTACTATTTGCTTTTAAACTGTTTAAGAATTATTCACCAATTTTTGAACACTCGACATTCCTTCGGTGTGTTAAATGATGTCTTACACTGCGGGTTCCTGCATCATGCATGGCAGACAGACAACTGATCTCTTAAGCCTCATTTCATTAGAAAATCAAGATAAAAGGAAAGGAAGCAACAAGTCTAAACTCTAAGTCCTCATTAGCAGCAGATCACGAGTAAATTTGAGTTTTACTTGTGTTTGCTTATAATCCTTGAAAACAACTTCTGGTTTTGCTCTTGTAAAATTCTTCGTGATTCACCTTTCAGCCATTGCCCTAAATAACCTGTGTTTAACCTATTTGTTTCAACATATTCTTTCAAATAGCATCACAAAAGAAAAAACTCTAGTAGAAAAATACTGGCAAAAGGAAAGACACATAAACACATGTACACTCCTTCTATTTGTTCCTGAGAGCAAACATAAATGCTGTCTGAATGAGCAATCAAATGGAACAATTTTTCTCCTTTCTTATTGAACATAAAAGGTTAATTTGGGTCACTTTGGAATCCTCTGTATTTCCTTGATATAAACCAACAAGCCATGCTCTACTTTCCACTTTTAAATATCGGCCTATTTCCATGCAGAATCGGGTCCATTTTCTTCAGCCTAATTGAATTCTAGATCTAAAAAAAATACAAACAAGAAAAACTACCCTCTAATTTGCTTACAAAGTCTCAGTTGTGGATGTACTGTTAGTGACCACATACACCCTGTGTCTTCCGAGTGAGTCACGTTTAAAGCAGAAAGGCCTATTTGAGAGCACTATTTGTGCTCTTAATTTCCACACTGCTCCTACTGACAACCTCAATCCATGTGTGTGATTCCAATTGGGTTGTGAAATTAATATGGCTGTTTGCGTACATCAAGGGCAACCTGCACTCCTTTGAAAGCAAGGGCACTGCAATTATTGGTAGTAAAAGTCTACAAGCTTATAGTGCCATCTGTACTATCCAACACTTCCACCCATAGCTAGTTGTATTGCTAACTTTGCGTTTCACAGCCTCTGAAAAAAAACAACAACCAACACCAAAGAACAACAGACAAGCTTATACAGGCAAAATATTTTGAATCTCACTCCATTAGCCAACACATCTAGCTCATCTGTTCTAATGATTTTTATCTTATTGAGAACTACTCTTCAATAATCTAACTCTATGGAAAATAGATCCAGAGATCTTCATCACAGCAAATACAAGTTCAGAAACCTTTGAGCAAAAGAGCTATTGCATGCTTGTGCAGCGCCTGCTCCGAAGCGCTTCAATCAGACCAGCTCCTGCTGCTCACAGATCAGTCAGATTTCTTGGGAGTGTGGCAGGACCTCTGCTTTTTGTGGGTGGATAAAGCATAAGAGTATTGTGTACGTAAAGTGTGTGTATGTACATGTACAAAGAGCTCCAATGTTTGCAATGAGTTTTATAATTATTACCTGCAGTACTTCTCAAAGTTCCCATTGACATTAATGGAAATAACAAAGATAATACCAATCCAAAACATTCTAATATGTATTTGTCTTCTACTATCAACAAAGAAACAACCTGATTAATCCCCAAATCATCTTTAAATATTAATCAGTATCAGTGACCACATCTGAGGGACAAGAGTGAAGTATCCTAAAAGCAGCACAGTGAGATTCTTTTCACGTTGGGATTAACACACTGAACCTTTCGATAAACCATTACCAGTTTCCTTTAATACAAAGGTAAGAAAAGCTAATATTTACTTCCTTACAAAGTTTCTGGTTGGTTTTCATTCAAATGACCGTGAGTTTGCCCAGAAAAAGGTTCAGAATATTGTTTTATTTTTGCCTCTGTTTTTGATTGCTCCCAACATTAGTGGAGACCTTCCCTCATGTAGCAGGACCAGACTGCCAGAAACCATCACAAGCATCCCAACCAATTTAAAGATCCACTCCCAGAGTATACGACTAATCTCACAGCATTTGGATTCAGATCGAGGTGTCAGACCCTTCAGGCAGTGTCTTTCATTTTTGGATCTCTTGCATGGTCAGGTATTCGATTCAGTTCCAACACCTACAGATTTCAATGTGTAAAATACAACAATGGTGGATAGTAGCAGAGAGACACCTTAGGTATAACACGGGTGCAGGTTAGAAGTCCTCCTATTTGTCCTTCACAAGACAGGTCCTCCAGAATCTACTATTACTTGCTTTTCCCAACTACTACAACGATTTCATAACCAGGGGCCACGATGAGCTCTGGAAGTAAAACATGGGAATCAACAGTGAGAACAAGCAGGTCCTTAAGGGTAGAAAGTCGTGCTCTTCTTCATTCTCCTCCTGGTTAGACAACCATCTACACAATGTCTTCTCCCCTAGTAAATGCTGGGTGAGGATGTCAGACCTCCAGCTCCTGGCTCAGAGGGTAGCACTGGGAGTCCAGCCAAATTTTTTGGGATAAACTGGCTTTTTTCCTCTAGCCCTTCCTCAGGGTGTCCTATAGCTACACCATCGTGTTACAACAAACATGGAAGTTTCTGAGGGGAAGTGGGTTGAACAAGGGTTAACTTGGCGCATTCTCCTCTTACTAAAATGATGTCATTTCCCTCTCCCCTCCCCGAAAGTATCTGTTGCTTAGTTGTTTACATACTAAAGTTAATTTAAAATATGTATTATGGACCTGCATGGTTTCAAATTGAATGAATTCTCATATCTGGAGACATTTATACAAATTTAATTTAAACCTATAGTGCATCAGTGTTATTAAAAAGTACTGGCTTTTAGCCACAAACAACCCCTTTCCCTTGTTTTCTGTGTTTTCTCCCAAAAAAATAAAGACTAAGGAAACAGAAGTACCGATACCCTGTAGAAATTGTCCCAATGAGTTTGTAATCCAGTGTAAGTTACACAGTACTGATAAGTAAAGGAAGTTCAACCAGACAGTTTAATCCTCCAATTTCCTGTCTTCTAATCAGCCACTGACTCCTCTGGCTTTAAATTAGAAACATTCATGGCAATATTCAGGACAGGTGAAGGAAAAAGAGTAGAAAACAACTAGGGCAAATACTTGGGAGGCGAAAGGAGGACACGTATGGAAAACGAAGATACTATAAATAAGCCTAACGATGCACTGAATACATGTGTTTAAGTCATACGCAGAACTTAGCAACTCTGTCATAGAAGGAAGACTTTTATTAAAAACATTTATACAGCAGCAGAGCAGTGTATGAACATATGAGAGTTACCCTATAAAACAAAGAAAATCCACGCTGCTATATAACAATTTATTCACACTTTGTTATTTTTGGAGAGGCAGGAGAAGGATAATTATTAATACATGGATCCTTTTTCGACATACAGTAAATTAGAAGTAGGAAGCACAAATCAGCAAAGCCATGTATGGTTTCAACAGCACGTGGGGATTACCATGAGAAACTTAGATGAGAGTATGTATATGAATGTATGGAAAGGATACGTTCGGTGATTTAAATAAGAAATATTACTTTTGAGCATTTCATGCTTCTGGACTTTTTTAGCTTTGGTTGTAACAATTAGCTTCCCATATGATGAAATTAAATATTTATTACATGCGCCATTATTTTTAATCTCCTTTGCAGTGAGAGTGAGGATTTTATCAATTCTTAATTGATGGAAATGCTAGTCACATTTCGAAATTTTCATGGTTTTTTACTGCATAAGTTACCTGAGCAATTTCAGCTATTCCTCTGAAAAAAAATGGAGCACAGAGGTGAGAAAGAAAAGTACTTACTAAGAGCTTCAGTGAAAAAATGATGTTGAGTTAAAAGCCTTTAAAGTAACAAACTGACCATTTCAAGCCCAGTCCTGCTGTCTTTGATAAATTCTCTTTTAACTTATGGCATCTAAAGGCTTCTACACTGAACTGTGGATCGATAGCTGGATAATAAAACTAGAAAACAATTATTTTGGAAAATGCCTGGTAGATCTGCTCCAACTGTCGCATTCAATAACAGCAGTTTGCATGCTAACTCATACATGGAGTCATTTGAAATGGCTCCTTATTTATTAATGAGGCTTTTTTCTTCCAATATTTCACAAAGGAGAGCAGGTTGGGGTTGGAAGCTGTTTGGACCAAGATAATTCAAATTATGGGTGAAAAGCTCAGTCGCGCAGGTAAGTAAACCTGGAGTTGCTCCACTCCTCTTAATGCAGCAACTCCGGGCTGATGGCAGCGTAAACCTTGAGCAGAATTTGGCCCAGGGTCTTTTAAGTTTTATATCCTGATTGAGAATTTTCTTTCCAGTATATACCTTCGCTGCACGTGTATTTCAATGACCCTGTGCAAAGGAATTTTGCAGACAATCCCTTATTAAACGTATAGAATAGTCACATCATACTGGCTCGCTAGAGCAAATAATTTAAAATAAATAATCAGCTTGAAATAAATGTTTATAAAAGTAGCACAGCTGCACATATTTGTTACAAATGCAAGACAGAGTACTGAAACTTTCCTATGGCTAACCCTTTAGTGTCTCTATGACAGCATCAAATTTAAATAAAAAGTGCCAGTGCTTACAAACTAATTCCTGTCATATCTTGGGGCTGCTATACTGGTTGAAGTATTTTCTAATTCATATATATGAAAAAAGAAAAACCCAAACCAATTCCTTCCTAAGTAAATTTACAGCGTTTTGGAAGATTTTTTTTTTCCCCTAAAATGTCACATTACAATATAGCCAAATAATAACTATTTCTGCCTTTTCTACTGCCTAAAGAATAGGAAAAAATAGATTAGGTGTCAAAAGATTGTCTTAAAACTGTGGTGACAAATGCAATTATTGCTAACACGTACAAATCCTGTGGGTTCCTGTTGAAATAGTTTGAAACATCTATAACTGTCTACGAGAAAGAAAAAGAACATATTTCTTTTACTTTGACCTCCTGCTATTTTGGCAAGTAAGATAAAATATATTAGCCATTCCATCAGATGGCTGGAGAGAAAAAACTAGCTGTGATGAGGAAAACCGAATTAAAGGAGCATTAATAAAGATTATCTATGAAAGAAAATAAGGTCAAAATTAGAAGTCTGCATTTTAAAGCCACCTTTCAAAAATGCAAGCTGCTTTGCCCAATGCTAAAATCCATTCATTTTACTAATCATGCAATCAACCAATCTCCATTATCTCCAGCTAGCTAGCTATAAACATGCTATAGACTGGAGTGAAAGAGGGAGAGTGTGAGGTTGAGAGACAGAGAGAGAAAGAAAGAAAGAAAGAGAGAGAGAGATTACTACACCCAGCCTTTTATAAAGCCGTTTCTTTCATTATAACAGGTCTTTTCATCAAAATTACACAGAACCTTTAAATTTGGGCATAATACTCCAGTACAGTACACAGCTATAGCTTAAAACGGATTTAGAACCTGCTCCAGAAAGAAAACAAACTCCCTCGTTTGACACACAAATTGTTTACGATTCATTAAAAAGCAAAATTGCATATCACAGTGCTGGCAGCTGAGTCCATATGGGTGCAAGGGGTATTCACTCATCTCTTTGTATGCTGGCAGTACCAAACCGAAGTTTAGCACTGTGCAGCTGAGATTTTGTGCAGCCAGACGATACATGAGGTAATTTTAAAAGCTTTATTTGTCTTTAAAACATTAAAATCTGCTCTCTAGCTTACTTTTGATTAAAAGAATGTGGAAATACGATGAGGTTTTGGGGGTATATAAAAAAAAAATAGATATCTATTTTTGTTGTATGTTTTAGATTCACAGACTGTATGAAAAACTGCTTATTACTCCATCAATAATTGAAACTTTGTATGAAAATTATTTGCAATTAACACATCTATTGTAAAGATCTTGAATTATTCATTTCAGTTTAAAAATAACATCTCTTTCATCTAGCACAACTTCTACAAAAAGGCTATTTTAGTTGATTTTTTTCTCTTTTTTTTTTGTTCTCTTAGAAAATAAATGGTGTGACGTTCAAGTTTAAGGAGAACTTTCTGCAATGTTTAATCTAAACAACAGCATGTGTGGTTATAAAACTGTTTATTTTTAGGCAAGTGCATTACTAAATGTTTCCAGCATTTTTACATATTATATTCACAGTACTAAAACATCTGTGAAATAAACGTGACCGAAATGAAACTTCCCTCGGACACTTTCTATAGGGTGCTAATAACTGCCTAATAACATCTGAGGATACTTATTAAATAATAAACATTGACATACCTCATCATAAAAGCAGCCGATAAGACAATAAAAGAGGAGTGGGAATAAATACACAAATGACTTAGAATAAGGCAAAAATAACAGCACGGTGTAAAGCGTGTAGTTAAAACAGGCACTTGAAAAACTTTGCTTTGAAAATGATAACTAAGAATCAATAGACTTATTTACAGGGGTTTAACAAGCTAAAAAAAAGTCACATGAATAGTCAACAGTTTATGTGCATGCAAATACCCCTTCCCCCTCCAACTTCCCCTGGCAGAAAGTCTAATTGGAAAATCAGTACTATAAGTAAAGTGGTTAGCCTTCCCTATTCCCATTAACCAAAAGCTGCATGTTACATTTCACTGGCAACCACTGGCAAACCTCTAATAGACGGTTAAAAAAATTAAGAGTTTAGAGAAAAGAAAACAGAAAAACCCGAGCCCAAACACCTTTAAATACAAGCCACATGATATACACAATGGCCACCACCAAGCTGCAGAATAAAAACCTTCCGGATCTCACTTTTAAAAGTCTTTCAAGTCCTCAGAGGTCTTAAACTTTCCAAACGATACCAAAATTGGTCCGGGGCGGCGAGGGGGAGGGAAAGCCCCCGACTTGTTTCAGCGTATCATACAATGAAAGTGATCATGCCTTGTTTTGTAATTCCACTCGCCAGTCCTTTTTTAACTGATATCTATGTGAAATGAGCTGAGGTTCACGGTCCAGTTAGGAGCGGATAATACATTCATTGTCCTGGCAGCAAACTTTTCCTCTCACTGGAAGAATTCACGCTTGCCACAAGAATAATAATTACAGAAAACTAAAAATGCGCTGCTAACGAATTAATCCCTAACGGACAACACGCTAACGAGGGCAGTAATGATTTGAGGACTCTCTTCCTCGCAACAGGACTTGCATCTTCTGCCACAATGGGCTATTGTGCATCCTCCTAACTCACTATACCTCTTATAGATTCAAGATGTCAAAGGTTGTCTGGCCCGGCTGACCATGACATGCTAGTTAACTCGTTCTACGGAGCACGTTGGGACTTTATTGAAACTTTAATTGCGCCCAAAAGCAGCTAGAGCCAGACTATGTGGGATCTGTAACACATGGCTCCAGGTCAGCACAGCCCGGTAACCTGTTCTAACGTAAACAAGCGGAGGGAAAAGTTAGATCGGGGTCTCCGATGAAAGGCAGCACCTCGCAAAACACGCTCCCCTCACACGTGATGATTTTACACCACGACACTACCGCACCGTTCCAAAGGCTTTTACAGTAACCGACTTTGCTTTGTAACGGACTGAACTTTCCACCTCCCCTCTCCACCAAATATTACATGGTAAAAAATGCACCCGCACGCGAACGCTTGAAAGCAGCAGATAAAGTAAAACAAACTGAGCGTTAGGCAGCCGACTGAGACAAGTTACTCTGCACAAGGCTTTTTCAAACTACTTCTTTGCACAGTTTTTTTGGGGGGTTTGTTTTGGGTTTTTTTTTTTTTTCCCTTTCCCTCCCTTAAGGAGAATTGAAAAAGCTTCCCTCTGGAAACTGTAGTGCACATTAACGGTCTCCTGTTACACAGGGAAAAGCACACAAGTGGGACAAGTGTGAGGCTGCTCTACTGAAGAGTGTGAAAAAAATCAAATGTTAATTTGATAAATGTGAGGTCTGGGACATTTTGTCAAAGAGGGAGGGAAAGTAGAAAAGGGAGAAAAAAAAAAGCAGCCCTGCTGCCAACTCACCATCCACCAAGTTCTGGCCGAGATGTCGTAGCAGAGCTGCCATTTGATGGAGCCGTCGGAGGTTTTCCCTGCCATTATGCTGTCAGCAAGCTTCATCTGATGCTAACTCACGGGAGATAAGACACCTAATTGAGAAAACATTTGCACTGGCATGTTGGGCAACATGTAGCCCGGTCCATACCATATGGAATCATGGGTAAAAAAAAAAAATCTCCTTGACAATGAACCAATCTCTCACAGACCCAGTGGCAAGGTGAAGTGGAGATGAAAAGTCATCTGCTCCTAGCACTGTCTTCTCCTCTCTCTCTCCCTCTCTCTCCCCCTCTCTCTCCCTCACTCTTT
>VZTU01002559.1:219790-270051 GCA_013400835.1 Zapornia atra | reverse complement strand
TTTTTTTTTTTTTTAAAATAAGAACCCACTGCTCAACATCAAAGAGAGGCGGTCAAAATTAGGGCTTCATCACTCAGATGATTTTGGTCTGCAAGGTTTTTCTTCCTTTCCTCTTTTTTTTCTTTTTTAAGAAGAATAAAGAGATTTAATAGGACAAAGGCAGGTAGTGGACTGCGGAGGGAGATCGCCACAGGCTATTAGCCTAAAATTTCTGCTTGACAGATGGAACTGCTTAGAGACTATCATGCAATGTTTTGGGTGTGTTTTTTTTTTTTTTTAAAAAAAGACTTTCAGTCTGATTCAGTATCTGTTTATCGCAGCTACTTTTCTCATGTACGTGACTGGGGGGGGGGAGACAGCAAAAAAAGGAAAAGATTGTGTCTTTTTTCTTTCTTTCATAATTGTGCATATAATCATTTAAGCAGCGAAAGGCAAAACAAAGGTATAAACTGTTCAAGTTTATTTCTCAATTCAGTGACAGAAGGTTTCTGAAGGAATCAAATGCTCTCTTTTTTTTTTTTTTTAAAGATGTTAAAGTTTTGGCTCTTTGCTCCTTCTTGATTTTTAGATACCAGATCTTGTTGTGTAAATGAATGACTTCCCATAAGAAGGTTCAAATGGCTCAAGTGGTCCTTAAGAATTGGACAATTCCCTTTTTTGTTTTTCATTTTAAGATATAATTTTGCTACCGTATTTTTTAAAACTGATTTTAAATCTTACACCCTAATACCATCAGGTGATTACCACCAAAGACTCGCAGAGGTTTGTTTCTCCTTCCTGCAAAACTTCTTTGCAACATTCAAAATGTACGTGACGAGCTGACAGATAACTTGGAAAAGACAACTCCAAACCAAACAGTTTTGAAAAGTTATGAAATCCCAACTATTGTGGGATTAAAATCCTTTCCTGGAAAAACTAAGTAAAAGATAATTTTGCCATTTCTGTTTCCCACTTCTGGTGCACTGTAAAACCAACAGAAGTATTACTTTTCTGACAGCTGACTATTAAATAGTGAGTGCTTTCCATTTAAATCACCCCGTTGTATCACAGGGAGCGACAGTTGCTCGGCTATGACCACCACCACCACTTAGAACAGGGCACTTCAACCTATACAGTGGTGCTTTTCCTCAAGCTCTTGGGGAGAAAAAAAAAAAAATGAAGTTCTGAACTGTCAAACAGACTCTCACCAGGAATATTTCTTAGATCTGTGGAGCTAGGGCTGATATAACTCACTCACTCACTCAGAAACAGCTACACTCTGCAAATCTTCTCGTGATTTGGACACAAGAAGTAAATGTATTAAAAATATCCACTTTATTTTAAACAATATCCTTTTCTGTTTGTATCAAAGAGGGGAGCTCATGGGAGCATAATTCTTTGGTTGATTGTTTTGTGTACTAACTATTGTTTAACTATTTGGCACCAGCAAAATTACAATTCTGGGCTGCACAGATTACAAGACTGTCATTCAGTACAGGACAGAACTAACTTTCACTGAGCTTCAATAATACCTTCAGATTTCTGTGATGTGCAAGATGATAAGCAAATGATTTAGGGTAAACACAGACTACTAATGTAACACACAGGGGTTAGGCTTTGTTTTTGCCCCAGCCTTAAAAATCTGACTGCACCAAAAAAATATGTTTAGTGCATGATCCATATAACTACCTAGCATCCCAGTTTGCCTTTTTCACTCCAGATAGCGGGTACGGTCCCACTGCCTTTTAAAGGAAAGGGTCTGACTAGCACAGGAAGTGTTAAGTTTTAGTCTGAGTCCAGTGAAAAAAAAAAGGACACAGTGCCAGGAACTGTCCTTGCACTGGCTGGCCAAAGCATTTATCGTCTTCTGTTACTGCAGGTTCGTTAGTGCTACCTGTCCTTTCTAGGGCTTGCTGCTTAGTGAAGGAACCCTCCCTCCAAATAATCACACAAAATAGAAAGTGAAATGCTGTAAGTAACAATCAGTCTTTGAATCGGTGTCAGATTCAATTTTATGCTGCTCTCTTTGCTCCTACATCTCAAACCAAACAACTTAACCCACCCAGCTTATTATTTATTTACTGTTTCATATCCAGTTGTGCTGCATGTCATTCCAGGCAAATTCTGATAAATCTCTGTTTGGTCTATATGGTTTTCCATCACCTGATTTAGTCACAGATCTACTGACAAAGTTTCCCTTGATTGCCATATTAACCAGTGCTTTGAGAGCACTTAGTACTTCCTATGCCAATATATGACTTTTCCTCCAAGTATTAATTACAAACACACCAAATAAACATATTTTTAGACGAGCATAGACTTTTCAGCTTATGAATGACAGAAGCATGAAACCATTTCCTTCCTGACTGTATAGTAGTTATGTGCAAAGAAATGAGGAGTGCTGTTGGTTAACGGCGCTTTAAATTCAGAACAATTAGGTGCAGTTAACTTTGCCATTGTTCTTTCTGATGCTGGGGATGGTGGGTTCTTACCCGTAGAGCAATTATTCCTTTCATAAGCGGCTGTTGTTAATAGCATTAAAACAAGATTAAATACAACATGTTAAATATTGCAATTATTGTGGAAAATAAAATTATTTGGTGAGCATAATGGGGAGCAAATCAAGCATTTAACATGATCCAGGAAATGCTACTCCAAACAATTGCATTTGTTTTATGCAATTTTTCCCCTTTGATTGCTGACAGATGCCGTTTTGGAAACAAACATCTAAGTAGTTTTCCTTCAATCAGGAAAAAAAACCACACACCAGAAAATGGCTACATGTTTTGAATTTAACTCTTGTCAATCAGCATTCTGCACAACACTCTCTGTGAATAGTACTGGGACAAAACGATGCCTTCCAAAGACTAATAAGCCACAAAGATGTTTGCTTCTAAATCAGACTGTTCCGAAGAAAGAAAAAGCCTTCGTGCAGCATAGACATTTGTGCAGACACAGCTGCAAAATAAAAATGCTTGCAATATAGGAGTGATATTTCAAGTTGGAAATAAGTTAGGTGTATGTGTTTGTGGGCTACAGGAGGAGAGATTTGTTTTCACCGACAGCTTTAGGCCTCAAGCAATGAATCGAAGTGCTTGCCAGTTGCTTTCTGACTTCTTACTGGAGAAGTGGCCAACTACCCACAAATAATTTGCTTAAATAGTCGAGCAGAGTTACCTGCCGCTGCGCAAGCAGCGCGAGCGTGCTCCCCTCTATCTCCCCTCAGCAGCACACTCCAATGAGGTCATTGTTGCTATCAAGTGCATGAAACCAGGAATGAATGCTAAAAAAGGCTAATAAAACATATTCATTCAGATGACTATATCAAGCTGGCATTTTACAGTCTACTAGAAACTAAAGGCATGAGAGCATTAGAAATGTTGGCATCGCGGGTGGTTTCTCCAAATGTTGGCTTCTACTATTCACATTGTGGGTAAAAGAAATGCGGCAGAACTGCGTGTAGCTCCCACATCTTTAGGATCTCAGTTGTCTCTACTAGATTATCTATTAATTGCGTGGTATCTACTGCTCAATTAACCCATTTTTAATCCCCTTTGCCTCCCCCTATTTCTTCAGTTGCAATCGCTCAGAACCTTCTCCGCTGATTGCAACAGTGTGATTTTAGATCTGTTCCTAATTTGGGAGGTGTTTTCCTTGGGAAGCCTTGAACTTAGATGAGCTACGAAGAGGATTTCCTTATCTTGAACAGTGACAATTAGTTCAAGTGCCACGTGAGAGCAGGCAGTTGATTTTTGGACAGCCTCTGAACTTATGCAAAGTTGCTGACAACGAGTGTGTGTTCTAGCTTTTGGAAATCCTATAATCCTGGCTTCAATCAAGAGGATCTGCTGTTGCTGAAGGCGTAAACAAGGAGAGAAGCAGCATGCGAGCACTACTCCTGCACCTTCAAGGACTCCCCAGCCAAAAACGCACGCAACAGTAAAGCTTCTATGGGATACACAAGCTGACCCATGTGTTTCGGATAGTTCTGCTGAACCCAGGGAATGAAGCCCTTTCCCCTCCCCAGGAAAGTTGTCTTTGGACTCTGCATTTCCCCCTGCAGCTCCGTTGTGCGTATTTCTCCCCGCTCCCCTCTCACTCTTGATTTTCTTCTTGCCATCTGTATTCCCCTTTTGCCTCATCTGAAACAAGCATCAAGATCTTGTTTCTGACAGAACGGTCTGTCAATATGGAAACACACTGATATCACAGACAGTGCTGTGACTTCATGTCTGAAAGAAAAAGGAGGAACAGATGAAAGGAGGGAAGGGTAAGGAACGACACATACAAACATTTTTTTAAAATCAGTAAAAATTCTTCTCTATCAATCCAAAATGTAAAAGAACATAAACCAGATTTCTTTTTAAGTCTAAATATAACCATTTCCTAATCTGTGACCATAACTCAGGACAAGGTTTCAACATACTCTTCATCTGGGAGAAGTACTGATCTCCCCCAGGAGAAGTCACTTTGTTGGCTCAAGGCTGGTGTGACAGCCAACACAACTTCTTGAGAAGGACCAAACAGGCACTAATTTGGAAAACAGCTGATACCAAGTTCATACCTGGGAGAAACTCCAGAGAGAAAAAAGGACTCCTGTTGCGGACCAATCTAAAACATCTTAAGTAAATGCAAAGTCATAGAATTAAAAATCCTATCAAAAGCACAAAATTAATTTTGATGCAGCTGGATCAAAGGTAGTATTACCCCACTAACGGGGGATACAAGAACACACAGAGAAAATATTCTTATTAGGTAAACAGGGGTGGAATATCACCTTACCATTATTTTCTTTTTTCCTCCTAAAATGAAATATTAAAAGAAGTATCTAACCATTATTTTTATTGCTAGCTTTTTTTTTTTTTTGGTATAAGAATTTGGGAGGAGTTAGAAACCCCCCCATTTCCTTCACTGTTTGAAATATTTATTTTAACTCTAACATTAGAGGGCATCCAGAAGATACTGCTTTTCTGCCATCTCCAGAGCCACTGCAAAACTAATACAGAGATTCATAACTGGTAGGAGACGAGCTCAAGAAAACTAAAAGGTTAATATATTCTAACTAGATGTTGGGTATAGAATGTCAGATCTGTCAAATTTCATTACAGTTTGCTGCTCAATGAAAAAGATTTGATTTCTTTTGCCACTGTCCTACTATGTTCAAGTCACACAGTGCCAGCAGCAACCAGCCAACGACCACAGGCTGGCACTGAGCGGGCCCGAGTGGGAAGCCAGCCGCAAGGACCATCTGTTTCCGATTTCTAGCGAAGCCAAGATGTGCAGTGAAGTGCATTCCATTCACCCAGCCAGCCTTCTCCCTGCTCAAGTTATTAGTGTTACAAGTGAAATTATCTTTTCCAAACAGCGGGGGAGCTATAATCCTTATGGAACAAGACTTTAAAAAAGGGGGAAAAAAAAAAAGGAAAAAATAAAAAGGGACAGAAAAAAGGTCCTCTAACACCCCCCCCATTCAAACATCTTTTGTTAAAGTTGCTGATGACAGTGTTTGTAAATTTAATTGCTACATTCATGGGGTTTATAATTTTAAAAGATGTTTTATTAAGAACTGTATCCTCTAAGGGAAGCATGTTGGTTCGTGGGATCTAATGAAATAAACCATTCAAATATATTTAGAGTGTTATTTATGAATAAAGTTAAAAATGACAAGATGAATGCTCATTTAATTCTCTCTAACATTAAGCGCCTTGAAAAACATCATAGGTTTTAAAGTATAATTTAAAGTGAGAATGCATAAACAGCGCTAATTACATGCTACTTACATTGTTTCAATATGTAATGCATATGTTTAACCTCTCAGAGAAAGGATTGGTCTTGGCACAGTAACTGTGGGGATTTAAGGGTATGCTAAACTGATAACTGTAGAATGAGCTCTGACATAGGATATTGGTCTCCTACTGTTACCTAAATGCCAGGTGAAACCAAAGGATTTACAGAAGGGGGGTGGAAAAAGGGGGGAAAAAAAAAGACAACACAATGAGGTGAAACTGAGAAGTTTATTTTCAAGAGGGGAAACATTTATCCTTTGACACCATTCCATTCCAGTGACTTTATTTCTAATATACCATGAGATTAATGATGTGGCTACTGTCACTGTGTCTGATGAACACTGGCAGAGCAGTGGAACAGTTGCTCCCTCTACTATTATTGGACATATTTGTAAATTGGCATATATAAGACAAACTTGTTCCATATGCCAGCCAATTGGAAAAAATCTTATTCAGGAGGACAGAATTTGTGCTTTGCTATTGAATTCTATATAATATACAGTTGGTTTAAGATTGGCTGATTTAAAAACTTGTTTAAACTAACAATGTTTGACAGTTTTCATGTCATATAGTAATATCAATATGACTCCTATGCAAATCAATTGCAGATAATTAAGGAAGTAAATTGTCATCATGAAACAGATTCCTGACATACCAGAGGCAAGTCAATATTTAAGCCTTTGCTCAGGGAGGGCACAGTTGCCATAATCATTCACTACCCTATCCCCAAATGATTTATTCTTTCAAAAGTAACACTACTATGAAAGAAAATACATAACAACTTGTACCACTAATTTCCTTAGTCCCTTTCAATCTACTTTTACAGGTCTGAAACTGTTGCCATGACTGGCTGGTACCACAAATTAAGAATAAATGTTGAGTCACCTGAAACATAATTGCTAGATGAGCCCCTTTGCTGGGGTTTTATCTTCTCTCATTGTCTTCAGAGGTACAGCTGGAACTGATTGTCATTGCTTGAGTACATTGAGCTATAGCTAATATTAACACAAGTTGTAACCTCATTCTAAATATCCAGTCTGTGCATGCAGAAACATCTGCTATAGCTGCATACTTTGCTTATCTTTAAGATGCCCTGTCAACCCTTCTAGCTCACTCCATGCAGGCTTGCTCCCGTGTAGGGGAAGCAGGAAGCAGGGTGCAGAAGGACCCAAAGCCCACAGGTGGGAACTGTGGGATAGCTCCACGCATCATCTATACTTGAGGTCCATGGGGTACAGGAAGAGAGAGGGGTCAGCAGGTAAAAATACCCATGAAGCTCTGCATGTTTGTGTGAGCAGCTTGATCAGACATTGGGGGCTGAGTACCAGTGCTTACTGCATCCATGACTAGGTAGGCTAGTTATTCACATAGGCATAGGCAAGTCTCATATCTCTCCTCCCCTCTGAGTTTGTAGGTATGCCATGGAACTGAGGACCACTTTTGGATTCAAAGATTGCAACGTCACATGCAATAGGAAACTAGTCTCAATCTATGCTTTTGATGTTTACTTATTCTTCCAGTTTCTGATAAGGATTTGCTGCAAGTGGCTCTTAGTGGGGGGAAAAAAGAGACTTTACTGGTAATCAGGAGGGCTAGGCAAGTGCCCAAAGCCTCCCTGGAAATGGCTTTCTTGCCTAGGACCTAATGAGCCCAAGAGTGCTGGTGGACTTCCAGGCATCAGTGCTTTTTACCATCTATAGCTACATAAAAGACTGTGACTACTTCTTCCTAATGAGAGACTTCTGTAATGCTCTCTGCTTAGGGCTATTCTTGAGGAATAAGGAATCCAAGACAGATGTGGCAGTGACCATCATATTAATCTCAAAGACTAAATCCCTCAAAGCAAAGGAAATATGAACAATTAAAACAATAAATACACTGAATCATATGGATTTCCAGTGCCCTCAGTACTAACTTCAGTTCCACACATTAATTTGTAATCCTCTTTTGTTTAGAGAACAAGATTAAAACGCCAGTAATATTAAAACCACTACTATTTGCTGGCTCATAGATTTATTTAAATACATGCCTATTTCTCTGCTTCACCTCTCAAGTGTCAAACCTGTCCTCTTGATAACACCAGCTGAATGGCAGCCAGTAGGCTGAACACCGTAGGCAAATACCTAGAGAAGTGCTTTGAGAGGGGCTGAGCTGCAAATTTTACAAGCAAGTCCAGTATAATCCATTGAAGTGGCTCTGGATTATTGAACATTTTAGAGGAAGATAACAGTCTGGTGACCCTAAGATATATTTACACTCTCGTGTAATCCGTGCCACTGGATGTCACATAATGGAAGAGAAATCACTGTAAACAACTCTAAACATCACTATAAACTTTATTTTCTGCTAACTGGTCATAGAGACAAAGGAAGTTCAGTGATGAAGTCTACAGCACTTGTCTCTTTTGGGGATGTTCCTTTTATTTTTCAAAACATTAAAAAAAATAATTAGGAAGAGTCCTAGATAACATAAAAAAAACCCCAAACCACTATGGGGGGGGGGAAAAGTTTCAACTAATCAAACTGATAATTTCTTATAAGTTTAGAACTAATGAAAATTTATGAATTCAGACAGAGAAAAGTCAAGTCTAATTCTAAACAGAGTTTACTGGTAGCAACAAGGAGGCCATACAGAAATTCTAACTTAGGTTTTTTTTCTTGTATTTACTGAACACTTTGGTTAAAATTGGGCAGGATGACTGTCACTTGAATCTTTATTCCCTTCATTGTGAAGATCTGACTTCCTTGTGCTGAAGGTCATCCTTTTGCAAAGGGTAACTGTGACAGACTAGATGGCATTCCTGCATGCAGGTTAAAAGATATGGATGCAGAGAGGTAACAGTGTGCCCCAATGCATGGCAGTCTTTCTGTGACACAGGGTTCTAGCATTAAGATGACAACACATGCCATGGATGAAGGCTCCTTTAGAGGGGAGCCAGGGCCAGGAATGATTTTGGGAGTGTTGAAGGAATAACTTGCACCCAGTGTTCAGCCTGATCTTGACTCACCTCTGGCCAGCACTGACAACTTTTCAAGTTGACTTGCCATTTTGAATGCCTGGGGGTAAAACAGAGGTGGTGGCCCTTATGCTGCCACATCACCTGTCCCTCACAGACTCTCTCACAGCTCTGCACTGGCAGGAGTTTGAAGCCAGAAATCAGACTGGGTGCTGGGCTTTCACAGACTTCAAGTGAAGAATAACTGTGAACTTGTCTCCCCAGTTGGGATCAGATGTGCTCAGTGCTGAAAAGCTCAGGAATGCTTTCAAAATGTACTTTGATGCCTACTTGGTAGGAACAGCTGGAATGTATGTCTGTGTTAACAGTAAGCTGCTCTGATACTGCAAGGAAAAACACAAGCTGAGTCACAGTAGATGACAATGCTGCTGACAAAATGTTTTAAACTGCACACTAAAACAACAATGGGATTATTTATGGACTGCAACTCTTATTTTAATGTCAATAAATGTACTGGATAAATTCCCCTTCATTAGCTGGAAACCTCAGAAGGAAACAGAAATATTCTGGTAAACCACAAGCTTGTTCTTAGCAAATACATGGCTACATTTCCACTGCAGAGGCATATCCAGACTGTTTCTTCACTGGGACAATAAATCTCTGGGAGTGAAAAAACAGTCTATAAAAGCAAGACCTACAAAGTAAGGGTGTGTGACATATGGCCCTCAAGGCTCCAGAGGATGACATTGGAAAGTATCAAGAGTAGCATTTTATTTTTTTCTTCCGTTTTATGAATGGAAAACATGTTTTCTGAGATCTACCATTCAATTCAACCCAAATGGCTGGAATGAGCTCTCTTCACTACAAGAGGTGTTCATTCTCTTATCTACCAGACTGCAGGCATCCCAGAGAGAGCAAGTTGGTCTGACTGTTGTGTGCAGGGGAAAGAAGGAAGAAAAAAAAAAGATTAAAAAAAGAGGAAAAGCATATAAATAGTGTGTTATACCTCCCTGATTCTTGAGATGAAGAAGGACCAAGTCTTTCCTTGTAATAGCTTGCTCTATACGTATTATACATCAGTCCACACGATACTCCGAATTCAGGGTGCTCTAGTCCTTCCCCATCCTGCCTCCTGGCACCTCACTACTGCTAGAGACTTCATGGAGAGGAAAAGAGAAGACCCAGATTTACCACTGGGGCTCTCTCATCATGGGAGGAACTCCAGCAGATCAGCTGTAGTATGCTTCTGATTCCTTGAGACTCATTTTCAAAGGCAGAGACCTCTTGCCAAATAATACTGATGTCTCCTCATGTTTCTAGAGGGATTAGCTTCATCTCAGGTTGGAAAATCCAGACACCATGGTCAGAGATTGCTTTTTTCCTTCTGCTTCTCAGCACTAAGCCTTCCTTTTCCTTTTAAAATCTGTGGTTCTATATCTTATCCTGCACCTAATGGTTTACAAGCTATTTCCAGAATTGAAAATGTGATACTCTTATCTGTGTAGCATTTTGTTTATTTATAGTGTGACACTAATGACACTTTGAATTTGCTTCAGAGTTTGCTTTTTTTTTTATTGTAAAGACAAGACACACAAACAATTGTGTCTGGGTTTAAGTACGTTTTTAACCCTATTCAATTTATTTCAGATGCTGAGTCTTCAGAAAGGGGGGGGCAATGACTAATACATCAGGTGTTTCTGCCTTCAGTACAAGTCACCTACTGGGATAAATAAGCAGTAGGAGAAAAAAGGTCTCTTGTTTGCATGAGATAATGCAGACAAATAGCTATGTGTAGAAGGGAAGAGCATATTTCAAACCCTACATTTAGCATTGCAGGCTAAGCTTGTTATATTTGAGCAAGACTAGACAACTATTTACTAAGGAGGGAACCCAGTGGGTAAGAATATGGCTTACTCTGGAAAGTAAAACCTAAGCCCTTCCTCATCAGCTTTCCGTGGAGCCTCTGAGTCAAGATCTATATAGCAATATTCCCAGTTTAGAAGACTTGCAACCTAGTCACTATGAACCTGATGTTTAGCTAAGGAGGGACCAGAGCAGATTTCTGGGGATGGTGCTCCCCTCTACTCTGCCTTGGTCAGGCCCCACCTGGAGTGTTGTGTCCAGTTCTGGGCTCCCTGGTATAAAAACAGCCAGGGGTCTCCTGGAGAGAGTCCAGAGAAGGGCTACAAAGTTGATTAAGGGCCTGGAACATCTCCCGTATGAGGAGAGGCTGAGAGAGCTGGGACTGTTCAGTCTGGAGAAAAGAAGACTTAGGGGGGACCTAACTAATGTTTATAAATATCTTAGGCAGGGGATACAGAGGGAAATGGGCAGCCCCTTTTCAGTGGTCTGTGGGGACAGAACAAAGGGCAATGGCTGCNGGCAGGGGGGTTGGACCCGATGATCTCTCGAGGTCCCTTCCAACCCCTATGATTCTGTGTGATTCTGTGTGATTCTGTGCTGGAGCTTTGGTGGCTCTGCCCATTAGCACTGGCTTGTATGGGACACACTCCCACCTGCACAACCTTCCCTTTTCCCCAACTTGAGCCAGGTCACTGCTGTGCCCTCAAACACCCCCAAGCAATGCAGAGCCTGTCACATCACAGTCTTATTTGCCACTGGATAAAAAGAATTGTCACACACTCTGTAGATAAGCAGATACCAAAGAAGCCCTGCACAGAATGCAAAGAGCTACAAGTGTACTCACAAGTAAATGTTTAAAGTTGTCCCAGTCACAATTTTAGAAAATAAATCTCAGTAAAAGAGATGAACCTGACTGTCAGACAGCTGTGGGCAAATCAGCTGGGATCATGCTTCCTTTCTTCCCACAAAACCTCACAAAGACTGTTGACTAAAACCTGGTTTTTCTACTCTATTTTGTAAATGATTTGCCTACACATTGCTAGAGAGTCTTGTTTCCATGTACTGTCCAGGACCAAAACTTTTACCATCATAATATGATTATTCAGTGCAAATAATTTTCACAACATTGTGTTAAGATGAAATATAAAGCAATGAGATGTCACAAATTATAGGTGCTTTTCAGGAACTGGGGAAATCCTGACTCCTGAAAGTGAAACTGTCATCACAAGAAGCAGAATTGTTTATCAAAGGACAGGAAAAAGCAAATAAGATTTTTAATCTTCATGGACTGTCTTTAAGCTCCACCAAACCAGTGCAAGTTCACAGGTTTCACTGATGCAACTAAACCAATAATTATGTTTTTATCACTAAAGAGAAGCTTGTTGTAAGCACTGCACTAAGGCCATTCCTTCTTCACAAATGTGTTACTGATACATGACACACATTATATAAGTTTGCTTTCACATGCAAACAAAGGCACCCATCCATGGTCTTTATTCTGAGAAAGCTGGGCTTGTTCAGCCTGGAGAAGAGAAGGCTGTGGGGGGACCTCATTGCAGTCTGCCAGTACATGAAGGGAACAGAGAAACAGGAGGGGAATCAACTTTTTAAAAGGGTAGATAATGGCAGGACAAGGGGGAATGTGTTAAAGCTGAAGGAAGGAATGTTTAAATTAGATATTAGAGGGAAGTTTTTTACAGAAAGAGTGGTGAGGGGCTGGAACAGGCTGCCCAGAGAGGGGGTGGATGCCCCGTCCCTGGGGGTGTTCAAGGCCAGGTTGGATGGGGCCCTGTGCAACCTTGTGTAGATCCAGGCCTGGAGGTTGGTGTCCCTGCCTGTGGCAGGGGGGTTGGAGCTCTGTGATCCTTGGGGTCCCTTCCAACCCAGACTGTTCTATGACTCTATAAGTTTACATAAACCTCATACTGAGTCAGGCTTCCAAACCTACAGTACCTGGATGTATTCCCACCCAAGCACCATGAGTTATTTTGTCCCTCATTCTCTTTCAAGAAAAGCAGAGCAGCACATGCACACCCTTCAGTCAGGAGGTGATATTATTTTGCTTGTAAGACCTCATTTTGTTTTTAAAATAAAAGAAACACAATCAGGTTCTTTCTTGTAATTGCTTCACCTGAGAAAATAGCAATCACCTTCCTAAAGGGAAACTGCACCAACGACAGCTTGTTTGTTTGTGCTGGAAGACCAGGGCTGCAGTGGATAATCCAGCAGATTATTCCACAGTGGATTAACCAAGACGATACTTATCAAAAATGTCACACCACAAATATGAGCCAAGAATACATCACTGGGAAAGCTGCCTGGACCAATGTAAAATTAGGGAAAAAGGGGACAGTATTATGTATCAAACAATGCAAAACACTTGCAGAGTCTGTGAACATATGTTGCTATAATTACCTTTACATTAAATTAAACAGAGTAAAAAAAATAATAAGAAAACTAAACCTTGTCCCCCTCCAGAGGCTAATCAGGTTGCATTATACTGACAGCTCCACAGACCTCGGTGAGTCTGGGCTCTCTAAGCTCCACTCATACCTCTGCTAATATCTCAATGACAGCAGCAGCAGGTTGCCATCCTCCCTGGGGATAAATACAAAGGGATGGGACAGTTTGCAAGTCCCCTGCTGTCATCTCCATACATCCCCTTGTCCTACCCTTTCTGCACTTCATTATTTCTCAGACCTGCAGTCATCGTTTTTCCAAGTCCACATCTCCTTGTTCAGCAGTCTTAGCTGCATCCAGCAGCAACACAAACCTATCCAGAGCTACTAACATCTCTCCACATGTCCAAGCTTCTGCTTAAACCCCCTTGTGCCATGACTCTGGTCTCTCTGCATTCTCAGTATATTTCTTCCCTTTTTCCATTTCATTCTGTTACTCCCTCATCCTGTCTCACTCTAGTCCTCTGGTTATCCCCCATCTAGCTCCTGTGACACCCCAATCCAAACCAGTTAGCTTTCTCCTTGTGCTGCTTCCAAGAATGCTTCTGAGGAGCAGAATGGAAGTATTTGGTAAGAGCTGCTGCTGCTGAATCCAGGGATGCAATTCACTTCAAGAGAAACTCTGAGTTCATATAAAAAAAAAGAAAGCTTTTGAGAACACCATAATTCACCCCAGGCTTCAGACTGCAGCTCCATCCTGCCCCTCACATATCAGAAGTGTCACACCCTCAGCTTTCAAACCCATCTCTGTGGCAATCTGCAAGTCAGAAAGTCATCTGTATTAATTGGGACAATATAATACAAAGATATATAGAGACAAATACAGAGCACTAGATGCTTTCACCATCCTCTGTGCTTTTTGCCTTCTAACAGCACAGATAATTTAGGGTAGGGATCTTATTAACTCAATTTACACTGTGCCTAACACAGAGGGGTGCATTTGTTTTCTGGATAATTTCACACCAGAATATAAATTTCACAATAAATACCTACAGAAATGATACTGGTAAGAATCTGTCCTATTTAATAACAAATGCACTGTTCAGTGCATAATAGGCAATTCATTTTGCTATGCATTTACTCTATTTAAAACATAAGGCACTTAAGGATATTTGGACTATGCAAGACACTATTATAAAATCAATTTCTATTCTGGTTTATAACCCAACCACTTAAATTCTTAATTTGCTACAATTCACTTTCTTATATTCCACCTTGTTAAAAGTGGGACCAGCCACCTTCTTGAACTCTGAGCACCAGCTTCTTAAAGCTAAACTATTTAATTATTGTTTACCACATCCACTGTCTCCACTTACTACCAACACTTAAGCACTTCCAGAATCAGTTCAAGTTGTTTGCACTTGCTTGAGAACCTGCTGCCTCTTTTTCTGAGGTTTGAAGGAGGGAGGCTTTGGTTTTGCTGAGTGCTATCCCATTACACTTTACAACTAAACAAACAGCAGAGGAACTGGCAGGAAGTCCCTGCCCTTTGGCGAGCGGGGCTCCATCCCTGCAGAGGGCAAACGAGGCAGCATCGTTTTCACTCCTGCACAAAGTGTCTATTCTTGACTACTTGACCAGAGGAAGCAAAAGCAGAGGGACGACCAGCAAAGCACATCTGCAGGGCTGGATTTCACAGGAAGCAACGCAGCTCCTCTGCAGATAAGTTTCACTGAAGAACAAAGAGGGATTTTGTTTGGAACTTCAATGCATTGATGCATTGAACCTAGACCCAGCTTTTCAACCCCTGAAAATACGGCTTAGAGGATGAAACCTACCTTCTCCTTCACCCTTGTTCCAACTAGCTGCATGATTTTCAAATTAGCTCTATACATGCCATCTGAAGGAAGCTGAAAAGACACCCACTAATCTCCAATTAAGTTTACACATTTGATTTATTGATTTTGCAGACTACACACAAGTTAGTGCACCTGAGGGAAATGTCTGAGCAGCGATAGCTCAACCAGCTACACACAACTTATCCTCCAATGCCTTGCTGCCTTAAAGCTTTACAAACAAAAATATTTACAACCAAGAACAAGACAAATTGTGTAATAATACATTAGCAGGCAGTATTGTCTCTGATTGCAAACATATTTTGAGCTTACATCTTGCCTGTATATCATAACCTCAGAGGCATACTACTGACTACAATTGGTTTTCCAGCAGCTTGACATTTAACATGAGATAATGAGGTGTGTTTTTGAACGATACAAGCAGCATTAGATGTAGTGGGAGCCAAAAACATGATCATATTAAAAGCAGACAGAAGAGCAAGGATTACCTCTTGCCCTCTCTTTTAGCTGGAGCAGCATATTCCAATAACTGCAGAAGAGAGACTGTCAAGTACTTCTTTATAGTTTAATTTTTTTTTAAATCCCCACTGCTTGCAGTGCCCTTGCCCTCTTTAAAAGCCACAGAATAAAATTCCTTTCTCTGTCAATTTTGTACTTTCTTTCTCAGCAAAGAATGACTGGGAATAAAAAGAAAAACCAACAACCCACCCAACACCCTGAAAACATCAGCTGCTCCCCAAGAGAAGTGTTAAAGGTTAAAGATGAGAAATTATCAAAATTTAAAGGAAGCAGTAAGTTCAAATTAAGGTCAACTGTCCTACTTCTAATTATTGCTCATTTCCACTGTGCTCAGCTCTGTAGAGAGTGGAGCATTTTATAGCAAACTATAGCTTACAGGTTGTGTAAGAGTACAGTGTTGGTCTTGGAGGTAATTTGCTCTTTAAGGAGGGCAGTAGGGTCTTCTCTTAAAATATTTTCAGGCCTTTTGGGAGCAGAAGTTGTGAAGCATGATGAAAACAAGCTAACACTGGTCTGGGGGAGGTCCCTGGATCTGAGTGATATCACTACAGCAGCTCGGTGAGGCTTATTTTAAGCAATCCCCAAGGTGACTGCCTGATCCAGAGGCAGGGGGTGACTGGAAGGCGAGTGCTGTTTGTACTGGCTCGGGACTCAGGGACAGGGAGCCACGCCGGGCAGATGCCATCACCAGGGAAGGTAGGCTGAAGGCTCTATGTTTACTCTGGCTCAGCCCAGAGCTGGAAGCAGACTTGGTGAAGGAGAAAATATCCAGAGCCCCTGAATTTATAGGTTGGACACCTCTAATTTATTTTTTTTTCCTATCTATAGTGGAAAAACTGTCCCTTGGTGGTTATTGATAGAAATTTCCCCTCAGTTTTAGGACTGATAAGCTTAGTTTTTGGTTTGTGACTTAAAAATCATATTTCTGCAGACTGTTATTTAAACATTGTACCCTTGGTATGTGCTGTATATCACATATAGGAGAGCTTCTTACAATTTAGTCAGCATACTATTCAAACATTGTGAATGCAGTATTATGCATTTCTCTATATAGTCCATGATTTGCATTAGATGTTGGACTAAATTTGATTTAATCATTTTCTCCCTCTCCTGTATTGCAACTCTGTAAAAGAAGGAGTAACATGAGGAACAAGGATCTCACCTCCCCAAGTCCTTTCCCAACCTTCCAGTCAGTACAAGTGATCCAAGAGTTAATTGGATAGCTTCATATCTAGTAATTACCCTTTAATAATACACGGCTACACCCTTTTGTTGCAGTAGGCATTTGGCTCAGCAGAAGCCACAGTGACAGTGAGAAAAAGCTTTTCCTGCATCTTTCCTAGCCTTCTGTGCAAACTTTCACCAAACTTTCCTCTTTCATCCCTTTCTATAGGGTTCCATGGGGAAGCAGCTCAGCTCTCCAACACACTGAAGAGCACCAACCATTAGGCTGATTTCTCCAGCCCAGCCTCTGATATATTTAAAATAAATCTCAAAAGACTCAGAGACTAGTTCACAGCATAGCTGAGAGCTTCATTACAACAGACAAGCCTCAACCAGCAGCTGAAGTTATTCTTTTGCCAAAGGAATAGGCAATTCCTATTTACATAAGATCAACACATCACTGAGAGGAAACTGTTTCACAAGGCAGTATGTTTCAAACTCTGGGTCATGCCTCACAGTAAATTCCTTAGTTGCTATGTTTTTCACTGCCTACTTCTACCTGTAATGGATCTACAGCACAAATCTGAAGATTAGGCATCCATTCCTATGTGTAGGAGCAACCAACATAAGGAAAGAGACAAACTTCAAAACATTGGTCTTGTTTTCAGCTAGTTACAGCAAGTGGAGAGGCCAGCACCAGCCAAGATGGTCTTGGAAGAAGGGCCAAGTGCTTCCTCACTTAAAAAGGTTAAGAAATAGTCCAAAAAGAGTTTGAAGATCAAAAGAGACTAAAGCAGATGATGTAATTCAAGCCGACTGGATTTCCAGATTGGACACTCAGTGGAGAAATGCTCACCACCAAATATTTAGTACCAAAACCACTGCAGTGTATTTTACCTGTGGTATTTCCTGACAGAGACTATCCAGGATGGGACCCCTCTGTGGGAAGTTAGAGCAAGGAGAGATCTGGATTTTAATGGGGCTTGGGGGGGGGTTGTCTGCACATCTGCGACAGCATCAGTTGATTCAAGGGTGCAGCATGTGCTATGGTACCAGCTGATGCTGCTGTAGGCAGAGGCCAAGCACAATGACAAGATGTGTCCTCTGTAGGGACATCCTTCTTTAATTACTGTGCTTGCAGCTTCCTGCTCCTTTTTCACCTTTCTTTCCTCCCTGGAACATGAAGGAGGGGAGGGGATAGCAACTGGCTGTCAACAGACTCTGGAGGGAAATTAGATGGGCAGAGGAAGAGGAAGGAAGGTCCCCTCTGAGATGGTTGGTACTTTTTGAACCCTGCTCTGATCAGTGCAGTGGCCTAAGCAAAACCACTGACTCTTGGTCCCCCTCTGAAATCCCCAGTAGATGCACTGCAAATAGCCCAGCAGCAGCAGCCTGAGGCCAGGAGATGAAAGAAATGACTCTCACTAGCTACAGAAGATACAGCTGTTGTGTGAGGATGTGCTTTTGGACCGGGAGCTGCTATGAAATGCACTGGGGGCAACTGGGAATGGATCCTTTCCTCTCCCCAGGTCTCCCACAGACTATAGGCAAGTTTGCTGATTGAGAAGATATGCAAAGCAGAATGTGTGTAATTTATTGTGTCCAGCGATAAACAAAATATTAAGTGCATTTTTAATGCTATAAAACCTTTTAAAAGACTTTTAAACCTTTCACTGTGGGACATAATTAAACTTGTTTTGCTATCTGCAACAGGCCTGGCCTCCAAACACAATTAAGCAGTCACAAATTGCAGAATTGGTTTGTTTGGTTCCCACACTACACAAATACTGTTAAAAGCTTTCTCATTTGTCAGTTATTGCACAGTAATTGACAGACTATGGGCAACACAATTATGAGAGTTTGGAGCTTGAAGACCACATCCACATCTTCCCATGATTTCCAACACTGAGTGTTTTCCTCTGTGTGTTCTCTATGGTTTTGGGAGCTGCATGCACTCAGGTAACGTAGTAGCTACAACTTGAAATAAATGATTTAAAGCCTGTGAAGCATAAAGAATCTTTTTCTTTCTTTATGAAGCAGAGGGTGATGCTTTCTTGTAGCTAACTATACCATCTCCATCCCCTGCAAGGATTCATAAGGACCAGCATATGCAGAATGACTGGCTACATTTTGTAGCTCAATTCTTATGGACACAGATATATGTCCTGGAGACCAGAAACACCATATGCTCTAGGAAGCAAGTCTGGGGCTTCTGCAGTCTCACATATTCCTCAGACTACCCAGTGCACTGAATATCTCAGGCTGTTCCAGATAAACAAGAAGTATGCTGTTGTGTGGTGTACCTTGCACCCATGAGAATTTTATCTGGTGATGGTATGATCTATTAAAAACAAAAAATGCAGAAAATTGTGTGTATAAGTCATTTAAGTGTTTTGGTTTGGGGTTTTTTTTTCAAGAATTCCACTAGTAGTTTTTTGGCACTACCAAGCAGCCTGGGACTATTTCCAGGACAGTTGTTATTGCTGGAACTTCAACTCTTTGGTGGGGGAAAGGGGAGGGGGGAGGACGGGGCGGGGAGGGAATTGCAAGAATTAAAACAGAACTAAATTACAAATATCTGAGAAAAGAATAGAATTGAAGGAGACCAACATTCTTTCACAGGTTTTCCAAACTATTACCTAGTAGCACTTTAATGCTTAAGGTGCCAAAGGACAATTCCAAATATATAGATTATTATTATTTGCCATGAAACATACCAGCTAAACCAAGGCTTTTAAATCCCAACTCTGAACAAGGGTCTATGTAAAACATCATTATCCTCAGAGGATCACCAGAAAGAGTATAAGGAAGATACAATACTTTTATGTGCTTTTGTGGGTGCTAGGGGGAACCACAGTCTGCTCCTACAAGACTAGAGAGATTCTTTGAGATCTGGGTTTGTACTTAGTTTCCAGCGGGATTTTCTACGTGCTAGAGGCCAAATGTCCAGACTAGCTGGTGTCTGGAAAGAGGAAACATCTCAGCATTGAATATGCTGTGCCAGGGTGTTTTGCCAACACTTTGCTCAAAGTTTAAAGAAAGAGAATTCCAGGCAGTGAATTAAAGTGCTTGAGGAAGCAAGTGGTGGGACTCCCTGCTGCAGGGTACTCCAGATGCTACAGCTCTGATTAGGTCAGAAGCTTACCAGGGATAGCATTTGTTAATACTTGCTCCTCAGAATCAGGCTCCCCTCAGCCTCATTTTCCCTCTTACCCTGTGCAGTGCCTGTGCACATTAAGGTAGACAGGCAGCCTTCCATACTTAGGCACAAATGAAATAGCTTTGCTACCAAAAGGCTGAAGTCACAGTTCTGCTTCCATCTCCGTGGATGTAAGATTGCACTATCAAAAGCGGACAAAATGAGACTTGGGTTATGCCTCCATAAAATGACTGTCTTACAAGAGCTGCTTTAGATTTACAATGGTGTCAGCTAAATTTAGCCCCTGAAGTTGCTGATTCTGGAGGTTTAATAAAGTTATAGTTTTATATGGCTTAAAATAGAAATGGGAAACACTAACAATCCTCTAAGTAGTTTTTTTTGATATGTAGGTTAGTGTTAGTGCCTGTTCTTTCATTCAGTGTACATTTTCATTTAGTTTGTGCCTTAAATTATTGGCATTTGACTTCTGTGGTTTTGGCAACCATGGCCAGCACAAAGAGTGAGAAGGGATTTTTGTGCATTTAAATACAAATCACAGGGACATTATCTGAGCCTCATTCTCTGAGAAACACAGACAACTTGTTTGCACCCAAGCTGAGTCTGCTGCAGACACGTTGCTTGATGCTGTGCAACCATAACACCTTCACTAAACCCACGGTATTAGTTCAACTGAGCTACAGTACACTGGAGCTGAAAAACCCATCACAATGCCCAAAGGAGATTGTCAAGGTGTTCTTGGCAAGAAGCACAATTGGATCTGTGTTGCAGGAGTGCAAGTGTGCTGCTACTGTGCCTAACTGTGTCAGCACTTCTGTACGAGCTCAGGGCACCACATTGATTTGGATGAAGAAATTCACTGAACTCCAAATGCCAGCATTCACTCAAGTAGTTTGGCTGCAGACAGACAGAAGCACCTTCCCATCTGAGCCTATAGCTAGACACCCCAGCATATAATGGTGTTATTAGTATTACATATGATACTCAGGAACTACAACTTTCATGTCACTTCCCCCAGGGCAGGGGGTTTGCAACTAGATGATCTTCGAGGTCTCTTCCAACCCAAAGCATTGTATGATTCCAATCAAAAGTAGGAGGTCATTCTAGCCTTTTATTAGCATTATTATTTGAATTAACTAAATGAAGTGGTTTTCTGGGTTCTAAACTGATCAAGGAAGAAGGAGGCTGTTAAAAGAAGCCTCAAATTCCAGGCAATTAAAAAAAAAAGCTTTAAGGTCTTGTTCTGCCACTGCTTAGTACTGGCAAGTCCTTTTGCAATGTGTATCAGTGTTTACAGGCCTTGAAACCACTCTGTCTCTACCTCCAAACATTCCTCACAGAGAAAGAGTCATGGAATCCCCCACAGATTCTCTTTTAAACACAGCTTTATCCAGCTGCACCTTTGTCAGGTGAGAGCCGTGGGGTACATGGACACATTGAGCCTTTTCTTTGCTCTGAGGAAAAGTTAAAGGCTGCAGAAGAATGCAGTTGGGCTGCTCTGCCTCCCTCCTGCCACTGTGGTGCACAGGAACTGGACTGTGGGCAGCACACTGTGCAGGTAACATCAATCTTGGCTCTCCCTGTCAGTCCCAGTTTATCTTTTTAATGCTCTGTGGCTGTGAGCAAGGTGGGA
Organism: Zapornia atra; assembly: GCA_013400835.1. Lineage (NCBI taxonomy): Eukaryota > Metazoa > Chordata > Aves > Gruiformes > Rallidae > Zapornia > Zapornia atra. The sequence continues at coordinate 248,739 of VZTU01002559.1, read as the reverse complement.
GGCACAGGGTGGGGATGGCTGGCGCAGAGGTACTCCCACTCTGCTGCAGAGGATAATTCCCTGCTCCTGGGCACTTTGCCCCCTTCAATCACTGCTGACCTGGGGGTGGGGGGGTTGGCTATGCTTCAGCTCGCCTCAGAATGAAGCTTTGGAGGAGGATCCAGGTGACTTGGATGGTGTGGGATGGCTGTCAGTGAGCTGGGCCCTCAGTAATTAATGGTTCATAAAGATTGCTGGTATCCGAAATGAGCCTGGTTATGTGACTGCATCAATCTGTTCCAGGGGATGATCAGAGGCAGGTGAGAGGAACAGCTCTGTGCCATCACCCTCGAGGCTGTGCCTGGGAAAGGGTGGTGGCCAGGCTTCCTCCAGGTCTTCTGTTATTAGCCATAAGTTCCCCTTCGTGCTCTGACAATCAGTGTATGTAGCCTCAAAAGTCAAAGGCCTGCAAAAGACAACAAAGGTCAGGTACCTTAGAGCTATACTCCTTGGGTTTGTGTCAACTGTCCCTCTCCTGTGCTGAAGAAGCAATGTCAGGCTAAACAAATAATGAAGCACAGGGCAGAGCTTCATTAAGTATGGTAATTTTCATGGTGGGGTTTGCCTAAAGCACGAACTGCCAAGTCACCAAAACCCAATGCAGTCTACCAGCTTAACCAAAGAATGAGATGTACACAAGCAAACTACTTTGTCTGGAGAACAAATAACAGAACACTGACATTTTTTCAGCCACTAAATAACATTCAAATGGTGATTACAGCAGCAGGAGCTGGAAGAAATATTACTGTCACACAAGAAGTACTGGAGTTTGTGGGAAGAAGCTTCAGAACTGAACTTCATTCAGAATTCTACTCCAATTTTTTTAACCAACATTTGAATCTATTACGAAAAAAAAATTAAACCAGCTCCTGACCCTTGGAAGATGCTTCATTCCTAATAAGGATCCTTTTCAAAAGCGCTTTGATTGGATGGAGAAAAAAGGAAAGATGAATAGACAGCTAAATATCCTCTAATAAGAAAAGTTAATAAGGAAAATGGTTCTAATATTTCCTTCTCTAATAATGCTTCCATTGTTTTGATTTTAGAGGCATAAGTGAAGCATACATTCAGCAATGCATTCCCATGACTAAATCACCTGTAAGACTGCATTTTGCAATTGAAAGCTCTTTGACAATGTCTTTCCCAGCATCGATGCCCCTGCTGCTTTGATGCGGTTAAGCAATTTTGCACAATCATGGAGGAGATTAAATTAGACTTACTCTTCCTTGAACGTTTTTATACTAGGTCTGGGTTATCGATGCAGCTCAGCAACATCAATTCTCATTGAAGCAGCATACTTGAGGGCACTTAGCACTTTGCAGGGAGGGCTTAACTTGAAGAATCGAAAATCAGAATACAAACATCTACTTGTATGAAACAAATACACTCGACTTTCAGTGAACTTACCCCCTTTTCCCCCCCTCCTGCCACCTATGAGCTGGAATACCAAGTTGTGCCAATTTCCTACTATTCCATAAACACCTTTAGAAGGTTAGGGTGGGAAAACAAACCAACACACCCGTTACACTTACTGCCCCAATGCAGTATTCCATTAAGGGGACAGAGGCTTTGAGTAAAAATGAAAAGGTTGCAAGTTCTTTTGTGAATCCAACAACAAACTACCCATTCACAGCACTGATGAAGCAGGGAGCCAATAGCAGGAAAAATGAACACTAAATAGTTGCTTTCATCTTTAAAATTTAAATAGTATTTAATGAAGTCATTAATCAGCAAAAGAAACATTTTGTGGATATTTGCCATGACATACAATAGACTCAGGGAGTCCATTTGAGGGGGAAAAAATACCCTTGATCAGGCAGTCTGCATTTAATAACATAGCAGAGGACATAAGCATTTCATAAAAACCCAAATGTAATAATCAGGCCTGATTCTGTATTACCTGCCTTATATTTAAAGGCCTGGTTCAAGGTGCAAATGGAAAGTTTCCTTCTGATTTCAGGGGGCTTTGGCTGTGTGTTCCTTAATGAAAGCTTTGCTAATGAAGTGTCCATTGGTTATTGAATGTGGCACTCATTTCCTGGCACTTTAAAACTTTTCTAAATATATGGGAAGTGTCTATACTTGGATTTTCTTAAGGATGAGGGGAAAAAAGCAGCAGCTGACACAATCTAAGCCAACAGAATTTAAAATACTTTTCTACTCATAATGTATGCAGAGATAAACACTTTAACATTGAAAAGAGGGATTTTGGCACCTACCCCTGATAACGACTAGGGGAAGGGCCTCCCTTTACTGCTAAGCTTCCAACCTGCTTGGGCTGCATCACCATTCATGTCTCCTTTCCTTCAAGTTACTGTTTGCTTTGTTTTGCTCTGAATGAAAACAAAGAATCTTAAAGCGAAAGTTATTTGGGTCAAAACTGTAAACCACAGGAAAACCCTGATATAAAACTTAGGGTTTGTTTTTGTAGGGTTTTTTTTTTTCCTCCTAAGCTTAGTCAGACTTCTAGCCAAATTGGCAAAAACGATGAGAGCTTCAGGTTGGGGTGTGTGTAACAAAAATCCCCCCAAATTCTGAAAAACAAGTCACTTTTGCCTTATTTTAGGGATTTCTGTGGAGAACATTAAACAGCCCTGTGTAACAGGATTAAAATAAAATTACCTTCCAGGGTCTGAAATTTCTTCCTCTGGGTTTAATGACAGTTTTATTAACATAAGCTGATGCAGGATTAAACTGTAAATATTTAAATCCCAACACTTCCTGGAATTAATCTAGAATGGGGAAAATTTCAGGCTGTTCCTTACCCAAAGTAATCTATTCCAATGTGCTTATATGGTCCACTCTTCTAATAGGTGATTTAGAAAATGGGATACTGAGTCACTAGTTAATTTACTTTTTGGTGTAATTTGCCCAGAATACTACTGAACTATTAGCACTCTGGTCAGAAGGAGAAAATTACTTTGACAAAGTTGAGCCTAGGGGCTACTCCATGACGTGTTCAGAGTCCAAGATTTTTGTTACATGTCTGGAACTGACAGTGACTCAATACATAAGGATATTCTTTCGTATTCATTTGTGCAATAACCTCACTTTTGCTGGCAGGGGAACAAGATGTCTTTTAACCTGACTTAAGAAGCTGGTCCTAGAATTAGTCTTCATCATTTTGGATAGCAAGTTGGAATGAAGATTATTTTGACAGATGGCATCTAGCCTGTCTAATATGCATTTTACCTGCTCCATAAATATTGATGACTTCAATACATTTTTGTTCTGCCATATGCTTCTTAAAGGTACACTTCCAAAACTTGACTTGGCTGCGTGATTTAGATGGAATTAATCTCCATTTCGTAGTACTATAAATGAGATCAGAATCACATGCATTGTGTCTGATGTTGGAAGACTGAAAATGATGTGTGTGCAGGCACAGGGGAACAACTCCAGCAGATTTGCATCCCAATTCCACTCTTACAATCCTGAGGTTGGAACATGATAGCTGGACACTATGTAGGTAGAAGGTGTCTTCATAATACAAACCTTATCATAGACAGGGTTCTGGGCAAAGGGAAAGCCCTGCTTCATGATATCATGCCACTCGGACAACATTTGAAGCAATTTCTCCCTCTCTAGTGTGAAACCCTTCACCACTGTCCATACCAAATGCTCCCAAGAAAAATATGCAGAAAGAAAACGCTCTTGTGAGAAACCTATGGAAGCAATTTCTTTAGATCATCTCCTACCATGCAGGCTGATATGCTACACAGATATTCCTTTGCATAAGCACTCTTCCCTACACCCTGCCATTTAAAGGATGTACTGCTGCATGCTCTCAGGAGAAATATTTGCTTTATATAAGAACAGTTTCTTTGAACTCTGTCATTTTCAAGGCAGATGGGGTATAGAGTGACAATTGGCTCTTATTAACACCACGGCTTTTCTGCTTCTCTACCAAGGTTACAGACCCACTCACAGTGCTGTAACTGAAGTGGGAGCAGGGCCAGGGCTGCTGGCAGGAAAAGGGGAGATGTGGGCTAGAGAAAGCCCAAGAACCATTCCCCCAGGCTCTGATAGCCTTGAAAAAAGCAGCACAGCTTCCAACGGGAGCAGCCTCATGCCCCACGGCTGGGAGAAGTTGGCTTTGACTCCCAGCAGTTTTGCCTCTGTTGAATTTGCCACCTTGCCTCATCAAGCCAAAAGAGGCAGCCTTATCACCACCCCTCTTCACATTATGCTTCTGCTGCTTCCTTTTCCCACTCTAATTATAAATTCTTTAGATAATGCCTGGGACATCCTCTGTGTGTATTTTTTTTTCCCCCAAGCTATTCTATGATATGGCTGAATATAGCAACACACAAAAAATATGGCATGGCCGTCACAGTAAAACTGTAGGAAATCAGAACAATACTACAAAATTTCATTAAATACTAGATAATGTGCTTCATTTTTGGCAACAGTTAGAAATGATAAAAAGGAACATTTTTACAAAGAAAAAAATATTTTCAATCAGCGTTTTTGTAGGTTTCTACTGAAAAGGATTTTTCTCAAAAATAAAAGTTAAAAACCTATAAAAATGACAACTCAAATAATTGCATTTGCTCAAAAACTAGTTAAAGAAGTAATTTTCAACTCTGTCAAGTGTACAATTTTTTTCTAGCTACAGTCAGAAAAATGAGAGATCACAACTTCAAAATATCAGTTTGGATTCTGTTGTTAGCACATACTAATATTTTCCCATCTTTAAATAGTTCTTTTGCTTTTTGGTAAAATATCTGGTATTATTTACTCCTCTTTACAAGGAGGAAGATACTACACCATAGCTCATCAGCAAAAGGAGGAAAAGAGAACTAGAAAACCTGCTGAGAATATTTGTAGCATGCTTTGCTTGATAAATAATAACCACTTCGGGGCTGAGCTTGTAAAAGGAGAGGTTAATGGTCTCACTGATGCACAGGAACATTAGTAATGGCAGAGGCTCAGTCTGTTGGCACTGAAATCAGACAGGAGCACGTACACAGCACAGTACTTACAACAGAAATATAGGCAGCTAAGTGCTTTAACTTTACTACCCAAAGTATATTACAAAATTACTCCGAGTGCCATAGAAAACTGTCAGGAAGGTTTCTGTGCAAAGTGTATTTATGTAAGCTCTCTTCAAATTAAAGAAATAATTTCCTAGTCTTTCTTATTTTTACAGCCAATTTACAAGAGGCTCGGTCTGTGTCTGCACTCACTAGTTTAACTGGACTTTGAACTACATCTATGAATAGCAGCAAGAGGCTTGCTAGAAGAATTCACATGGTCAGAGTCAGGATTTATCCTGACTAACTTACTACATAGCCCCAACAGGTTGGTATTTATCGAAACTTAAGCCTACAGTGACAGCACTGTCCAGCAATGCACGCTGCTTGCTGCAGAGGGGCTGGGTCATGAAGGGCACATAATATTTAGTTTGACTCCAGAGACTGAAACTGGCTACACAAAAGTAAACTCTATATGAGCCATGCCCACCCGCAGAAGCAAATGATATTCTGTATGGAAATGCAGCATGCTTTCTATACATTCAACATACATTTGCTATGCAAGTTAAAGGTTGGAAAAGGCTCACCTGACCATACTATAAAAAGAAAGATATATGACTTGGAAGAAAGCCAACAGTATAGGCTTGTCAGGAGTTCGAAGGCAGGTCAGATCCTTATTAGATGTAAATCAACAAAGCATCCCTGGCTTTTGTGTATTCAAGTCAATTTTCACCAGCTAAGAATACATCCTTGCGCTGGTTGGATGAGACAAATGAAATCCAGATACTGCAAGAAGAGCTGGTGTTTCTGAAGCCAATGGTAATTTCTGTTTTATCCCCTAATAAGAGCTTTAGAGATGTCCGGGAGTCAGTACTCGGCTGAAGCAGAGTATGCTAATTTGTGCAGGTGCTAAAACACAGTAGCTTGGCAGCTCTGAATGGGAAAAACAAGTCCTTCTTCATCTTTCAGTTGTGATTTAACAGCTATAAACACGGGCAAAGGCTGAATCAGCTCAGAAGGTTGGTTTGACCAAACACCCAAGGAGGAATATACAACAAGAAATGTCTTTACTTGAGTGGCTTCTAGGTAGACCAAACTGCAATGGGAAAAACCTCTCTCAAAGCTGTTTTGGAGGGTTTTTTTTTCTTGCCACTGCTTCTTTAGTACCAATTCTGGAAACACAAAGGCAAATTAAAGTTGCAGTAGAGGTTAACCAAGCATTTGTGACCCTCAGAGGAGGTGAAGTCTATTTCCATTCAGCAAAGCTTCTGGTTCTGTTCTTATTTGATTCAAGCAGTTTTACAGGCACTTAGTCATCTGCATTTTTGCAAGGTTTTAGCTGTGATTACAATGGCAGCAGACATTCACAACTCTGCCTGCTGTACACTAGCACCACGCTAAACAACCACTTAGGAACAGCACTGAGGCTTACAACAGCCCAGTCCTCAAAACCACTCAAGTGTTTGGATCAGAGCACAGCTCACTGCATTCAGATTGTGGCACGAACTGGGCACAGCCATAAAACCCTGTTCCTTGCTTTGTTCCTAGCAATGTTTTCTTTCTGCCAGTTTGCACTACAGAAGGGGACAGTTAACACAGAAGTATCCACAACAGGTCCAAAAAACCTCGTTTCAGAGCAGTAGAAGGTAAGTTAGATCCAGTCATGCTGAGCAGCAGGTCAGTTTGTCTGGGCATTCATGACTTTGTACTCGTTAACCTGTATTTCCAGGTGTCATTTGTCACCTTTTCAGTTTTGTGATGCATATTGGACAGTGTTAAAGATCAAAGAATAGATTATCTTTTTTAACTTACTGTTATGAACCCAAGACAAGACCTTCTGTTTCCCTTTCAGAAAGTTAGGTTTCTTTGCCAGTTATACTGTATTTACTGAATGCCTATACTGCAGAAGTTCTGAACGTGTAATCTTGACAGACACCTGTGGCCCACAAAGTCTTTTTTATGTGAAAAACCATTTAATTTCTCCAATTTTTCATCTACTAACTTTATAAGTAATTTCATTACATATTGATTCCATTCTGTCGTTCCTCACCTGATGTCCCAGTAGACCCTGAATGATCCTGTTCATTCACATTATCCCTTAGGAATTAATTTTGCTAGAATACCAGAGAATACAACTAGCAGTTCTAAAACTTAATTTATCTGAAGGATTTCTTAACAGAGGAAACCCAAATTATAGGCAAGACAAAACATTCACTTGTGAGGAGATCAAGATTCTCTCAGGCCTTGCAAGATGGCAAGAGACACAGTCCCTATCTTTCAGGCTCACTGTAGTAATGCTAAAGATGGGTAACAGCTGGTTTTGGTCTTCAGAATAATAAAAAAATCCAGAGAATAAAATTGATGAAGTTGTGTGAGGAAAAAGGTAGCCTAAGGGAAGAGTAAGGGTTACACAGGTGTGAGGAGAACAAAGTAAGCTCAGAAAATGTTATATTTATTAAGATACACTCAAAAATATTTACCTTAAATGGAAAGTTCCAAGTCAGATCTTCATGGTTATGCATAATTAAAACAAATGTGATTTGTTGCTTCTAGTTTCAATGTGGTTTGGCATGAAACATGTTTATTGAGTCCCCCTGTTTAGTGAGGTGGTAATATAGTAACAAACTAGGGACACATCCCTCAGGAGCTCTCAACATCTTTTTAAGAGAAAGGAGACTCTACACTAAACAGCCTGAGAGACTCAACCATTTTTCTTCAATCTGACTGTAACTAACTACTGCATCTAGACAATCAGTTATTCAAAACAGAAGTTAGTTCAGGTTTTGGCTCAAATTCTGGAAATTCTTAACTTGACAAATAATCTTAATCATAAGAAGTCCCACTGACATTACTCTGCACTGCCTATCAAAGCAACTCTAAGGAAAGCAGGTGCTGCAGGTCTGATGCAGGAAGCACTCGTGCAGTGTTAGACATCTGAGCTTATCTCACAGCATCAGTGACTACAATAGAGAACCCAAAACCACAACTGTCTTTCTGATGTACTTAAATCATTAGGAAGCTGGGATAGTGGAAGCACAAAGCCAACATGCTCACAATTCCTGGGCTGAAGTCTGGTAGCAAGCTTTATTTCCATGTTTTCTTTTTCCTAATATGTACACAATTTCCTCTGAAGTCAAGTGTACTGTGTACTCTGTTACAGAGCCCAAAGCTTCTTTTATTACTACTTCAAATCTAAGCCCCAGATAACGTATGGCAGAATGTCCTCAGAAGAACAACCTTTTGTCCCTGTTAGTTTACTAAAACTATAGCATTTCTTAGTTTAATAGATGAGATAGCTAGCATGGAAACTTTTACTTGTTCCTAAGACTTTGTTATTGCTATTTAAAAATATTTCATTACTTCAGAGGGCTTATTTCAAATCACTATCACATCTTTCTTTTGTTCATATAAGAAACAATAGTAGAAAATTTTATTGATTACTTTCCCCTCAGTCTCATTACTTCATGTTCCCTGATGCTGGGTTGGATAAGTCACTCAAGTTTTTAGGCTATTCCAAACCATCCAAATTTCAATTACATGTTTCAGACCATCAGCAAGTAGCTGATGTTTTTTGGTAGGAAGCATAATTTAAGTCCCACTGACAGTCCTCCTCAGTTTCAGTCTGTTCTGCAGTTCTCATTCCCAGTATGCACAATACTCTATGAAGTAATACATCGCTCTAGAGATTTGCATGTATATTATATATGGAGGAATCCCTACCGTTGTATCATGCTAACACCGTGGTTGACTGAGTAGTTCCAGCCAGGGAATCATTTCAGCTTGGCTCAAAACCACTTCCTAATCATGGTACTACAGCAGCTTTCTTACTGTCCACTTCCACAAGTAACACTTCCATTTTCAGCACCCCTTCAAGAGTTGTTTTAAACTCTTCAAAGGGTTGATTTCCCACCACAAAAAAAACCTTCTACAAATTCTTTCATCAGCCTTTTGTTTACCCAGTCTCATCTAGTGGCCAAAATACAGTCAGATACAGGAAGAAGAAAAACAATTTTGTATTCTTCATTCTTCTGTAGATATATTTCATGTCCTAGCCAAATGAATCAGTACTTCTAAGCTTAAGGTTCTCTATTTAGAAATTAAAAATAACCACCCATATCTAAACAAATATATGGGGGCTCAGATAATATATGGGATTTTAGATAAAAAGGCTCTTCCAAACCTTATATACATTTATTATTCCATACACACTGGAATAATTTCCAGTACAGGAGAATTTTAACCTTCAGTACAGTCATTGTTTAATTTCTCATGTTAAGTCTTTTCTGGTTGAGTATAAAGCCAGTGACCTTCACTGAATTATGAGAGCTACTGGGAACACTTTATGCTTCAGTCTCTACTTCTTACTCATGCATTTCCTGACTGATAAAGACAGAACAGGAAGACGTAAGTCTGCTGCTGATGTGGGGAGGATAGACCACTGACTTCTGCAAAAGGAAGCTGTGCCTTGTATTTATCAAAATACAAAGCCAAACATCACCTTAAAACCAAAGCAAATGCTCTTATTATGTTCACTGGCTACACAGTGTCTTGTCTTCTATCTTTGCTTAAGATTATGTTGAAAGTTGTCGGTGTTCAAGAAAATACCTTCTTCAAAACATGGGTACATCTGGTTCCTTAATTACACCATTAACTTTAGTAAGGAAAGCAATAACTACTGATGTCAATAGGACAAGCTTTTTAATGAAAATACATGTATGATTAACTTGACAGTATTATCAAATGCCTTTTATGTTGGGAAGTGAACACTATCATTAATTTTCAGAGTGCTGCAGCAGCAGGAAGACTACTCATTAAATTAAGTTAAATCAAAATCACCTTCTGAGTCAGTATTAGAAATAAACAGTTATTTATTTTGATACAGAGACTCAAACCAGTTTTGTGTATGTGCCCATTCCTTCATTACACTTGCTTGACTCAGTTGCTATGGAACATGTACAGACTATAGAAATTGGGCTTGATACACATTTACCTATTCCATCCAAACACAAGACTGCTTGGGAAGCTCTTAGCTTCCACTTCCAGAAAAAGAAAATCACATTATGTTAATGGCAAATGAAAATTCAGCATTAGTAATTGCTGAAAATTCTCTGAAAACCTGCATGTTTAGTGGCAGCAGCATCCCAGCACTTCACAGCTCTCACCCTCTGCTCCCGTATGGTGCAGTTCTGCAACAGAAACCCGTACCAATAATGGAGACTGGTGGCAGCTAGAGCCAGAGGGAACGGCATGAGATGCTGAATTCTAAATATCACTGGACCACTCTGAAGTGGACTCATTTCTGGCTTTGCCTTAAGCATCATTTGAAGGGCTAATTCTGTTTCATTCCCCTCTGTTTTCAGATGTTTAGCATAATTAATTTGATCAGCCCAGCAAAAAAAAAAAAGAGTGCTTTTTTTCTCTTATGCTGCAGCAATGTAATTTATTTCATCCTTCTTTCTACCTTTCACATATAAGAGCTTCACATACTTAGAAATGGTGACTGTTGCCTTGTTAACAGGTATATTGCCAGGATTACTCCAAAAAGGTAAAAAGCCATGTGCATTTATTTCTAAAATTGCTAAATTTCAGGTTGCCTTAACATACCATAACATGCATTGCACACATCCTGTCACATGGCTTCACTCACAGGCAACCAAATTTATATAGATTTTGGAAAACGTGGGAAATATGACAAACTGTAGCTCTACTTTCTAAAAGGTGATCATAGAATCATAGAATCATAGAATCGTAGGGGTTGGAAGGGACCTCAAGAGATCATCGGGTCCAACCCCCCTGCCAAAGCAGGCTCCCTAGGACATATCACTCATATTATGATAATTTCATATTATGGAGACACAGTATTAGCAGTTCAGTCTTAAAGAGAAACCAAGCTCTGATTAAATCTAAGCCTTTGTCCAAGCTTGAAACCAGCTTAATCTTAAAAGTTTCAAAAACATGAAAGGTCCAATAGACCTGCAAGAAGAAATGCTACCTTCAGATTCAATCACACTTTTAAATTATATATATTTCAAAAAGGCAGTCACTATTGCTGTTACTGCAACTCTTGTTTCATCAAAGCTGTTACACATACACTCACTTTTAAGAACCCAAGATGACAATGAAATCAACACACGATCAAAATCTGCTTCCCCCTCTCCCCAAGAACATCATTGCTGATTTCTGACACACACACTGTCTCTGTTCTGGGCTAGCTGTACTCACAACACACAGCATGAGGAGCTGTTCTTTGGATGGCAGGCAGCATTCTGGCCCATTTTGCTCCAGTCATTTATCACCCTTAGTCTCTTAACCCTATGTTGATTCTCCAGGGTCTCTGGGAGCAAGGACTACAGGAGGTGTGGGATTTACCAGTGTTGCTCCCACCACTGGCCTGTATTATTATTTCTTCACACAGAATATTCAGAGGAGTTTGGGGGGTTATAAATTTATAAGCAACAAGGCAGATGATAGCCTGATAGATCACAGTGTAATATATATTAATAGCACAATGTCATGCTCTCAATTGATATACATACAATGTCCCAGATGCAGTCATTGTGGCTTGAGAACATGAGCATCCACCTCAGTTTCTCAATAACTTAATCATCCTCTTCTCTCTTGCTATAATAATAACTGGGGTTTTTGTTCATTCTGTAAGACATGGTACTCAAGGTAATAGTTTTATTTTAATTTTATGGCCTCTTGTTGTGTTTTGTTTACAATTATCAGTGCCTGCTGTGGGTTCTCTAGAGAGCTTTTTTTCTGAAGCAGGTGCATTTTCAGTACATGTAATGGATTTACAGATATTTGGCCATAAATATATACTGTTAAACACTGCTGTAAAAGTGAGATAAATGTTTATTACCCAAAAGTTTAATAAAAAATCCACCTGGGACCTTCTAGAAAAGAACTAATCCCTTTAAGCTGGTATCAAACCAGTGACAGTTGTGCAAGATTCACAAGCAAATTGCATCCCTAAAACATCCTAAAAGCACACAAAAAAAATCCCAGACTGCACACCACACTAAATGGAGTGAAAGGCATTCATGAGATAGGTACCATTTATTATCTAATTTAAGCACTTAGTAGCAGCATCTGTTTACAAATAACCACTTTCAGCATTAGATAAGCCCCATGTTAGGTTACTGTTCCTTCCCAACTTTCAAACAGTATGATTTTATCAGAGCAACACAGAAAATCTCTGCTGAAAAACAATGAATTCTAAAATAGTCAACAAATAATCCAAAACATCAGCAGGAAGATGAAACAGCACTTGCCAGGCACAAGACAAAGTGTATACAACATTTTCACTGAATTGCACAGGTTCTCACACCTAGCTTTAATGGATGAAATGCACTTGACATTATGCTCCCTGTAACCTTGCTGCATACAGAACTAGAATGTAGGAGCCTGGATGGAAGAAAAGAATTTATTTTCATAGGTGTGCAGATGGCATCATAACCATCAGATCTGGCAGTTATCCATAACTATGTGGACTTAGTATGATCTGTTTCTACAACACACAGTCCTTTCATGCAAGCTTGTCTATCTAGCCACCCTTCCTAGGTTCCCTTGGGAGCAGGCAGAACTTGGGTTCTCCCTAAAATCAACTTATTTGTGGCCTCCAAATGTTTTCAAATGTTCTCTTTCCACTCATACTTCACTACTTCTAGTTATGTCTACTGTTTTTTCCAAGCAAGAGAATGGATAGCAAAAGCTATCTATTCTTGTGAGATGCAATTAGTGGAGTTACGAGTAATTTGGCCCTTTAAGTATCAAACAACCTGGCTGTCATCTCCCCCTTCTGGCTGGCTGTTGGAACAATGCAACAATCTAAGTGCTTCCTGAAAGGAATCCAGTGACTACCAAGGATGGAAAACTTGGGAAAGCTAAGAGAGGTAGAGGCACCATTTGACAGGCAATATCTTATACACTCTATTCTCATTCTCCTGATTTTTCCAAATGGTTGATAGATTCTGTCCAGATGAGGACTATCTTCTTCAAGGAAGGAAGGAAAAGTTGACAGTGCATATTAATTTATGGCTATGGTTGGACTCCATGATCTAAAGGGTCTCTTCCAATCCAGGTGACTCTATGCGTATCTAAATGACTACTTGAAACATACACTAGAGGTGAACCCAAGTTAAAAAGTGTTGACTGAGATCAGAACTTTCCTAGGGCTGCAAGTATGCTTTTGAGAGCAGGGAATTGCTTAACAACTGAAAAAATCTGAACTGTACATCAACAACAGACATTTAAGCCAAAAATGTCAGGTCCTGAAAGTTGTGAAACTCAGGATGGAAAGACAAGGCTGGTATGCATCTTCAGTGTATTTTGGTTAAAAAAAAAAAGAATTGCAAAATATTGAAGCACGAGTTTCACCACTCTGAAACAATACAAGTGGTGCAAACTAACAAGTTTTAAAAGACCTTTTGCTGGCTAAACAGAAAATATTTCTGACTCCTAGATTGAAAGTTACTGGAGCATTTATTAAGCAGTATTTACTTTTTAGAAGGTTGGCACAGGATATAGGGACTGCAAGCTCTAAATTCATAGTATGTGGCTACAGTCTTTGGCACAACATTTTGTGCTCCGTGTATAAATGGGGATAGCAATGCCTCCTTGTAAAGGTGTGAGCAAGATCTGTCTGTAAGGTAGTCAGGGTCTTGCAATTAAAATGTTTGAACAAACCTTTGAAGCAAAATTTGGCCAGTTGCTATTGTATCTTTTTTCAGGTCACTGTATTCAAACTCTGGTTTTATATACATTACCCCCAAAACTCATGTCCTTACCTTTCATGGAAGGGGAAAGGCAGCATCAAGTATCTCAGTGATACCTTTCCTAACATTACAGAGGGTTATGGTTGGCTTTTGTTTTGCTTGGTCTTTTTAAAAATGAAATATTTCCCTTTATTCTCCCAACCACTAAAACATGAAAGATTTTTTTTTTTTACTAGATACAAAATGCTTTAAGATATAACTGTTCCTTCACACACATCTTTGGAGTTTCAGAACTCCCTCACATACTACCAGTTTCTTTTATACTACAGTGACGTCTGCTAGAGAAATATCCTGAAGTTAGTGAAGTATCACAGCATACCAGAAGTTTATGCCAGATACTTCAATCCCCACCCCACCTCCCCCCCAACTTTGTGATATTTTAAGCTAGTGCACAGCTTCAGTTAACCCTGCCTTTGTGTATCCCCAGGTTTGGAGTCCTGGGCTCATGAAATAGCCTAACTCCATCCTGAGATTGACAAGTTATTAATTAGGACAGCAGGCCTGTCACAACCTCTAAGCCTCACCAGCACTTCCTTGGAGAGCTGTATTGTCACCTACTATTGGAATTAAGCTTCTCACTTCCAAAATACAAGCCTCAGTCATGGCAGTAGAGTGCAAATGACTCCATTAGTATTTTTGTAGCCCGCTGGCCTGCATCTCCTCCTTTTTGATTGTACGGGTGAGGTCTCAAACCTTTCAGAACAATGGGAGTTTTGCCACTAACTTCACTGGGGCCAGAATTTCACTCTACATAGTCTACAGGGAATCTTGAGACAGAATTTAATTAACAAAGTAGATTATCAAGTGCAGTGGAACAAAAACAGCCTTAAAATATCCTCAGGTGTCTCAGTAATGGAGATAGTGACTTGGATAATGTAGGGGAGGACCTAATCAACCTAATCTTGCCATATTGACCAAGAAAGCAGCAGCTGATGCTGCAAACTGATAAACTAATGGTCAATCTTTATTGTAAGAGAGTGGGCAAAGCACTTGGAAAAAAACCCCACCAGTTAACCACGCTGCTGGGCTCCAACAATGTAAAGGGAAGCTTTTACAAAGGATGACTAAGGGGTGACATTGTTGGGACTCCCTGTAAACTCCTGCCTTGACACAAAGGTATTGGGAGAGAACACAGGATTTGGTCTCAATGAAGGCTGTATGTTTTCATATTACTGTGCATTGCATTACTTAGAACTCTCTAATGAGGCTGTTAGCATACATGCAGCATGAGCTAACCATTGCAGATTCTGCTCCAGAGTTTTCACTTGCATTGCTTTAACTTTCCACCAGTTCAGAGAGCCAGCAGAGTACATATAATATATATAGTGTTACAACTAAAAGAAAACATGCCTGCTAGAGTTTTCATCAAGGTATTGTCTCCCATTAGAAACATTCACATTTACTATCAAGTACCCTGAAGAACAGCCACAGTGCTAAAACATTAGTGCTTTTGCAGCTCTACTAGTTTAGAGACAGCCGCTTTTATTAGATTAGATTCACAAGAACAGCTCTAGCCAGTGCCATGTAGGTCACCATGTGGGGTTCTAGCAGTTGCCACACTGCAAAAACATTATTTAGGACCAAGATTTGTGGAGTAGCCAAGGGCGCTCTGTAGCATCTGGGTGAGCTGGTTTTAGTTCATTGCTTAGAGAAAAATACATGGTTACAAGACAGAAAACAGAAAGGGCCAATAGACAGATTTCTGCATGACACAGAGCAATGCCCAGTCTCAAGTCTTAACGTTATATCTATTTATCAAAGTTTTTAAAGCATCCATAGGCCTGTAGATATCATGTAGAATTAACACAAGTACAGTACATCGAAAGGCAACACTGTGCAGATCTAATTGCCTTCCAGCCTGTATAATACCGATTTTCACAGTAAAGTTCTAGCCAGTCATAATTTTAAAAAATCCTACCTCTTCCTTCCTACCCTTTTCTAGTCAGCCTTTCTCAAAGCACCTCCAACTGAATACTATTTAGCTGCCATTTTTTTAGCATGAAAGGACTTGGTTATCTTAGATTAAGTTTCCAGTGAGCAGGAGTCAGCACTGCAGATTTATGCATGACCAACGTGACACACACCAGCTATCACACAGAAGTCTCTGGGACTGCTCCAGCATGGAGAATACACAAAAGCACTTTCCCATTCTTGGGAGAGTTCAAGTCTAGGTCATTTTGGCAACAGACATGAAGGAAAAGCAGTACAAAGCAGTGCTGCTCGCGACTGCGCTGGAAAAACAGAAATCCAGCTTCAGTTGGGCTGGATCCACGAGAAGGGCAAGAAACCCATCTAAACTTTAATTAACAATTTGCTATTTTTTACACAGTCTTAGGCACATTAGTTACTAATCCCCACTAACACAATCCAGCAAGAAAACCCAACCACATCACAACTTGGGATACAGACAATTCTGACCAAATCTAATAAAACACAAGTAACTCACTGCTAACTGACAGCCAACAGCATCACGGTCACAGCTGCAGAGACATTCAGAGGAGAGTCTTTCACAAGAGGCAAACAAAAAACTTCAGTCATTATTTCTTTTTTGCAAACTTCCCATCAAACTTCACCATAACAGCATAAACAACAATATTTCTTTCCTACCTACCCCATCTGCAGTCCTGCTTCTGCCGAGAACATATCATGGAACTCTCCTTTGTCACACACCACAAGGAGCAAAAGCCACCCAGGTGAGTCCCTTAGAAATAGCTGGGTGTATCCATGGACCTTAAAAAGGTGCACCTGGGCACCATGAGATTGACCCAGCCCTGCCTTCACCTGCAGAATCTTTAGTCCTAATGCAGCTGTGTACAAAAGATTGAGCTCCAAACAGCTTTCAGGTTAAGAAACTAATCAAATGCAGAGACTCAGGTTGTCCCCATAAGCATGAAATGGCAAAATGCCTTTTTTTTTAACAGAGTCATTTTCCAGGATGGATTTATATCCTGCAGTGTTCACAAGGCCTGTGTTTTCACAGCATTTGAGGCAAACAAAATGCTCTTGATGAAATACCAGCTCTTTCTGTGTGCAGAATATGGCATTAAATTTATAGAGCAAAGGAAGAAGTGGTTTACTTGCCTTGAGGGGAATTGAGAAGTGACAGTAGGCACTTAACAGCGAGTTCCAATTACAGCATTTAAATATAATTGCATACTCTGTTAATCTATGTCAGGGTGGCATCATTTTAATATGATTGTCACAGATTCTTTCTAATATTGTGAGTGATGTGAGTGAAGCTGAGCCTACTGAAAAAGTTCAGTTCCAGGTCTTAATATACACTCTAATTCTGTCCGTCAATTATGCTACAGCAGAGTTCAAATAAAGGTCTGGGGATCTAGAGGATGTAGCTACCTTTATTAAAGTACTTCTATTGTAAATACATGCATGGGTCAGGAGACAGTTATCATTAGGTTTTGTTATTTTTTATGAGCCTACTACTATTAGAATAGACTCTTTTGTATAATGACTTAGATGTGTCATGGACTCTTATTTCAAATGGAAAACGTAAAGTGAAATAACAAAAATTACAGTTTGACCTCTGAAAAAATGTTCATTTATGAACTCCTGTTTGTGCATTATGGAGTATTACAGGAGACAATGGTAATCCAAGGATCCAAAAGCCCTTTGTATATCCTTTATAAATCCCAAATTCCTAATTATAGAATGGAAACTTTGGTACACAAAGAATGGAGATTCATGTTTAGTGGGTAAACCTCAGAACTTAGCATAGGCATTACTCTTATGGTAATGGTAAAAATGTGTGGCAGAATGTTTCTTCTGGGGTGAAGACCACTTGACGGTGTCCCTGCCTCCTTGCTCCACCACATCGAGGCCCACAGTGGGATTTACTGCCTCCTCAGTGTTGCTAATGAAACTGAATGTATGGCTGCACTTCACACTTGATCAGAACTTAGCTGAATTTAAAAAAAAACCCTTTTAGGGGATTTTTCAGTCCAAGTTAGCTCATTGACCTGGTTTAGAAGGCAGCCCACACAGCTGCATGAAAACAAATACTGCAGTAATGCACTGCAGCTCAGGGGCCAGAACAAATGAGTGTGGAAGAGAAGGCAGAGAAATTGTATCACTCAACTGTTTAAAGAGCTTCCCAAATGACTGTCTCTTGCTAGAGAGTATCTGAAATGTCTTTATACAGACACAAACTTGTGATTATACACTTCATCAAACGCTGTTGATGTTTTGTGGGCAGTGAATATAAACAGAATTTCCTGCAGCCACTTCCTTGGAGGAATCCATTAGTTTTATTGTAGTGATGACCGGGATCAGCCAACGGAACAGAACAGGAAGAAAGCCCCATAGAATGGAAAGCAGAGGGTGGAATTACAGGACAGTTGTTATCAAATCTTTCTTACTTCTGTATAAATCATCGCTAGATCTTTAGACAAGTTTACTCTCATATTAAAACGCCACTGCCACCAACAAAACTATGCCCTAGCACCATGCTGGCACTCGGGTTGCTGTAATCGTGCAGGAAGAATGCCACTTACTGAATCACTGGATTTTCCTTGGCGGTTTCCCATCCAACACTACAGGGCTTGGCTGTGTTTAACTCTCAAGATCAGGCAGGATCTCAGCCAAAGTTGCATGGCCACATATTTTCTTAACCCTCTGACCAGCTGCCATGTTAAAAAGACAAGTCACAAATGTCTAGTTTCATGATTCTTTTAAATTTAAGATACTCTTTTCTAGCATTTGATTGT
This sequence comes from Zapornia atra, assembly GCA_013400835.1. NCBI lineage: Eukaryota > Metazoa > Chordata > Aves > Gruiformes > Rallidae > Zapornia > Zapornia atra. The sequence continues at coordinate 230,223 of VZTU01002559.1, read as the reverse complement.
CCCATTTAGTCTCTGAAAAATTGTTTCTGGCCAGTTACCTATATTTAGCAGTCACCCTGCTTTCTCTGTAGTGATTTATGGGAACAGAATAATTTAAAAGTAGATTTTCTTTAATTGAAAAAGCCACATAATTTCAAAACATGGATTTTCTTCTAAAATGAGCCTTGTTGAAGCTATGTCTATCTTGGAAGCTCATGAGAAAAGACAACAAAAAGAGATGTGCATTTGAGAAATCAGTGAAGCAAGCAAATGACTGTCCTACGAGCTCTTGGACAACACTGCACAGAGCTACCATATGCTTCCTACTGCTCCCCTAACTGCCAGCTGTCTCCACCTCGCTCCTTCCAAATGGCAGAATGGGCAGCTGAATTGCCAAAATTGATGTTTTGACCTGCAGTTATAGGCAGAGAAGTGGCTTGAGGTCAGTTTGATGAGAACATAAGCTACATATAAGTAGAGCAAGGACAAAAGAGGGTCACTTTGTTCCACTGCTGTCATGCAAGGGTAACTCAGGAAAAGTAACAATATAAAGGCATTTCTGCTAAACTAGTGTGACATCAAAAAACAAGTCCAGATTCTGAGCAGTACTTTACATTCACTTTTCTTTCCCTTTGCAGAAGAGGCAAGTCTTTAATAAAGTGGCAGGCATCAGAAAATCAGATCCACTGCCCTTTGAATTCATGTCATGATCTGAATATGGATAAGTCTAAAACAAATGAATTGTTGACAAATGTGGAGGCTGGGGATTCACTAATACAATCACCAAATCATAATGTCCTGTCTCAGGATTACCCAATTAGCTTTCCTCCATCTCTTCTTGCCTTCCCTTTCACCATTTCTGGCCATTGAAAACCATCTTGATAATAAGTCTTACTAGTCTGTGGCTTCATGCCACACTGTGCCTCATCTCTAAATGTTGGTACTTCTGAGTAATGAGATGCACCCCAGTGAGTGGCACCCATCATAGAGAAATGGCATGTCCTCTCTACCTGCTGCACTGACACAGACCCACTAAGAGGCAAGGTGTGAGTGTGATTGTGTATGTGCTTCTAAACTTGGTGAGGGTGTTAGATGAAAGCCCTCAGACTAAGAGGAGAAAACCCACCATTCTGCTAAATGACAGCGACTGCTCCCTGATCCTGTCATGTTGCTAAGGGTAGTATAGAACCCCCTGAGAAACCTAGTGTAAGATACCAGTATTGTTAACTCTGTTTTAATTATTATTTTTTTCACTGCATTGCTATGGTGGTGTACCTGGTGAGTTTTTACTATGCCAGCTGGAACCCTAAAGCTTCCTTCTTATGAAACGTTAAATTGGATAGGTTATGACTGCCTGATTTCAGTTACTCTCTAAGGTATGTGTCTCATGGGAGATTTTATGAATGAAAGCGTTTAATAATGAAACACGTAACAGGCAGGTGTGAGGCAGAATGTAGGAATACATCCTTATCTCAGTTATAAACTGAAAGCTTAGGGAGAAATGCTAATAAATGTAAAAATCTTTAATTTAGTGTGGCCCAAATAAATTTTGTGCTGTTTGGATGTAAACTTAGAGACTATAAAACCTCAAAAACTCTTATGAATTTGGGGCTATGACAACCTGGAGACATTGAGCATGCCACAGGCCCTAGGAAAGGTGAAAGATGGTGCAATTACTTTGGCAGTTTTCATCACCCCAGTGTCTTCCTGAGGGTTTCATGACCACCAGAACAAAAAGTGCCAGGATTCACAGTCTACATCCAGGACACCTCCCAACTGGGAAAAAACAGACAGCAATGTGTAAAAAAAATGCTTACCTTACTTTTATCTACCCTTCATACCAAAGCAAGACCTGTAGAACCAGGCTCCTGAGGGAACAGGTTTTAGGTTGGGCATATTACCTCTCTGCATCATGTCCTCTAATACGTTTTGAATTTCAGATATGTCTTAAGGAAAGCTAAGCTTCTCCAGGTTGGATAAAAATCATTATTTGTTTAGAAGAGAAAGATCTAAGAGAAGAGTAAAGCTGTATATACTCCAAGAAACTTGGCCAGAACCAGGATAAGAACACAAGCTGACAGTATTAGATGTCAGAGATGTTGCTCCTTCCTAGCATCCCAAAAGCCTCAATTTGAGCATCACTGAAGACATAAATTCATAGATAAGTCCAGTCTTCTTTAGCTCTAATTCACACAGAATGGGTTGCTTCAACTCTCTGGTCTCGAGGCAGCCCCAAGGCAGTTCTAGCTTGATGCCATAAACTTCAAGGGGCTATTCAGTAGTCATGATGGTGTCAGGGGAATGTTTCACCCCTGGAAGACAAGCAGGAGTGAAGTGTAAGGCTGGTTCACTGAAATGACTCTTCATGAGAGGAATTTTCTCCACCAAAGAGTTTTCTTGCATTGCCAAGTGGAACTGGCTTCGTGCTTAGTGCACATACTCTTGTATCCTCCAGAATGCTCTCTGAACTTTCAAGAGCTCCTTTGTACAAAATGGTACAAACAGCACATCAGGCTCAAGTAAGTAAATAAGACAGTACTCCCTGTGTATGTACTGAACACAGACACACTCATGCTCATTATTTTAAACACCCCTCTTCTCCCATCCATATGGTGTTGCTGTTTCCTAATGATGCTTCCACTTTGCCAGTGTCTCCTGCACAGGAGATGCACAACAGCTGGTGAAGCAGTACAAAATCAGGGGAGAGTAGCTATTAGAGGAGTTAACTGGTGAAGCCTGGACACCACGAGGAGACATTTTCCATGTCACTGTGCATTCAGCATGGAATCTGTGTCATCACATGGTGCGGCAGCCTTGGCAAATCTGTTCCAAAGCTGAGTCTGCTGGCACGTTGCAGCTACCATCATCCCTGCTGTCGTTGCTCTTTGGCTGCCTTACTGCAAATGGTATTATCCTCTTGTCACCTCTGCTGCCACACAGACACACAGAGCTAAGTTCAGCTCTAGCTTACCTTTGTAGCCTGTCACTAGGCTGAATGATGTTATTTTGGACTCCCTTTTAGTCCATAACAGGCATCCTGTAAACACAGGGATATAATTATTTTCTGCTTTTATAGGGGAATAAGGATGGAATTCCTGATTCTCTTTAGACAAAGCTATGTTCAAGTCAGCTCAGTGCTGATGTTACTTTTTCAGTGAAGATTATTCACCAGATAAAAAATCCATGAAGTTCAGGCATTAAACCTGAATTCTTCAAAGGGACAGCAGACCTTTTGGGGAACTGTAGGTTCTCTTGTGTGTAAATCAGCATAGGAGCAGGTAATGAACTGTGCTGCTGTTAAGATGATTTTGTATCTGTCAGAGGCAGTTCCTTCTACATCAAACTGTATTCACTGTGGGTATGCAGTTATAAAAATGGAAAGGCATGAGGACACAGCAGTTCCTGGCTCATTTGTGAAATGTTTGGAGAACATCCCGCTCCCTTCTCTACCAGACAAACTTGTTTTTCCCACTGTGCTAGTCCTTTCCTGCCTTTCATCCCTTCCATGCATCTGATTAAAAGGTTTATTATTTTATGAATTTTGAGGAATCCTTCAAGGCAGTTACTCTGCTCTGATGCAAACTTTGTCCAGAAAGTAGGATATGACTTATAATTCTACTCTGTGGCACTGATTTACGATGGTGAGGGCACACTTATTTGCCTTGTGGGAAAACAAGCCTTAAGGGTTGGGTTCATTATCCACATGCCACATTATCGTGCTAATGCACAAGAACTGTGAAGAATAACAAGGCCACACTGAGGTATCTTCAGAGAAGTAGAACATCTGGGTAACTTTTTTCTTCCTTCTGCCACCTCCCACATAAAAGGAAAACAATAATATCTGCACAACCTCTGCGTCTTTTAGGAAATTCCCTGTCTCTGACAGGTTTCATAAAATCTTTCACTAACCTGTTCTTATGTATCTGATGCATGCTTTTATTTACCAAAAAAGTCAATCTTTTGGTGTAGAAAACTAAATAATATTCTTTAAATATTCTTATTATTTGAACAATTATAGTTTCAGGGTCCCTCTGCCTTTCTCTACAAATGAGAGAACTTTTATGTTCATTTTTGCTGGCTTTGACATATTTTTGCACCTCTTGTGTATGCATTTTATTCCCCTCCTTCTCCTTGCCACTGTACTGCAAGAGGGAACCTGTGGCATTTAGGGATAAAACCTTGCCCATGGCAGAGGGACCAAAGGGACAAAGTCCATTTGTTCTACTTGTCCCAGATAAACAAGATACTCAAGATAAATATATAGCCATGCATAAGCCTCACTAGATATTCTTATAGACAAATAATACGCTGGTGTTGGCTAACAAATTCCCCTCAAGCATTTTCTTCTCAAGCAATCAGAAGACTCTGCCAATACCAATACCAAGTAGTTTTCATCTAGTGTGTTTGGGCTAACTTAATCAACTAGCTATGACTATATGTTTTAAACAGTACAGGAGGACAACTAGAACAGTGCAGTACAACTTGGAGCCATTTTTATTCCAAACTTTACCAGACATTGTCTGGTTTAGTTTATCTTTATGGCTGGTTCCTTAGCTTCTGGCAAGTCAAGTATTTAAAAAATGAACATATGTTACATAAAATGACAATGCATGTAAATTAATTATTTTACTCTGACATACATTTCTAGTGTGGCCCTCCTTCTGCAGAGTAATCTCTATTCTCTGGCAATTCTGATCATGTTCTGTGGAGTCTGTGTGGCCACATCTGTTAATACCTGCTGCATTTCACAAGTCATATATCACCTGTAAATGCAGTTAAGCAACCTGTATGAAGTAAAGGTGAACTTTCAGATAACTGAGGTCAGGGAATATTGTAGTAATTAGTGATTTGGTTGAAATTAGAGTTTTCATAAGCTCTTTCTGTTGATGACAATAGTTTATTGAATGTCTGATTCCTGGATTTGAGTTACTTGCATACAATGCAGGTGCTATTTACTCATCTGCCTTGTAGATGAGTTATAGGGGCTTTTTTCAAAGTAAAGGCAAGGAAATAGAAAGCACTGTAGATAATATCTTGAAAGAGCGCTAATAATAATCATATGTTTTGCTTACTGCTTCCCAAATAACCTTCCTGACTGGATTTTTGTTCTTAAAAACTGAAACTGAATGAGAAAAAAACAGAATCAGAACTGCCTGAAATGTCAAATCTTAGGAGCACAGCTTGGAGAGCAGACAGATGGACTTAGCAAAAAGCAACTGCATATAAAAGTGCTATAATCCGTTGGAGCAGCATGTTAGTCGAGAACAATCAGATTCAAAATTGTTCCTCTGAAATTTTCTCACTGGCAACCAAACATTGTGACTTTTGTCATCGTGCTACGAGGATGAATCAGATGGGTGACAAGAGCCAGGGACTGGAGAGAAAGCAGCAGATGTGAAGACAGAAAAGCGAAGCCAGCACAAAATGCCGCTATCGCTTACGAGGGGAGGTAGTGATTATAGCATTAATCAACATTCCATAATCAATGGCAAAAACTCCGAGGAGTGCCAATATCTATTTATCTTTATTTATGCATATGCCAATCCTTCTTTATAATGTTGTCCCTGGGAGTAGTTTCTAGGTTATAAAGATTGTTGCCATGAAAAGAGATAATTGTAGTTCATGACCTGGAGGCCAAGGTAGTGCATAATAACGCTATTGTGCTCTGGGATGTACAGAGAGCTCTATAATGAGGGTGGAATGTAACCAAACACGGCATTCCAGCGTAAAGTCAACAATGCATTTTAAACAGAAAATTCTAGCTGTGCTATTAGAAATATGCTTTTGCCAGGATGTAATTACACAGAAAACCAAATTATATCACAAAAATGATAGCATTCCTGATATCAACAGCCAAAAAAGTACTTTACCCTGTGAGCTTACCAGACCTGTGAACAATGGAAAGTTGTGTTGGAGGGCTGTTAGCCTGGGACTGAATCCTACCTTTGAGTGCATAATGCTTAACTCTTTCCTTGCCTCTTGAGCAATGTTTTCTGTCTTGCTCATCTCATAATTACATCCAATAGCTGCCATACTTGAGACTGAGAACTATTTCCCTGTGTGGTACTGAAATGTCCTGGGTATAAGCCTTAAAATTATCAAAGAGAGAATCTGGCTTTGTAACCTTTGAGCCTGATGTTTCAAGAAGACTTCAGCTCAGCACACCACAAAAAGAGGCCTCAGGGATGCTTTGCTGGTTTTGGCAAGAACCATACTAAAAGACCTAAACCAATTATGACTTCGCTTTACTGGTTGCAATTTCATTTTCTATTTGCAGCATACTTTTAGAAGAATACCAGAGTGCCTATTTTATATTCAGACATACAGATAACAAGTTGCATCACACTAAGTTGGAGGCTGACATGTTTTTTCGAAAGACTAGAGTGTTAAAAGTTTATGGGAAGTTTGACTTAAAACTATAGTCTACACCATGCTCCCCAGGGGAAAGGAAAAGGCTTCTTTAAAGCTTGGAAATGATGCTCCATTTGCATTTCATGGTATCTGAATATACAGGATTAAGTTGCTTTATGTGATGTTATGTGACTGAACGTAACCAAGTATAACCATATGGTCCATAAAGTAACTTGTGAAATAGACTTGCCTTACCCTGGGAATAGATGTTGCTCATTTACAATCCCCAAAATATTCTATGTCTGAATTGCTTGCAAGTCGTATAAGGGAGCTGGGCTGTATTTTGAGGCCAGAGCAGCAGCCAGACAGAATCCTGACACCAGTTAAGCTATAAAATGTACTTGTAGGTCAAAGATACAGAACAATCATGCTGACTGCTGTCTTTAGTGTTTTCCGGTGCAGATCTGTTTGATACATAAGAACACTGAATGTTCCTGGTTATGTTAAGCTGAAGTTTTAAAGAGTATCACATTATTCTGGTTAGTTCTCCAAGGAAAAGAATAATCTCAGAACCCATTTCTCCTACACATCTACCCCAAGGATAAAATAATCTGTTTGCAGTGATCTCAATTCATGTCTCTGTAGCCTTAGTCCCTGTCTGCTATCTTTGACAGCTAATTCTTTCTCATTCTTTTGGAGTCTAGCTTAATTGTGTAAAACTACACTAACACCTCTCAAACATTTTAAATGCCCACTGTTTGTCCCTTATAATAATAATCTGTAAATCCTAGAAACTTTCCTGATAAAGGCTGACTCTATTAGCACTTCCATGCTTGTCATTTCCAGTAGCAGTTGCATGTTATGAAGTCACTGGATACTACTAAGATGAACCACAATTACAAAATCAAGACTCAGATCATAGTTACTTCACTATCCTGGATTAATCTGAATTTGGAGCGCAAGACTAGGCTATGACAAAAAACCCATGGAAGTTTGAAATGGGGTCTTCCCCAGAGTAAAGAAGGTTTGGATCTAGAATTTTTGTCTGAACCTGTTTCCAATATCTTAGTTGTTGGGTTTTTTTTACTTCAAGGAATGTCTAGGCCTAGCTGAATGCTAACAACATGCTTCCGTGAGAAGAGAACTGGAGTACATTGAGCAGTTCATAGCTGCCTCTCTTTTCTTTGTTCTTCACTGTCAATAACACACAGAAATTCATATTTTAAATAAATAAAAGGACAGGGAAGAAAGAATAAATAATTTAATCAGTGGATTAATCTAATAATCTTACGGTAATACTGGCAATAACCATTGTTGTTTTAAAGCACGATGAACAGTGCTTTTTGATTAAAGCTGCACGGAAAAAATGCAGCTCTGGTTCTTAAATATCTTAATGAAAATAGTTCTACTATCTGATACATCCTTTCCCAGTTGCCTTTGAATTAAGTTATACTAGCTAGAAACCAATGGCTAGGTAAGTAAATCAAAGAAAGATATTTCTGATGAATGTCCAGAGGCAGTTCTATATATCACATGTTGTAAGCCTATAATTAAAATGTCATCTGAATTCAAATATTGCATCAACTACCTGTTGACTTTATTAGATCAGTACTTCTTTATTACCTATTAGATTTTTGGGAGGCATCAAAATCCCCACTAAGAGTATAAATCTGGAGGTGAGGAACACTATTTCATTATGGAGATTTATATTTGCTATAAATAATAAATATCTTTGCAAATTTCCTTGGGAGTTACTTGACTATATCCTCTTGTGCAAGTTACTCTATTCATAACCAGTTTCATGTGCTTTTTAAAGACCGACCATCCATCTTTTCAATTGTGTTAAATCTGAGTGATTTTGGAAGGCATATAATGTATCTCTCTGTGGATGTGTGCTTGCATGTGAATGTGCATGTACACATAGGAAAGTTTCTCTCCACTCTGCACTCAGCGAAGTGCCACACCAACCCACATACAATTCTGTTTTCTCGTGATTTTTCCAATCAGAGAGTGTTCCCACGTATGTCAGTGGTAGAAATATCAAGCCCTGCTCATGAATGTTGGATGAAAATAGAGAGATTGGCTTCCTCACTGCTTGAAGAACTCATTTTTGAGACTTAGTTCACCTCCAGAAGGAGCTGAGCACATGAAACATTTAGACTTAACTTACAGTGATGGGGACCAAATATAAATGTCTTATCTGATATTGGGTTCTTATCCACACCTGGCACTAACATACAGTGATGAAATAAGCAGGAGGTCAAGAAATGTAGGAATGGATATTCATTCCTAGAGCTATGCATCAAAGAACTATTACATCCTTTTCACAGTATCATCTACTGGCCCTCAGTTTCTTCCAAAAATGTAATCTAAGCAGGTGGCCAGAAAACAAAGCAACCAAACTCAGCAATTTAAAACCACTTAGATTCTTGTTAGCTCATATCTAAAAGTCCAATAGTAAGACACTAAATGTGGAAAAAAATGGAAATAATATTTTTTTTTAACTTTTGTCCTTTGGACATTGACTAGATCTTTTTTCCCCACTATGACTGATAGGCATACCTAAAACTTAGGGAAGACATGCCAAGCATGCCCAAGTTTCTTATTTTCAAGCTCACTGTTTCCTTCGTATAAAGGGAGAAACCTCTGCATATTACAGTATTAAGCTGCAACTAACAAACATGGTGCCTCCTTCTTGTCAGACTTTACCAAAAACCGAGGACATGCAAATCATGAGAGTGTAGATTTATTTTCCCTTATTTCATTAAATATGTATCTGTGAAGGAAACAGGCTCAGCCAGGATTATTCCTATAGAACAATTTCATAAATTGCACGTGTTCTACACAGATACTTAGGCACAGACTAAACATTTGTCACTCCTTCCTTAGATTATTTTCCTCAGGTCTTTCATTTTATTTTTTTCTTCCCCTTCTGCCTTGTAAAAAGTTGAGCCATTTTCTCCATAAAATAATCATCTTCCTAAAATAAGAAAATAGAAGCTTCTGACAACTGTATATCATTATGGTATTCAAGCTACATAAAATAATCCCAACATCTGTTTCTCTGTCAATTTTCCAAACCCTAACCTACTAATAATATGCTAGACGGATGGTAAAACCAACTAACACGCTATCTGGATCCTTCTGATTAAATAAATGCAATAGGATGTGTGGCAGCTTTTGTGACAACATGAAATGAGGGGGAAAAAATAGATGCAAAAAGAATCACAACAAAAAAGGAGCATATGCCATCAATAAGCAAACATTAAAAGTAAACTCCAGAAAAATAATTTTAAGACCAGTAGTTTATCAGATCAGATTTGAGACATTCTGTTTTTACAGTTACAGCACTTACAAGATGGTTTCTTGCTGGTTTTGAAATCATGGCTGACTAATGAGGTAACAGCTTGGTATAATTTTCTTTTTGTGAGTATGTCTAATACTTGGAAAGATGTTCTCTTGGTTGACCCCAACTTTTCACCCTGGATTCTTGCATCCTGGGACTGCTTTTTATCAGTGGGCAAGCATTCTAGTGTTAGGAACTCTGTAGTGAAGGCTGTTGTCATCTAGTTGTGCAAGAACATTAAAAATGTTCTACTGCATGTGACTGGGACTTTGGTTATGTTTAGGAAGCAATAGTTGGATTTGATAACATAAGTTTCCCTAACTATGTTGAGGCCATAGATGAGACAATAAGGAAAAAGAGGTTGTCTTGACATCCATTTCTATGTCAGACTGAAAAAAGGTCCTTCTTGTGCTCAGCACATGTAATGAGATTAACATCTGTAAGCACCTAAGCATGGCAAACTGAATCAAACTGAAGCCACTGCTGGTTTAATATCCTAGGTACAAGAGTCAACAGAGATACTTTCTCCTATGTTCTGCCAACCCGGACTGTACGAATTTCCAAAGTCAGAGATGGTGTTCACATCTTTGTGTTGAACAACCCTTGCTGGACTTTGCTTCTCTGAATTTTTATGTGTTTTTCAGTTGCCTTTTCCTAGTGGTCTCCACAGCTGGCTGGATGCTGCAAGTTGGAAGAATTCATTATATTATCTCCTCTTTTTTTTTTTTTTTTTTTGGGGGGGTGGGGGTTCAAGGCG